>OZ020193.1:78708124-79308124 GCA_963971165.1 Philopedon plagiatum
AGAGCAGAAAAAGTGGCAATGAGTATGTGAAATTTATTTTGTCATATCTTTTAAATAGAGTCAGAAAAAAATTAAAACGAAATCGGGAAAATTCGGTTTTTCCCAAATATCTTCGGGAAGTATTCGGATTTTGTTAGATTTCGAATCGTGACTTTGAAGGGTTCAGCAAAGCGCAACTTTTCTCTAATTTAATCATCTTTGTATCTCTTCTGGTTTACGAGATCCCTGTAGTGTGCATTCTTATATGGGACACCGTGTATATATATATATATATATATATATATATATATATATATATATTATATATATATATATATATATATATATATATATATATATATATAGATATATATATATATATATAGATATATATATATATATATATATATATATATATATATATATATATATATATAGATATATATATATATATATATATATATATATATATATATTATATATATATATATATATATATATATATATATATATATATATATATATATATATTATATATATATATACATATATATATATATATATATATATATATATATATATATATATATATACAATAAAGGTTAATAGTAAGAAGATCAAAGAGATGAAATGTCAGAAATCCGGCAATGGAAGAAATGAACGTCAGACTAGGAGGGAAACAGACTAGAGGAAGTTAAAGAATTCTGATACCTGGGCAACTTCATAATATGATATAAAGAGCAGAATAGTTCAAGCAAAGCAAGCTTTTGCAGATAAATAGCCGTTGTTGTTAACAAGCAATTAAGCAGTGGCCCTCCCTCACCTAAAGGCACGCCACACATTTAAAAGCTTATACGTGTGGAATGTTGCCTTAGGGGAAAAACGCACATAGAATCATTCGAGATGTAGTGTTAGAGAAGAATGATTAAAGTAATTAAGTTGGGGGATAGGATCACAAACGACGAAGTGCTGAATCGAGTGAAAAGGACCATGAGAGTATATTATAGAAAAGAAGACACAATAAATGATCGGATACATTCTGAGAGATGACGCTCAATTAAAACATGCGTGATTAAATGCTCAAGTAAATAAAAAACTAGTAACTAATCTTTTTTTATAAAAGGTTCCCCAGTAAACACAAGGTCGCTGCTCCAGAAGCGGACAGAAACCGCATTGCCGGAAGCCGCTTCCGGCCCGAAACATGGCAAACCCAGCGGATTGTAGACCGGGCATGTCCTCTTTGCCGCCGCAGCCCATGGAATGTAATTCCGCTCATGGGCCATGAGCGGCATTACAGTACAGGGCGCAGTACCGTTGAAGATCCGCCGTCCGTTCACTGGTGGATTAGCCAAGTACAGTGGATGGCCGCCCCACGGCTAGGCGGGCTAGGTGCAGTATAATGTGTGGTTTTAATACAAATTTAAAATGGTTCGCACTGGGCATTTTAGAAAGACGTTTACAGCAAAATCGTCACTGGAAATTCACAAAAATAATTTGCATTTGCTGTTATATCAATTCTAGACAAGACATTTTAAATATGAATTCAAAATTTTTGTCCCTAAACTTGGGGTATGCCGGGTTAAAATGCAATTATTTTTGGAAATTTTAACTTATTTAATTCTGTAAAAATGTTTCTAGAACAACCAATGTTAACACTCATAAATTATATACATTTGAATATACAGTTCATTTTGTTCTTTATGAAAACGCGCTGAAATCTCTGCTCCCAGTATTTAAATAGCTATTTGCAGATTAACAAACCTTGCTCATTTTTGATGGAAAGGTGGCATTACACGGCGTGTGGAGCGACGCGCCTGGCCTGTGGAGTGCGGAGTGCCTCGCCGATGCGCTTACAACGATCGCAATCTCACGGCCTGTATACTGTATAGTCCCCGTCAACTTATAATTTATATTCCTATAAAACCGGATTTTTTTTACTATGCCGACTGAACCGTTTAAATAATGACCGTTGCCAGACCGTTCTCATGGCGCGAGGCGCGTCAAATCACACGCCAGGCGCGGCGCTCCATACGCCGTGTAATGGGGGATGGGGTTTCTGAATAATAATTAGTCAAGTTCGTCGCGCCAGACCGTTCTCACGGCGTGAGGCGCGTCAAGTCACACGCCAGGCGCGTCGCTCCACACGCCGTGTAATGGGGGCTGAAGAGATAGGTATAAATAGTAAATTTATCTCATCACTTTAAACTAGTTTTGTAACTCTTCTAGTTGGAAAAGAAATAAAATGTCAGAAGTAAGGAAAAAAATAATAAACTATAATAATTATTATATTTATTTAAAAATATATTTACATATATATATATATATATATATATATATATATATATATATATATATATATATATATATATATATATATACAGTGACCGGCAAAAAGTTCGCAACATATGGGAAAAATTTTTATTAGGTGAGTATTGGAAAAACTTTTCCGGGGGATCGGTTCTGCATGTCCGATAACCTAAAAATCGATTTTGACATACGTCACGTGACCACTGGTATAGCGTCAAATTAAAAAAAAAATTGTTAATTTACAAAAAGTGAGGTTAGTTGACGAGATATCAAAAAAAGTTATTTGAAAAAATTGCTTAGAATTAAATTCTAGGTCCTTGTGCAAAATTTTAAGATTTTATTTAAAAAAATTGGAAAACTTAATTTTTTTTAAATATTTTTTTATCGATTTACAAATTTCCAGTTTTTTTCGTTTAGATAGCTTGGCTAATGTAAAGCCCATGTATCTGGATGAAAATAAACGAATGTAGTAGTTTTTTCTACAATTGACAGGACAAAATTAAAAAAAACAGGGTTTCGCCGGACGCTAGCTGTTGCAATGATTTGTATCTAGCAGCAGTGTCAAAATTTTAGAGACATTTCAATGAGATTACATTGAGAAAACCTTAATCGTCTTAAATATATCTGAAGTTCGACTTTTTGTAAAGTTAAGGGGAGTAAAATAGATAATAAACAAAAAATTACCTGTTTATTTAATCGAAATTTCATAAACGAAAACCAATGTAACAAAAACTTAAAAGTAGTCAAATTCTGTACTAAGAACATAAAAAATTATTGTTTTTCCTTGGGTGCACAAAATTTAAAACTCAGTATGACCACCATTTCTCTCCATACATACTATTGTTCTCGAGCGCAACTCTCGATTAACATTTCGGAGCATTTTACGATTTATTTGCAATACACAATTTCTAATGACATTCTCTAAATTTTGTATATTCCTAAAGGGTCGATGTTTGTACACAGAGTTCTTTAGGTATCCCCACATAAAGAAATCTAACGGAGTCAGATCTGGTGATCTCGCAGGCCACGGATTTTCAGAAAACCGTCCTATCCACTGGTTTCCAAATTCTTGATCCAGCCATCTCTTCACCTCATTTGTGGAATGAATGCTAGCTCCGTCTTGTTGAAAGTATAAATTTCTTCTTTCGGCTAATGACAAATTGTCTAAAAAGTCAGATATCTCAGTTTGTAGAAATTCTAAATATCGTTCTGAATTTAAATTGTCTCTAAAGAAAAAAGGTCCCACTATTCTGAGGTTGAAAATTCCGCACCACACATTAACCTTAAAACTATATTGGTCTTTACTCTGAATTATAAAGTCTGGGTTTTCGGTGGCCCACCATCTACAGTTTTGTGAACTGACGGTTCCGTTAGAGGTAAATGTAGCTTCATCCGAGAAAAGAACGTTCTTTGGGAAATTAAAATCTTCCTCAATCATACCCTGGAACCAGGCACAAAAATCGAAGCGGGCGTCATAATCCCTATCTTTTAATACTTGTACAAATTTAGGTTTGTACGGATGAAATTTGTTTCTTTTTAATATCCTCCGCACAGATCTTTCGTGAATGTTAGTGATCTCCGATATTTGACTAACTGCTAATTGGGGTGTTTCTGTGATCGACAAACACACATCCAGAGAACCTTCGTCACCTGTTACCGGTTTTTCATGGGAAACTTTATACTGATTTTCTACCGATCCCGTTTCTTTAAATTTATTGACTAGACGAGATACTGTGGAATAATGGAGGGATTTATCGGGGTGCCTCTCATTAAAAATTGCTGCTGTTTCTCTATGGCTTTTGTAATTATCTCCAGAAATTAAAATAATTTCTATCTTTTCCTGAAGAAGTAGTGTGGGTGCCATTTTAAGGAATAAAATATTAATAAACTTATGTAAAATATCAAACTTAGTAAGATGCGAGACATAAACCAATGACATAGGTTGAAATCAAACAAATTATAATTTGTTTGACATTTTTCTGTTGTTTTTAACCTACTAGATTATTTGGTTGTTTTAATTTCAGAGCCTGCTTTGGTAGTTTTAAGTACAACTAAATAGACCTGGTTGTTAAATTTATGTGCGAAAAATCTTAATAAAATCTTGATACAGTCATTTCATTAGATTCAAACCATTGCAACAGCGAGCGTCCGGCGAACACCTATTTTTTCGATTTTGTCCTGTCAATTGTAGAATTGTAGATCTGACTCCGTTAGATTTTTTTATGTGGGGATACCTAAAGAACCCTGTGTACAAACATCGACCCTTTAGGAATATACAAAATTTAGAGAATGTCATTATAAATTGTGTATTGCAAATAAATCGTAAAATGCTCCGAAATGTTAATCGAGAGTTGCGCTCGAGAACAACAGTATGTATGGAGAGAAATGGTGGTCATACTGAGTTTTAAATTTTGTGCACCCAAGGAAAAACAATGATTTTTTGTGTTGTTAGTACAGAATTTGACTACTTTTAAGTTTTTCTTACATTGGTTTTCGTTTATAAAATTTCGATTAAATAAACAGGTAATTTTTTGTTTATTATCTATTTTAATCCCCTTAACTTTACAAAAAGTCGAACTTCAGATATATTTAAGACGATTAAGGTTTTCTCAATGTAATCTCATTGAAATGTCTCTAAAATTTTGACACTGCTGCTAGATACAAATCATTGCAACAGCTAGCGTCCGGCGAAACCCTGTTTTTTTTAATTTTGTCCTGTCAATTGTAGAAAAAACTACTACATTCGTTTATTTTCATCCAGATACATGGGCTTTACATTAGCCAAGCTATCTAAACGAAAAAAACCGGAAATTTGTAAATCGATAAAAAAATATTTAAAAAAAATTGAGTTTTCCAATTTTTTTAAATAAAATCTTAAAATTTTGCACAACGACCTAGAATTTAATTCTAAGCAATTTTTTCAAATAACTTTTTTTGATATCTCGTCAACTAACCTCACTTTTTGTAAATTAACAATTTTTTTTTTAATTTGACGCTATACCAGTGGTCACGTGACGTATGCAGCGTTGCCAGCGCTATTACGTTCGTAACAGATCTGTTACGTAAGATGATTATCTATTACGCTATTACGCCGCTCAATAATCTATTACGTTTTGTCGTTTTGTATGTTATAGCACTATATTCACTATAACATAACCACAAACAACAAAAAATCTAAGCGAAATCATTGTCATGTAAAATAAAAAGTAACAGGGCCGACACCGTCACAAACAAAATCGATAAGATATGCCCCTTACTACCAGACGGACTAAATCATGACTCTGTAGTCACCATTAAAAGGAATGGTAGACACAGCCAAAAATTTGAATCGTTTTACGTTACGGCAAAGAAAATTATAGCTACGCTACGACAGACGTAGCTATTATTTTCTTTGGTTACGGTTAATGCGATTTATCCGAGGGTTTATCAATTATCGCTCTTTTCATTGTACATAGTATAGTGGCAAGTGAAGTACCTACTTATTGAAAATATTTTTTCTGTGTTAGTATTTTGTACTATGTACATATTCTAACAAATAAATACAATTTATTATATTAGTCAAAAAATTTAATAATTTTTCACTATTCTATTAGGCCTAGTATGGATTAACGCTCGGAGCGCTCCCCTATGTTTTGTCTTTGTCTTTTAAGGTAAAAAGAACAAAGGTAAAAGATAGACGGAGAGGTTGGAGAACGCTCCGCGAGCGTCAAACCAAACTTGCCCTTAATATCTTCATCAATGCTCCAAAATTATATATTAAAGACAAAATCTTACAGAATCTACTGACTGGTGGTTGCCCTGCTTTTTTGGCATGAAAAGCTCCTTACTAAATTTTGAGGGCGCTACTGTGCAAGCACGGTGGCAAACTGTAACACTATATTCATGGGCGCCCCAGACTTTTTTCTCAGGGGGGCAAAATAATGTAGTGATATATACAAATTCACTAATAATTAAAAACAAAAAAAATCGGTCAAGTGCAAGCTATACTTGCAAAATTATTATTCCGTGCCATCAGCCCCCCACTTAACCTGAGCAAACCTCGACCGCTCGATCTCCGTCCATCTGCCGCGGTACCCTCCGCCGACAGCACCAACCCCATATCACATCGCGTATGCGCGGAGCTGAGTGTAAGGACAAAAGTTGTTCCTTACATGGTGAGAAATATTTTTTGTCGAGAAATACTTTTTCTCTAAAACCAATGGTTCAGCAGTTATAAGGAAATAAACAATTAAATTGTTTATAACAATTGATCGCGCTACAATTTTTTAATCCTGATAATTTTGTCTCAATCTACATATATGTAACTCGTTTTTTTTCTGTGCGATTCTTTTGGTGATGATGGTGGGGGACAGCAATTTTTAAGCATTTTTCCCGAAAAATATTTCAAAAAATGCATAAAAAATACATCAAATATATATTGTTGAATTCGTACTTCAGTACGCTTTCATTTGACACTCTACCCTATGCCCTTGATTTTTTTTCCATTTCTCAATTTACCCCCTAAAATTAACCCCCAGAATCAAAATTCAACTTTTTATACTTCCCATCTATAATTGGGCCACCACACTCTATGTCTGTGCTAAGTTTAAAATTTTTATGTCGAGTACTTTCAAAGAAAATCTCCTGTGGCAGACGGACGGACGGACGGACGGACACCGAGGTGATTCCGTTTTGCTAATTTTAGCACGGAATACTAAAAAAACATGTTAAAAACTTCTTCATTAAATAAATATGCAGGTTGCAGAAATTCATAGTAATTTTGCCGGTTGCATTGAGTTAAGACTGAGCTTAAATAATATTCCTAATCCTAATTCAATTTTTTGTACGTGGCTTTATACAGATGTTCAAACATCAGAAAACTAGACATTTATGATAAAAGGAAATGTTATTATAAAAATAATATATACCTATCTGGCAATTCGTCCAACAAAAAGTACAAAGTATGACAATCTCACGGGGGGCACGGCCCCCCCGGCGGGCGCCCATAACTCTATTGATAAAATAAAAATAATACAACCATGGGTTTAAATGTAAAGAGTTTGAAGAGTAATTAAACCAAGCCACAAGTTTTTTAAATATAAAAGCCCATGTATAAGTCTTGGTAACCTTAAATAAAGTCTATTACGGAGGTCCTTAATCTATTACGAAATTTGAATACAATTCATTACGAAAAAAAAATTGCTGCTGGCAACACTGGACGTATGTCAAAATCGATTTTTAGGTTATCGGACATGCAGAACCGATCCCCTGGGAAAGTTTTTCCGATACTCTCCTAATAAAAATTTTTCCCATATGTTGCGAACTTTTTGCCGGTCACTATATATATATATATATATATATATATATATATATATATATATATATATATATATATATATATATATATATATATATATAAAATAAATGTAAATGCGAAGATTTACTTCTTCGCTAGTGCAGCGAAAAGGCCGTGAATGAAAAATAAAAATAATGAGGACCATCTTTGATTCTGGTCTGGGTGACCTCCTGCTATCGATTTCTGGGCCCTTACCCATCAGCGGGCAGGCTTACACCCAGGGTGGCTGAAGAACAGACCACGATTTGGCCAGAATCAAAGAGAGTCCTTATATCCAAAATGATCGGAAAGGATGGGTAAGATGTAGTGGCTCGCGCCAACTAGTTCACCCAGTGTTGCTCCAAAAATGTTTGGCTGCTAACACAATAATACTCGAAAGTATGTCGAATGTCGATTTTCTCGACGTCGACGGTACAAATGCACCATTGTACAACAATAGTAGAAAAATGGAAGATTTCTTGGCCTATAGGTAATATAATAAATGTAAATGCGAAGATTTACTTCTTCGCTAGTGCAGCGAAAAGGCCGTGAATGAAAAATAAAAATAATGAGGACTATCTTTGCTTCTGGTCTGGGTGACCTCCTGCTATCGATTTCTGGGCCCTTACCCATCAGCGGGCAGGCTTACACCCAGGTAGAGAAGAGCGATATTTCACGATCTGATATTTTTTAACTGATATCTAAAAATCACAAGTAACAGTTGCTACCAGAGTCCGGGTAAAAGCGTGACTCGTGACTTGAAAAGTGATATTTATCCATTAACATGTATCGGCATTAGGTTATTAGGTCGATTTTCGTATGTCACTTTTGAAGAACATATGGGCTGCAAGGGATATCGTGCCTTACGTCCGTTTCACATTTCTTTTGAAACGCATATCGCGACTCGCATGTCACGGAGTCACGGGAATTTATTTTTAGTATTTGATATTCGTTATCGTTATTCGTGAAATGTGATATCAGTGGTGTCAGTGATCACTGGTTGATTATGATTACTCAGTCTGCTTGATGTTAATATTGTATATCAATTTGTGGATTAGATATAGAATAAAAGACTTGGGGTTGGAGACTGGAGCATATATTTTTTTAATTTGGTTTTTTGGCTGCTGTTACACAATGTCTAGTATTATTTAAAAAAGAAAGAGATGATATTTATGGATTTTTTTTGAAATTGATAATGAAAAAAATAGTATTGCAAAATGAAATATATGTCAAGCAAAACTGTCTTTTAAAACGAGCACCGCGAATCTTAAAAAACATTTAAATTATAAGCACCCTACAATTTCGCTTGCATTGGACGATCGTAATTTGGTAAGTTTGTTATAGGTATCAGAATAAAAACTTATTTTAAGCGATCAAAAATATGTTTTTGCATTTTCTTTTCTTTTTCTAAAGAATACATTAGAATAGGTACCCATTTATTTTTTTAGGAAAACGCTACCAGCTTAGATATTGGGCAATAATGTTTATACTAGTTTGAACAAACCGATGTATTTGTTTAGTTTGTTTTGTTTGTGTACCAGCGAATTTACTACCCACTTTGTTGTTTTTATAAATTTAATAAGTAATAATAATAATAATAATAATAATAATAATAATTTCCTTTATTGCCAACTAAATCATTACAAAATGAATAAGCAACGTCAAACAAATAATTATAGAGTGCAGTATAAGTACATTTGCACTTTACAATGAAGGGAACACTATAACATTTACAAAGTTTACCTCACAGAGTATGCTTCAAAGATCGAAATTAAATGAATATAAACATCTTAAAGTTAATTTGATTATAAATTTGATATATTGTCGTTTTATTTCCGAACATGACATACACAGCACTGAGCACAGGTGCAGATAGCTAATTGGTAAAAGTAGTAAGTGATATGATATATCGCAATTCACGATATTTTGTAGAAGCAAATTGCCTACTGGAAAGTCGTGATCACGTCACGCTTTTAAATCACTGATATCAAAAAGTAACAATATCAGATATCATAGATATTAAAAAATCACGATATCGCTCATCTCTACACCCAGGGTGGCTGAAGAACAGACCACGATTTGGCCAGAATCAAAGAGAGTCCTTATATCCAAAATGATCGGAAAGGATGGGTAAGATGTAGTGGCTCGCGCCAACTAGTTCACCCAGTGTTGCTCCAAAAATGTTTGGCTGCTAACACAATAATACTCGAAAGTATGTCGAATGTCGATTTTCTCGACGTCGACGGTACAAATGCACCATTGTACAACAATAGTAGAAAAATGGAAGATTTCTTGGCCTATAGGTAATATAATAAATGTAAATGCGAAGATTTACTTCTTCGCTAGTGCAGCGAAAAGGCCGTGAATGAAAAATAAAAATAATGAGGACTATCTTTGATTCTGGTCTGGGTGACCTCCTGCTATCGATTTCTGGGCCCTTACCCATCAGCGGGCAGGCTTACACCCAGGGTGGCTGAAGAACAGACCACGATTTGGCCAGAATCAAAGAGAGTCCTTATATCCAAAATGATCGGAAAGGATGGGTAACAGAGATGTGTCAATCGTGAATGATTCGATCACTATGACCGAATCACCCAAGAGTATTGAATGATCGAATCTCGTTTACTCGTAATGATCCAATCACTGTGCCGGGATTCAATACACGGAACGGCAGATCGAGTGAAACTTTTGAGTGGTTGGCTAGCGGCTCGCGATCATTTTAAATAAATGACCGACCCGAGCTTTTTCGTGTGTTTATCATTCGCTCATCGTTCGATGGCCAGCCCAGAGATGTGTTCGACGCAAAAATTTGATCAATCCGGATCCCATTACGACAGTTCAATGATATTTTGTCTCTTTCTCCTACCATTATTGATTCAATTACGTATGTCCTTAGAGTTCGTAAACTGATCCGGATCACCCCAGTTTTGTCAATCGAACACGCCGCAAGCTTTCATTCTCTGAAATCACTATAGTCCAGTAAACTTAGGTTTTACTTTTGTATTATAGTGCAGACAAATTATAGCATATCTTTATTCTGAATACTATACGCAACAAATTAGCTAATAACTGTATATTAATAAATAGAACGTTAAAGAAATAAATACAAAAAAATTTATTGAATAAAAACAAAAATTATTAAAGATTATGATTTAAAAATAAAACTTGGGAGGCCTTTTCAGGTTTCATTCGGCTTCTCTTTTCACTAATTATTTCTCCAGCTTTGGAAAAAATGCGTTCACAGGGAACTGATGTAGCGATAATGCATAATCTTCTTCTTGCTAGCTTGTAGAGTCGTGGGTATATTTGTTTTCTTTCTTCCCACCAATGCAGTGGATCTTCGCTTCTTCTTATGAGCGGCTCATTAATGTACTTATCAATTTCTATAATAGTAGCAGCTATCGGATTTGCTACTATTAAAACGTTCTTGACAGAGTCGTCAAAATCGTCCCAAACTGAGGTCTTAGTTTTGTTCTCAGGTTCAGGTTCAGAAGCGTTGGATGCCGTTTCCAAACAAGACTGGGTTACATTGGCATTTACTTCAAAAGATGCAATTTTTGCCTTAATAGTTTTTAATGTAATTTCGTACATCTTCTCCGATGAAAAACCATATTTTTTGAAACGTGGATCGAGAAATGTTGCTTGACTTGTTATTTCGTTGGATTCAACGTCCTTAAATCTTTCTTTAATTTCATTTTTTAACCTGTTTAAAAGCGAAACCACTTCAGGAGGGTTTTGTTCAAAATTTAAACATTTTTGAATGTGCCGATTCATTGAATTCACAAACAAGATAACTTTGGATATTGTCACTGAATTTTCTGCACTGATTTCCACTGTAATGTCATAAAATAGTTTTAAAACTTCCACTGATTTTTCTAGAACAATCCAGTCGAAAGGTGATAATGTATTTAAACGTGGCTCATCCACTGCTAAAAGACCCACAACAGCTTTTTTAATTAAAATTATTCTAGATAACATATCGTACGTGGAATTCCACCGTGTTACCACATCTTGCTTTAATTTCAAATCGGGTAACCCCATCTGCGACTGCATATTTTTTAATTTAGATAAGGCACTCGAACTTTTTTTAAAATATTGCACAATACTTTTTACTTTACTAGTTTGTTCTTGAATTTCGACTATAGCTGCCTGAAGAACCAAATTGAGACAATGTGCAAAACAAGGGAAAAAACGCCATTTAGCGATTCTTATTGCAGCCGTTATATTTGCGGCGTTGTCGGATATAATGCAAGATATTTTATGGGTAAGGCCCCATTCGTCTACTTGAGATTTCAGATGATCTGCCAAATTTATTGCGGTATGGCGTTCATCGAATGGAATGCAGCCCAAAAGACAGGAACTGAGTTTATAATTTCCTTCATCATTTTTAATGAAATGAGCGGTTAAAGCAATAAAGCTTTGATTATTAATGGACGTCCATCCGTCTGTGGTTAAGCATACTGCATCCACTTTTGATATCAATTCTAATAACTCTGTTTTTTTTTCATTATACATTTTCGGTATTAAACTATTTGATATTGTTTTTCTGTCTGGCATTGCATAGCCTGAATTAAGCATATGTACGAATTTTTTAAATTCAGGATCTTCTACAATTTTAAAGGGTTGGTACTCTTTGACAATAACTTTAATCAATTGTTCATCAAGCTGTTTCGATTTACTTAAGGATATTGGACGGGAAATAAAATTTGTTATTTGTTGATTACGCGATGGCATTTGTATATTTTTGGTGAGACTTTTAGGTACTTCAGTTGGGGCAGATGAAGTAGATGGTTTTGGCCCCCTTTCGAAATCTACACCTGTAGCTTCTTCAGGCTGATCTCCCTGTTCTTTGTTCAGGTTGAAATCTCTATGTGCATACCTGACTTTTTCCAGCGATACCGATTTATGCACAGATTTAACATGCCGCCCGAGGTTGCCTGTTGCACCTCCGAAAAAACTTAATATTTTATTGCAGTAAATGCACTTCGCTTTTCCATCACCTACTATAGAAAAATGTTTCCACACTTCACTGCGTTTGTTTTTTAAATCTGACATCTTTAAAGTTTAATTTATTAGTCCAATAACTAGGTTTTTTAACACTAAATCATGCACATTCAAATTGGTCCAGAATAAGAAATATACATAAGGGGCTAAAAATTCAAGTTTTTTCTACATCCGGCTTTACAAAGACCTAATTTAGCAAAAAATCATTTTTTAATAAAATCATTTATTGTGTAATTTAAGACATGAATTTTATTGATATGACCCTTGTTAATATTTCTGGAATTTGCTCGGCAATATCCTCTTTATTAAAAAAAATCACCATCACTAAACCCCTCACTTACCTTCAAATGATAATTAATTTTTTGGATGTTTAATTATTAGGATTATGTATGTTCGCCTTTAGATCGGTAGTCAACGTGTGCGAACGCCTTTAATATTTGCTAAAGCTGCGTACAGACCGGGCCAAAGAAGGTCAACGAAGGGGTTTCGTTGGCGCTTGTTGGTCCGGTGTGGACGGTATAGCGAACGTTAACCAACAAAGTTTCGTTGGCGTTCGCCCGCAATCCGTAGCGTGGCGGTAACATAAAAGGAATCGAACATTTCAAGCAACGAGGTGTGGAAGAGTGCCAAAGGCCAACGAACAAATGTTCGGTTGGAGCGAGCGAGCGAGTTATTTGATAGGAACAACAAATGGGGATAGCCACAAATGGCCTAAAGTTCATCTGGCCTAATCCCGAAGCTCACTTCGTATCGAATCGGATTCTGCAATTGGCCTAACACTCGAGAAGTTGACAAACAAGGATGGAATACGCATACTTTCTTTATTGTACTCGTGTAAGTGTTGTATGGAAACAATTATTCGGTTTAGTATGTAGTGACGCAGTGGCAAGACTGGCAAGTGATATTGATTATTTTATTCTCGGATATTGGCGCCAAATTTTATTTCGGATTAGTTGCTGGTTAGATTTGTCTCAAGCAGCTTCCCTAGCATCAGCGTCTTTTTAAAGATCTGAAGTGACCTATTATTTGTTTGAGATCTCATTTGTGTGTTGTGATTACAACAGTATTACAATTACAAAGCATACAAAGAAAATTACACTAACTTCAATAATTTTCAATTCAATTTTCAAATCAAATATTTTTTCTCTTAAAATTTAAGAATTGTCGACAAAATGATGTACCTACAATTTGTTTAGAAAAAATAAGAAATAAAATAGCTAAGCGTGTTAATTAATAAGGTGGGTTAATTCAAAAATTCAACTTTTATCGTAAATTACAAAAAAAAATCTTTACCAAAATATTCCTAGTAGGACTGTTAACAAACCTGACCTTACCATGGGTCTCATAAGTAGAACAGAGATATACAACTTTAAAGTTTTACTGGTCACGCCTGAAAAGCAGTGCTAAATGCAAATAATAAATAATACACATTGTTTTATTTGAAATTTTTTATTTTAAATGTTTAGTGTTATTTTAGTACTACGCACAGACAACCGTTGTTACATGTCTTTATGTAGGTGGCTGCCTATGGGTAGTAGGACACCTTTGAAGGCATGGATTCTTAATAAATCCATGTTTGAAGGCCTACTAAAAAGTTGCTAGGAGCAAGGAGAGGATTATAAGTTATATAAAAAAGAACAGTAGTAAAAACTGTTTAGTAAAAGAAGTCAATGATTCAGTGTTGCCGATTTGCGGGTAGTTAGGTACCCGAAAATCGTTTTTTTAACTGTTATGCGGGTAAAATTGTCATGCGGATAAAACCGGGTATTTCAAAATTGATATAAAGTTATACAAAGGTAAAATGGATGTCTAGCAACTGCTAAAGCAGCAAAATAACTGCTGTAGCAGTTAAAAATTACGAGCATTTTTCAAAATGGTAATGTAACCATTTTAAATCTCCCGCCTATTTTAAAATTTTGTTAGGTTAGGATTTCTTGACAAACATGATTTTTACATGATGTATGCAAACCCTTTTTATTTTCTTTGGATGTATGAAAGAGCATTAAAGCAAAAAGAAGTGTCTTGTATTTTTTAGATTATCACACAAATTATAATTACAATTCTAGATAATTTCACACTTAAAAAGCAAAGAACTACCCATTATAAAACCGTACGATATGAGGTACGCTGACAGTAAAAGTTCTTCGCTTCGGAGTTAGTACTGTCGCAACAATTTTCCAAAGTATCCAGTTGCATAAGATGCTAGAAAATATTAGAATTGTTCGGCGATTTTCTCCTGGAAATTAGTGAAATAACTAATAATAGCAGTTTCTTTTAGTTCTTCCACAGATGTGTCCTGTATGACATAAGTATTAACTGCTAAAGTTTAGTTTTTGATTACCTATTTAATAAGTTCAACCTCTAAAAACACTTATAGTCAAGTACTTAAATGCAATTTTAAAGTAACAAAATATTAGGTACTCGGAAACTGATGAAAATGAAGTAAAAACGCACTACAAATAGACCTGACCTCTTCGTTTTATCCCAAAAAAATCAATAAAACAGTTAATAGTATTCACCATTAATTAAACCACTAAAAACTATTCTTAAAACGTAAGCTAATTAAACAAAACAAGAAAAACAACTTATTATCCATAAAATACTGAGAAAGGTGCAAATAAATTAGTACACACTCTTTTATGGGACGACGATAATTTGAAATTTCGTCTACGATCAGCTGTTCAGCCATTCTAACCAAAATCCAAAATAGCCTGTATTAATTTAATTAGTATTCGTTGCAAAATAGTTTGCTGCACGTCAAGATTTAGGCCAAATGGGTGTAAAACGGTATATGCCATACGAGCTAAACCGAACGCCCGCCGGATACACTCGGGTTTAGGCCAGTTGAACTTTAGGCCCGATGGGTTTTAGGCCCGATGGAGCCATCTCCAACAAATGCATATGTACGTATTACCGACGGCCCACGAACGTGCGGTAGCCAATGGCGAATCTCTTTCGTTGGCCCGGTCTGTACGCAGCTTAAGAAGAAGAAAAAGTTAGAATTTACGTTGAGATTCTCTTTTTGTATCATTCATAAAGTATTCTTGCTAAATATAAGTTATGATAATTATAAAATTATGTAGCCCAAAGTATAGTGTGCAACTTCCCTTCCTTAAGTTTAAACAATAATATATTTATAATCGTCCCTTCTCCCTTCAGCTGCAAAATAACAAAAGTATTATTTAATTATGACATCAATTATTCTAAACATTAAGAAATTACGCCACAAAATGACGATTATAAATATCGACCAATAGATTTTTATGGTACCTACATTAAAAAATAGTACAAAGAAAAGATGATATTGCCGAACGCACCAGTTTGTAAATGAACATCGCTAAGCGTTAGATACCACATATGACACAATGTCCAAATCTACACTACACTACAACCCACTAAACACAGCAAAATACCAAAAAATCCTTCACCAAAATACATATAAACTACAAATTCCAAAACAAAAATTCATGCAACGGAGTAACGGACAAGTAAATTCAAATACTAAAAAATGAACGATTGATACCGAATTAAATGTAAATATATTCGAGTCTGGTGCCGTATTATTCATTCTGCAAATGTTTACTTCAAAACAATCGTTCAACCGGTGCCGCGGTGGGACCGAATCGAAATCTTCAATCAACAGTACGATAGGTACGCATATTATAGAAATGACTGATTGAATGAACGATTGAAAAGATTCGATCATTTTAGAAATCGGTCACCGATCGATTCGGTCTCCAGGAAATGATTGAATTACCCACCTCTAAATTGGGTAAGATGTAGTGGCTCGCGCCAACTAGTTCACCCAGTGTTGCTCCAAAAATGTTTGGCTGCTAACACAATAATACTCGAAAGTATGTCGAATGTCGATTTTCTCGACGTCGACGGTACAAATGCACCATTGTACAACAATAGTAGAAAAATGGAAGATTTCTTGGCCTATAGGTAATATAATAAATGTAAATGCGAAGATTTACTTCTTCGCTAGTGCAGCGAAAAGGCCGTGAATGAAAAATAAAAATAATGAGGACTATCTTTGATTCTGGTCTGGGTGACCTCCTGCTATCGATTTCTGGGCCCTTACCCATCAGCGGGCAGGCTTACACCCAGGGTGGCTGAAGAACAGACCACGATTTGGCCAGAATCAAAGAGAGTCCTTATATCCAAAATGATCGGAAAGGATGGGTAAGATGTAGTGGCTCGCGCCAACTTTACAATCATTGGATATAAGGACTCTCTTTGATTCTGGCCAAATCGTGGTCTGTTCTTCAGCCACCCTGGGTGTAAGCCTGCCCGCTGATGGGTAAGGGCCCAGAAATCGATAGCAGGAGGTCACCCAGACCAGAATCAAAGATAGTCCTCATTATTTTTATTTTTCATTCACGGCCTTTTCGCTGCACTAGCGAAGAAGTAAATCTTCGCATTTACATTTATTATATTACCTATAGGCCAAGAAATCTTCCATTTTTCTACTATTGTTGTACAATGGTGCATTTGTACCGTCGACGTCGAGAAAATCGACATTCGACATACTTTCGAGTATTATTGTGTTAGCAGCCAAACATTTTTGGAGCAACACTGGGTGAACTAGTTGGCGCGAGCCACTACATCTTACCCATCCTTTCCGATCATTTTGGATATAAGGACTCTCTTTGATTCTGGCCAAATCGTGGTCTGTTCTTCAGCCACCCTGGGTGTAAGCCTGCCCGCTGATGGGTAAGGGCCCAGAAATCGATAGCAGGAGGTCACCCAGACCAGAATCAAAGATAGTCCTCATTATTTTTATTTTTCATTCACGGCCTTTTCGCTGCACTAGCGAAGAAGTAAATCTTCGCATTTACATTTATTATATTACCTATAGGCCAAGAAATCTTCCATTTTTCTACTATTGTTGTACAATGGTGCATTTGTACCGTCGACGTCGAGAAAATCGACATTCGACATACTTTCGAGTATTATTGTGTTAGCAGCTAAACATTTTTGGAGCAACACTGGGTGAACTAGTTGGCGCGAGCCACTACATCTTACCCATCCTTTCCGATCATTTTGGATATAAGGACTCTCTTTGATTCTGGCCAAATCGTGGTCTGTTCTTCAGCCACCCTGGGTGTAAGCCTGCCCGCTGATGGGCAAGGGCCCAGAAATCGATAGCAGGAGGTCACCCAGACCAGAATCAAATAGGGATGGGAAGACCCGGTTCTTTTTCGTGACCCGGTTCTCAGCAGATCATTCATTAAAATGACCCGTTCATCAAGACCCGTTCATATGACCCGTGATGCTGATTTTCTCATTGATTTATCCATCAGATCAGATGCTTAGCTAAATAAATATGAACGTTTGGATACTTTGTTTTTCTTTATTTAATTGAACCTTTTAAAACAAAATATTTAATATAGATCAGAGCAACCACAATTACAATCATTAACTTTATATAAGTGCCTATTGTTAGCTTACGATGACCCTAAAAGTAAAATAAAATAAGGCATAAATTTATCTGGCTTACAACCCGTCCACAATTCAAAGCCATCGAAGCAAGACGCGCTGCATCAGCGATTGGATCGATTGTTGAACGGGCCGTTTGTTTAAGTTTAACACGACCGAGTCGACCGACAGATAACCCGTCTGGATCACCACTTCGTTCGTGTTCGTGTTTCATCTTTTTGTCACAGCTCGCACATACACCCGGTCTTCGGGTCATATGAACGATAGGGTCACAGAGCGTGATTGATTCAATCACGGGTCTTTCGAAAGACCCTGTCATTGTGAACGGGTCGTTCATGAACGACGCATCCCTAGAATCAAAGATAGTCCTCATTATTTTTATTTTTCATTCACGGCCTTTTCGCTGCACTAGCGAAGAAGTAAATCTTCGCATTTACATGTATTATATTACCTATAGGCCAAGAAATCTTCCATTTTTCTACTATTGTTGTACAATGGTGCATTTGTACCGTCGACGTCGAGAAAATCGACATTCGACATACTTTCGAGTATTATTGTGTTAGCAGCCAAACATTTTTGGAGCAACACTGGGTGAACTAGTTGGCGCGAGCCACTACATCTTACCCATCCTTTCCGATCATTTTGGATATAAGGACTCTCTTTGATTCTGGCCAAATCGTGGTCTGTTCTTCAGCCACCCTGGGTGTAAGCCTGCCCGCTGATGGGTAAGGGCCCAGAAATCGATAGCAGGAGGTCACCCAGACCAGAATCAAAGATAGTCCTCATTAATACTCATTATTTTTATTTTTCATTCACGGCCTTTTCGCTGCACTAGCGAAGAAGTAAATCTTCGCATTTACATTTATTATATTACCTATAGGTCAAGAAATCTTCCATTTTTCTACTATATATATATATATATATATATATATATATATATATATATATATATATATATATATATATATATATATATATATATATATATATATATATACACGATACACTTACAACGGTATGCTACGCTATGACGTCACTTCGAGAAAAAATCCTAAATTGACTAGACGCTTGCATCCCTTGTACATATGTACAGGTCAGTTTATTGTCGGGTAGTGTGTTGAGTTGACGTTTATTAAAATATTATTGTCATAGTTCATTTGCTCAGGTAAGCGCCTAGTCAATTTAAGATTTTCCCTCGAAGTGACGTCAGAACGTAGCATACCGTTGTAAGTGTATCGTGTATATATATATATATATATATATATATATATATATATATATATATATATATATATATATATATATATATATATATATATATATATATATATATATATATATATAAATTATATCAGTAGGATAACGACCGTTATAATAAAACTTGCAAAATAACGGGATATCGGTCAATAAAATAGTATATTAGCTACTCTTTTACATATACCAAGCTTTCGTAACTATTTGGTTACTTCGTCAGGGCTAAAATTATAAATTATTAGGAACTATAAACATATTTTTATAATGTTGATATTTTACCAATGCGGTGAGTTATATTTTTCTTATTAAAAAATTATTGTTATCAGTAGATATCATATAAAAGTTTGTATAAAATAAAAATTTAATAAAATGGTATGAATCCTTAATAGAAAATTGTAAAATGTTGACACTTCTGACTTTTCTTATAAAAATTATCAATTTGACGTAAATAATTTTTGGTATTTCTTTGAAGGTGTAAAGGTATAAATCAGGTATTTAAAAATTTTTTTTTTTATTAAAAATATATAGTTAAATTAGTGTTCTAATGATAAAAGGTATGAGTAAATTATGCTTAAATCGTTAATGTCAGTTTTAAGATTGATGGAATTTCCATGTTTATATATTTCAGCCATTTCTAGAAAAAGTCTTTTTTGTATGTTAGATTCGATATGTAAAATTTTTAAATTATTATAATTTGGATGATGTCCTGTTTCTATACAATGTTTTGACATTGCAGTTCTATCTTTAGACAACCTTATATCACTTTTGTGACCTGCCATTCTATTTTTTAATGTTTGGCTAGTTTGTCCAATATAAGTTTTATTACAATTTACGCATGGAAGTTCATAAACTAGATTTGTTTTCGATTCTACTGAATCTTTATCTTTAAGTTTAGTATTTAAATTACCAATAGTTTTAATGATTTTAAAAAAAAATTTTTATATTTTCATTTTTAAATAAGTTTTGTAAGTTTAGTAAGAAATTGATTTGATTTTTTATATAAGGAATTGAAGCAAAAAAGGTTCTATTTGATTGGTTTTCAAGTTGATTGTTTTCATTAGTTTCTAGATTGGTATGGTTTCTAGTGTTAAAAATTATTTTATTAAGTAATGCATTTGGATATGAGTTTAGTAATAATATTTTTTTCAGTTTTTTTAAATTTTTTTCTTTTAGAGTTGGATGAACTAATTTTTCTATTCTATTTTTTAATGTAAGAACAAGATTTATTTTTTGTCTATAACTATGATATGAGTGAAAGTTTATATATCTTTCAGAATTTGTTGGTTTGATATACCAATCAGTTATTAGAGTGTTATTATTTTTTATTATTTTAGTATCTAAAAAAGGAATGCATGAGTTATTTTCTATTTCAAGCGTAAACTGAATAGAATTATGGAACGAAACGTTTACGAAAATTTAGCAATAAATATTCTTAATGAACCAAATTCATATACTAAAATAGAAAGAAACCCAACAACTTCATTTGAAAGTCAGTGTAATAAATTAGTTTCTGAGTTGAAAATATTAAATATGATTGATGCAACACAAGAAAAGAAACTTAAAACATACAATTCCATTTCACCTAAATTCTACGGCCTTCCAAAAATACATAAACCAACGTTATCACTAAGACCAATAATTTCTTCTATTGATGCACCAAATAGTAAATTAACTGCATTCATTTGTGATATTTTAACTAAATCTTATAATTTTTCAAATGAATTCTATATTAAAGATTCTTTTGAGTTTTCTAGTTTCATTAATAATAAAACAATTCCTGAAAACCACATTTTAGTAAGTCTAGACGCCATTTCTTTATTTAGTAATATCCCTCTAAATTTAGTTAATAATAGTATAATAAAAAGATGGGATACATTACAAAATAATTGTAAAATAACACAAGAAAAATTCTTAGAAATAATTAAATTTATTTTCAACACAAATTTTTTAAAATATAATAACACTTATTATAAACAAATTTTAGGCACACCAATGGGAAGTAGTATTTCTCCAATAATTGCACAATATGTCTTAGATGACCTCATTGAATATTGTTTACCTAACCTGTCATTTCAAGTACCTTTTATTAAAAAATTTGTCGATGACATCATTTGTAGTATTCCATTTAACAAAGACCAAGAACTTTTGAACACTTTTAATAGTTACAATAATTCTATTCAGTTTACGCTTGAAATAGAAAATAACTCATGCATTCCTTTTTTAGATACTAAAATAATAAAAAATAATAACACTCTAATAACTGATTGGTATATCAAACCAACAAATTCTGAAAGATATATAAACTTTCACTCATATCATAGTTATAGACAAAAAATAAATCTTGTTCTTACATTAAAAAATAGAATAGAAAAATTAGTTCATCCAACTCTAAAAGAAAAAAATTTAAAAAAACTCAAAAAAATATTATTACTAAACTCATATCCAAATGCATTACTTAATAAAATAATTGTTAACACTAGAAACCATACCAATCTAGAAACTAATGAAAACAATCAACTTGAAAACCAATCAAATAGAACCTTTTTTGCTTCAATTCCTTATATAAAAAATCTATCCGAAAAAATTGCTAACTTATTTAAAAATGAAAATATAAAAATTTCTTTTAAAATCATTAAAACTATTGGTAATTTAAATACTAAACTTAAAGATAAAGATTCAGTAGAATCGAAAACAAATCTAGTTTATGAACTTCCATGCGTAAATTGTAATAAAACTTATATTGGACAAACTAGCCAAACATTAAAAAATAGAATGGCAGGTCACAAAAGTGATATAAGGTTGTCTAAAGATAGAACTGCAATGTCAAAACATTGTATAGAAACAGGACATCATCCAAATTATAATAATTTAAAAAATTTTACATATCGAACCTAACATACAAAAAAGACTTTTTCTAGAAATGGCTGAAATATATAAACATGGAAATTCCATCAATCTTAAAACTGACATTAACGATTTAAGCATAATTTACTCATACCTTTTATCATTAGAACACTAATTTAACTATATATTTTTAAAAAAAAAAATTTTTAAATACCTGATTTATACCTTTACACCTTCAAAGAAATACCAAAAATTATTTACGTCAAATTGATAATTTTTATAAGAAAAGTCAGAAGTGTCAACATTTTACAATTTTCTATTAAGGATTCATACCATTTTATTAAATTTTTATTTTATACAAACTTTTATATGATATCTACTGATAACAATAATTTTTTAATAAGAAAAATATAACTCACCGCATTGGTAAAATATCAACATTATAAAAATATGTTTATAGTTCCTAATAATTTATAATTTTAGCCCTGACGAAGTAACCAAATAGTTACGAAAGCTTGGTATATGTAAAAGAGTAGCTAATATACTATTTTATTGACCGATATCCCGTTATTTTGCAAGTTATATATATATATATATATATATATATATATATATATATATATATATATATATATATATATATATATATATATATATATATATATATATATATACTTATATATATATATATATATATATATATATGTATATATATGTATGTATATATATATGTATGTATGTATGTATATGTATATATGTATGTATATATATGTACATATATGTGTATATATATATATATATATATATATATATATATATATATATATATATATATATATATATATATATATATATATATATATATATATCATGCCGTCTTAATCCACCCTTAGTCACTAACGCACAACCCCCGAAAAAAACTGTTCCCAAATGAACTGAATGAATGACAGTAGAACTCAACCCAGTTCAAACTTTTTTCGATAAGTTACAAAACCACAGACAAACACACTCCATATACATATTCAAGTCACTCCGATTGGGCTTAAAAAAACGCAAATACAACACAGGCGGGGATTTAGGGGGGCGCAGCCCATCCCCCCCCCCCTCCCTTGAGCATGATACAAAAGGATTTCAATAGCGAATTTTATAAAAATAAATATTGTAACATAAATATTAACCATTCGTACATGTTCTACAAAATATTATAAACAAAAACAAATATTTGCTGTATAAGGTCTATAATATATATAAATTATACCACAAAAATACGAGTAACAGATCTATAATACGAATATGTTATATAAAAAATGAAGCCTGTTTCGGTATTTTTGTTTTACAAAAAGAAAACAAATAACCAAATAGGGTTTTTTTTCGAAAACATCTTTTGTGTGAGCAATTTTTTTGGAAAAACAGCTTTCATTAAAACGGATTTACGAAATTTAAAAAAAATATCTAAAATAAGTAGGTGTACAATTTCCGAAAATAAATTTTTTAGAAAACAGTATTAGGATACGACCTCTCCTAGCTTGAAAAATGTTAAATAAAAAAAGCCGAAAAACTATCCTGAACACTAAATGAATCTTTTTTGAGTTTCATCAGGTTTTCTTAGGTTTGGTACGTTAGTTTCTCGTAAATTACTTTTTTCAAAAGCTGTTACTCGAAAAAATTAAATTTCGAAAAGCTGTTCTCTGAGAAAACGTATTTTAAAAAGTACTTTAAAAATAAATTGAAAAGTTGTACTTACCTCCAAATGAGCAAAAGGCATAAATGCTACAATATTTACACTTTTATATTAATCAAACAATTTTATTGGTCCTCTCGCATGTACTGTTTTTTTTTTTCAAAAATCATTTTTTCGGTTTTAAATTAAGTAAATTTTGTTGAAAAACAGCTTTATTGAAAGATGCTTATTCGGAAACGGACCTACAAAATTTTTTCGAAAATATTTTTTTTTTCAAAAAAGAATCTACATTTTCCGAAAACATAGTTTTTCAAAAATTATGTAAATTGTGAACTCTACTAGCGTAGAAAATGTCAATAAAAAAAGACAAAAAGATCCGGAACCAACATCAACGAATCGTTTTTGTGTTTGGTCGGGTTTGTTTCCTTAGGTATGTCGCGAAGCGAAGCGTTTTTTTTTTTTAATATGAACATTCGAAGTTTTTTTCGAAACAATAAAAAAATGTACTTTCAAAAAACATATTTTCTAAAAAAAATGTAGTTTCGAAAAGGACTTTAAAAAAATTGAATAGGTGCCCCCCCTCAACAAAGACCTGGAGCCGCTACTGTGTCGCGCGCGAACTTGCCGTTTTTTTAATCTGCTTTTGTGTAGCTCGAGGTGAAGTTGCCCCCCCCCCCCCCCCCCTGACGAAATTCTAAATCCGCCTCTGATACTACATGTCAGAAAAATATGCTACATCTACATTTAGAATGAGGGAAATGCGGGAATATGAGAATTTTCGAATCGGAGTTCACTGTTATCAGGCAAATATTAAAGTCAAAGTCTAATTACAGAAAAAATGATCCAATAGTATTATCTCCAAGAATTTAAGAGAAAACCAAAACGATTCTTAAAAGAACAAAACCTAGAAAGTGCCTTTCACCAATACCCTAAAGAAATCCAATTCGGGATATTATAATTAACTAGGTATAGTCATTAAATTTGGATATAACCTTTTCCAAATTCAATGGTATTGTCATAGTCGCAACCAATCCAATTTTTCTCTAACGCCTTCTTGGTGTTCGAAATATAAATCTCTTTCACTGCCTTTTACTCCAATTTTACCGACAAAATTCCATTGAGATTTTCCCGGAAAATGATGATATGAATTTTCGTTCGCACAAAATCGGTCAGCGACCCGTTTTCCTAATGTTTTTCTATATATGGCCTTTGTGTCCTTCCACTGAAAAATTTGCATTTTTCTGTTTTATTGTCATCTTTTAAACTGGCCAAAAGTTGACATGGATACGCAGAGAAAAGGGTATTGCCATTCATGCTTTAAAAAAATGTTTTTAAACCTGCTAACTTCAGTGAATGCAAAATGATTAAGCAAAAATCTAAAACGGAAAGAATAGACGCTTAATAAAAAACACCAAATATAACCATACATACGTGTCTTATTATGAACTCTTAAATCATGCAGTGGGTACTTAATAATTTTTTAAGAGAACAAATATGCTATAATATATGTATTAGTTGAAGATTTTTTTTGATTGCCTACAGTTACAAATGTAAATTTAGGAAATTTCATTTTAGTAAGTACCCAATGTTCTTTTTACTAAAAAATGTTGTTTTCTTTAAAATAAAAATTAAAAGTACCTAGTGGATAGTTTAAGAGTATAAGAGTTCATTATGTATGACGTACCTACGTATGTACTTTTGGTATTTTTTGCACCAACTATTACTATTATAGTTGCTCAATTATAGGCTTTAAACAACAAACAGTGTCTTATACAGAGTAGGAGCAACGAGTAACTCCATTAACCTCTTTGGTAGGAGTCGAGTAGACATAAAAAGACATATAATTCCAGTCCATTTTAGAAATTCCCATGGATTTGTTAAGAATGGATACGGGATGATTTAACATTCTTTGAAGCCAAAACAAACCATTCTAAACGACACTGTAAACACAATTTGTAAACATTGGCCACATCTTATTTTATGTATTTTTGTACAAAAAATACGTTAGAAGCATCACAAGATTTACAAAAAGTAATAAAAGCCCTAAAATATTTTATTTTTCTGCTAAATAATAATAAATTTAAGTTAAAAAGGCTTTATTATTTATAGGTTATGGTATTTCTAAAGGTGTTTATTTAAGGTCGCTCCGAGTCATTTATAAATCTATAAGTCGCACTTTTTGTTTTCTGTTTTCTAGTTCATTAGACAAAGACGTACGTGTAACCGAGTGTTCAGATCGACCGAGGTTCAGCCGTTTTCCTAAGCAACCAGCACAGACAGCAACACTTCTGAGCTCCAACACTCCAATGCTATTTTATCTCTTTCTACTACCATTCTTGATTCAATTACGTATTTCCTTAATAAGTTTATTTCTTAATAAAGTTTGTAAACTGTTCCCCCAAGAGAATAACAAACAACAAATATATCACGTTCGATACGCTCACAGATACGGACATCGAATCTTTTTATTAATAATAAATCCATGGAAATTCCGTTTCATTGAAGAAATCAAAATTTGATTTTATACCTACTTTTTCTTTTATTTCGCGCACCGCAAAATTTCAAACATTCATAATTCATAATTTCGTCGTATTCTTGCAGGTTTCAAGACCAAGTACAAATAATATAGAGTTTTAATTATTAATTAAACTGATTATATAAGTACACTATAGAATGCCATGGGCGCACCCAGGATTATGTCTTGGGGGGATGGGCTGAATAATGCAATTCGGTGGATTTCTTCAATTAGTAGTGCACTTTTTTATTTTATTTTTGCCACCCCCCTGGGTGCGCCACTGAACTGATCAACCACAAGGATAATAAAAAAGCAAAATACTACCAACGAGCTCTGCATACCTGCCTACTGCTCTTAAATACGTTTTCATTTATTTTAAGCTCCTTTTGTTAGAATTAGACAAATTCTATTTTTGGAGCGGCAATGTTATTTTTAGTTCTTCTTTTGCGCATAATTAATTTTTATTTTCCGTTTTTTTTTTGTGTCCGTTAACATTAAAACAACCTTCAAATCGATTACCGCTCTTCTTTGTCTGAGTTCAGATTTTGACAAAAATATACTTATATTTTCGTGAAAAATGCCGGTAAACTACCAGCCTTAGACAAGGAAAGCTACCAGCTACCAATTTATTTTAATTTTTGAACAAAGCGCGTTAGTGCGCCATCTATACCAAGAAGTCTTATTTACTTTGTAATTCCTGAAATCCATATCCTAAAACTCGCAATGCCCATAACCCATAACATTGATGTCACAAAATTTAAAAAAAAAAACTAAAGAATTATTGAACGTAAACCAAACCTTTTCCTTTTATTTTATTTAATACAACTTCATTGGTGGTTTTAAATTAAAAATTCCATTTATTAATCCATTACAACTTGCACCGTCATCTGTAGACGGACTGTCGAACTTATACGTTGAATTCCTTTTTTATCGATGTATTTTTAGCGCACTTTTCAAAATTTAACCATGTAATTTTGCTTTTTTTATTGGAGTATTTTCGTCAGGTCCTAATACGTTTTTCTTTTGTTTTGTAGACAATTTTGTCCATTGGCCAGACTTCCAGCCGGTTTTTAGAAAAATCAAATATTTTATTCGTTTTGATCACAACGACCTTCATATGACATTGATAACCTTTACTCTTGGGAGAACTGTCACATACCGGCTCCGAAACCAAATTACAGTGAGATTTTTCTCGAAAATGGCTTTAAATAAATTAGCAATCGACGCATTGGACCTCAATGGAAAACGTGTCCTAATGAGGTAAGAGTTTTTTTATAAGTTGTTATTTTCATTATTTTAAAATTATAACATAACCTCAACTATTTCAATTTTTGGGTGGAAATCTTCAAACTTTATTTTTGCCGAAGAATTTTATCGTTACGCGTCTTTAAGTACCTGTAATAATATTATGTTAAATTGAGGCTTTAGTTTGTGTTTGCTTATTTACGTACAGTGTGGCTGAAATGTGCTATTTGCAATTTATTTTTGCTGGCATTAAATTCAGTTTTTCTAGTTGCCATGGTTATTTCCTTGGGGTTCTTTGATTTTTACGAATGTCCGGTGGTTACTGGAGATATTTTTTATTTTTGGGGTCATCACCTTAGCCATATTCAGTTATAGAACGGCAAAATTAATTTAGAAATATGGATTTTATCCGTTTTATAGCGTTTTTTCATCATTTTTATAAAGTTTACTAAATTATTGGTTTGTTTTTATTCATACCAACTATGGAGATCTGGTATTTGAACCTTGTCTTGATGTTCTAATCTAAGTAGTTCTAGAGTGCAAAGAATACCAAACTTTTGTGTTCGTTTTATTTATAATCTTCGAAAAAGGGATCATGTTTCACACAAATTGGTTTAGTTAGGGTGGCTCAATATGCACAGCAGACCTAAACTGCATTTGGCTTCGTTTGTCCAGAGGGTGCTTGAGACAGGTTTACCTAAGTACTTACATTAAGGAAAGGTTAAAGCATCGAGTATTAGTACATGATGTAGACACTCGTAACGCCCATCTCCTCGATATTCCTAAGCATAAAACGTCAATTTTTGAAAGATCTTTCAGCTACTCTGCGGTGTCTGTTTACAACTCGGTACCTCACCCCATTCGATTGAAGTTGGTTTATGGCTTTAAAAAGGCATACAAAAAATTCATGTTGCAACAGGCTGTTGCTTAACTAAGTCTATGATATTGCCTTCTTAGAAATGTGCTCTTTTATTTTTATTGTATGTATAATTTACTTCTTGGTAAAAAATTTGTAAATGTATTTTTAATTTTTTAAATTTAATTGAATTCAATCTTCCTAATTGTATATTTAATTATGTTATGTAATGTTTTTTGATTATTCTGGTAGTTATAGAATATATAAATTTTATTACTTAGTTATCATTTGCTGAATAATTACTTACTTAATTTTACCAAAATTATTGTATTTTAAGCTGAGTAGTCTTTGACTGAACTTCGCCGAATTAAAAATAAAGACTTTTATTATTATTATTATTATTATTATTATTATTTATTATTATTATTATTAATCATGGTGGCTATTTTTTGCTAAAACACAGGCCTCAATATAAGTTGTAAATTTTTGGAAAGTTTTGTGAAAAAAGCTCCAAGCGAAAAACGTGACAAGATGTTCTAAAAAATTACTTTGAAAGAAAATCTGTGAACACTGTAGCTGTATGCTCAATATGTAAACGTTTCCAAAAAACAAGTTGTAAACACCGAAAATCAAGTCAATACTTATTCCTACTTTCGCGCAAATGATACATATACACTGTGTTTTGTTCATAGTAATGCGCTAATTTTGGCATCTGCTTGGTTTTGTTTCATTAACAACATGCAACAGATATAGCATGCAGATGATGATTGGGTTATTAATGGATATTTTAAAATGGATTTGACGTTAATCTGCATCAATTACAATTGAATTTTGTCAGGCTAGTGATTTTTCCGTGTGTGCGTCATATCGTCATAACTCCATTTAGACTATGCAAGGGAGGTTAGAATAATTTCTAGTTTTGACAAACTGCCATTTAATGTCTCTGTATGCTTAGTGTTTTTAGTTGGGGTGGGAATGATTAGCTGGGAACGCTAGATTTTACGTTACCGAACACCAAGCAGATCTATTCCAGCGTTCAGGTTTATTTAAAGGAGCATAGATTAACATAACCGGACGCAGTACAGTAAATGACATTAACATGTGTGCTGTCACATTACAAGTGTCTAGCTAGGTAATAACGGATTAAATTGCTTTGAGGCCCACTCACCATAAAAGGATACAGGACCTAAGATAAAATTGTACATAGTTTAATAATACCAGAGACTGTGATGAATGAAGTCTCTTATAATACTTACCTATGGGGTGTTTTTAATTCTTAAGTAAATATTTCAGGGTGTGAATCCTGGCCCAATTTTAAGTAAAAACTTTATGTAAATGTATGTTATAAAATGTCTAGTTTTTAGTTTATAGCGTTTTCCATTGGTACAACTAGTGCACACTGCACACTGAGTGCCCATTGAATACCCTTTTGCAACAAGGTACCAAACGACATATTTTCTAAATATGAGTTATACATTTTTCAAATCACATATTAGTCTTTGACTTTATGAACAAAGGAAGTCATTAATCTATTAGTCAGAAAATTTTCATTTTTCCAAAATTTACTTTTTCTTTGTAATATAGAAGTTTATTTTGAAAATCTAAATAAATAAATGTAAATAGTAATAAATTAGTTTTATTTAAATACCAAATAATTTAAAAATAAATTGCATTTTTAATATGTTGATATCCCAAAACAATGCTTTTATTGGTTGGTTATCTATTGCAAAAGGGCCCATTGGCAAGTTTAGGGTCAGTTTTCTTGTTCCATTAGAAGACCAGTGCGTTTAAAGGTGCGCTGAGTGCAGCTTTTTCGGCAGGAGGTCCCAGAACTTTTGTGAAATTAAAAAATGACTGAAATACAAAAAGACAGCCAATCCATTGTGCTTATTTGTATTTTCCAGCGGCGATGGTAATTGAAGCAATATATTTTACTCAGTAACAGAAAATCAAATTAAAAATAACTTGTATGGGGGCTGTTATAGAAAATTTTGATGATAACCTGGTTCATCAAATAAGATTCTTTTACTTCCATGTATACCATGGGGCATAATTAATTAAGCATTTATTTATTTAGTCAGTATACTACAGAATTAAAAATTCCAAATTTTGCAAATTTCATAAATCTACTAAAATTATATGTACGATAATGTAATGAACAGATAAGAAACAAATTATTTAAGTTTTAAAATTCTCTTCAACGCTGTCAGACCAGTAAAAAAGATATCACAGTCAGAAAAAAAATCTGTTATAAATGTACACTAACAGTGTGAAAATGAATTTAATCCATAGTTTGTCCTGTGATACCACTCATAAAATAATTGAACCTGTCTCATAGTTCTCCTTGGAATTAAAAATAAGATTAAACTTAATAACCTACTACAACTTATGTACCCATTAATTAGCTTATAACGAAATAGCAAGTGAGCATTTCTTCGACGAGTTTCCAAGCTTTGAAAACCACACAGCAATAATCTAGTTTCGTAGGGCACATTATGAAAAGGAAAGTGAAACTTAAATAGTAGGTATTTAACAGATTTGTTCTGCGCCCTTTCGAGTCTATTTACGTGACAAGCGTACCTTGTAGACCATACAACAGAACAGTACTCCAAAACGCTCCGGACTAAAAAATTATAAATACTGGAGGTAAGTGTCCTAGTGTCACTGAGATGCCTTGTGTTTCTGTTAATAAAGCCAAGCAGTCTAAAATCCTTCAGAACAATACGGTCTATGTGCTGGTTAAAAGTTAAATCCTCGTCAAAAAATACAGCAAGGGCATTAAACAGTAATACACTTCCGACAACAAAGTCATTAATTTTGTGTACTGTTCTGATCTGGTTTTGACCTTTATTAATAGTCTTACATTTAGAGACTTTTATATTTAAAAAGACATCACACCTCATAACAAAATTGTCCAGGTCAGACAGCAAACCACCGGAGCGACCTGAAACGGTGTTAAAAAATTTCAAATCGTTCGCGTACAAGAGGCAGCTTTACGATCCAAAAGAAAGAATGACGTCGTTAATAAACAAATAAAACAGAATGGGACCAAGATGTGGCCCCTGGGTAACACCCGACGTAACACAAATTTAATGCTAGACAAAACCACAGACAACCACACGCTGACGACGCTCAAACAAATTCGACTCAATCCACCTCAGGTAGTATCCAGAGATGCCGATCTCAGATAGTTTTTTTTTAAACAAAGAATGATATACGCTGTCAAACGCTTTGGAGAGGTCGGTATACATGCAGTCCACCTGACTTCCTGCCTCATTTTTAAAGGTTGTCTCCAAGAGTTATTATTCCATAGGTAAAAAGAACACATAGTAGTTTATTTACTTAAACTGAAATTCGCCATGCTTCAAACTTGATAATGGTTCATTGGGATAGTGCGACACCAGTTTGACCAGTGGAAAACGCCATTAGTAATAAAGTTCTGGGGTCATGTGGTTAGGTATGTTTTGACCAACCTAAACTATTTTTTGGGATGCCACTGACTTGGCTTGGTAATTTAGTTATATTCCTTGCTTTTTTAAAAACTTTTTTATCTTTTGCTTTTAGCATGCACTTGTTAAATAATTTGTAAATGATATAAAGAAAATTCAAGAGACCAAAAAGTGGTACCACTAAATAGAAGTACTAATTATTTAATTAAAAGTTGTCAGTGCTGCCGAAAAAAAAGTTTGGGCTTACAGAGGATTATGATGTGGGATACACAGAACCATGACCCCAAAAAGAATATTATTCTGTATATCTTTTGGGAATTTTTGAATAGTTTTTTAAAAGGCGTTCTAAAATTTACACCCGTATTCACCATTCGATTAAATTTAACAGTCCGAATTTGAGGTGATAATTACATAATAGCCTGATATATATATATATATATATATATATATATATATATATATATATATATATATATATATATATATATATATATATATTAGGTTGGTTTGTTTTGTTGGACTTTTCTAATGTATTTTATTTTTTTTTATATTTATTGTTGGGTTTTATTAGTCCTGGGTAAAATTGTGTGTTGGTTCTTACATACTTTTTATTTGTCGTCAATTTAACGTTTCGGTCTTTTTTTCCCTTTCGACCTTCTTCAGAAATATTTATTGCTTGAAAGAAAATCTTTGGTAGGTTTCTTCACAATATATCACAAAAATGGTATATATAATGCATTTCATATCTTAATTAAAATAACAATTTTAGGGGGGCACAAACACGATCTTTAAAAATAATGCAGTAAGCATCTATAGAACTGTATATATATTCCGATGCTTACTGCATTATTTTTAAAGATCGTGTTTGTGTACCCCTAAAATTGATATTTTAATTAGGATATGAAATACATTATATCTACCATTTTTGTGATATGTTGTGAAGAAACCTGCCAAGGATTTTCTTTCAAGCAATCAATATTTCTGAAGAAGACCGAAAGGGAAAAAAAGACCGAAACATTAAATTGACGACAAATAAAAAGTATGTAAAAACCAACACATAATTTTTAATTTTGTCCAGGACTAATAAAACCCAAGAATAAATATAATAAATATATGTATATATATATAAGTATATATATATATATATATATATATATATATATATATATATATATATATATATATATATATATATATATATATATATAGTATATATATATATATATATGTATATATATGGATAGATATATAACTTTTTTACAAAGCAATCCAAAAACATAATTTTCTAGAGTTGACTTTAATGTTCCATTGAAAGAAGGCAAGATTACGAATACCCAGCGTATTGTGGCAGCTCTCGATTCAGTTAAGTATGCTCTAGACAAGAACGCTAAAAGTGTAGTCCTGTGTTCCCATTTGGGACGTCCTGATGGTACTCCTAATCCAAAATATACCATGAAGCCAGTGGCTGACGAATTGAAAAAGTTGCTTAACAGGTACCAGTTTTATTATTTTTTTTCTAAAGTTAATGGGATACGCCGGTGGTTGGACCTGATAAATTCACTTGGTTTGGGATTTTGTTTTTAGTACTAGAACACTTATTTGTTAATAGTTTTATTTTTATCTTAAAATACATGTTTTTAAGAGAATATTATAATAGAGAAGGCAAGTTAGATCTGTGTGATGTACCGTGTTAATTATGAAATAAGACCACCGAATACCCCAAACATATAGTTTTATTATCAGGAAGATTACTTATGGAATATCCATGGCCCTGCGACATAAATACATTGAGGGTCCACTATTTACGTATAATCGGAAACTACTATCTAGAACCGCGAGACACCTGACCATCGCACCGGTCGCCGTGGCATACTGACTTATCGGGAACGCCCTCGCCCGTACAATGGTAAGCTGTCCACGCACGCTCATCTACAGAATGGCAAATACATTACACCCTCCCGCGCTTAAAATCTACAAATATTCAATAATGAAAACGCTCGGGAGGAGCTCTATTTCGTTTAGGTCGTTCAGAAGCTGAAGCACCCACCGAAAGACTTCTACGCCTATAGACGTTCACATTGTTTTGACCTACATTCTGGTCTCCTAATTTATCGTCACTTGCTTCATCTTCCGAAGTCAAATCAATTACGTCACTGGCTTTGTTCAAATCTTGGACACCGCTTGTTTCACCGCCCTGTAAAAATACTGAGTCATTTTCACTTTCAAAATCTACATCAGACTTATATAACATCAACTGATTTACGTGTCTGGTCCAAATTAAATATGAATCATAAATTTTCATTTTAAATAGATTTTTAGAAACACTATCAACTATAATGCCAAGTGTCCAAGTTGGCTTCCTGCCTCGATAATCTTTAACACGCACTTTTTGGCCTACAAAGAATAACACCCTTCTCCCCCCTCTGAAATAAAATTTTTGTGACTGCTGAGCTTTTAAAATATTTTCCTTTACTATTTTATTGATATTTGAACTGTTTTCATCTCTGTTATTATTTGCAGGCTTTATTAAATCTAGACGCATTCGTAATTTCTTGTTCAACAAACATTGAGCCGGTGACATATTCTTGGAACAATGTGGCGTGTTCCTATACATTAGTAAATATCTACAAATGCAACGCGCTAACTCAATTTTCGAATTTTTTTCGATTTCCTTAAGTAAACACTGTTTTAAATTTTTGACGCAATTTTCCGCCGCGCCATTTGAGGCTGGATTGAAAGGTGGACTAAACATCTGTTTGATGCCATTACGCTTTAAAAATGTTTTAAATTCCTCTGATGAGAAACATGTCTGATTGTCGGAGACAACACACTTGGGTAAGCCAAATCTAGAGAAAGCTTCTCTTAGTTTTGTTATTACAGCATGTGACGTCATGCTAGTCATTGGAAAAGCCTCAACCCATTTTGAAAAACTGTCAATTATTATTAAAATTACCTTGCCTTCAAGTGGCCCCAGAAAATCCAGATGAAGGCGGTCCCAAGGGGAATCTCCTACTGGCCAAGGGGTTAGCGAGACACGAGGGGGATTCGCGCGATAAGTACCACAAACTTCATATACACGACAGTGTTCCTCAATCTCATTGTTTAACGAAGGCCACCAAACGTACGATCGTGCTAAACTTTTTGATTTTACAATGCCCTGATGTGAAGTGTGTATGAGATCAAGAACATTCTTACGTAAATCCGTGGGCACAATAACGCGATGTCCCCATAAAAGAACATTGTTTTCAACACCAATTTCGTTCTTGCGTTGGAAATATGGTTTTAACTCGGCATTTTTGACAAAAAATGGCCAACCATTTAAACAAAAGTCGCGAACTTGCCTCAAAATTAGATCTGCCATCGTGGCCTCTTCAATGTTTTTAAGTTTTAAAGGTACCTATATCACTGTTATTTTCTATATAATTTAGAAAAACCAAATCGTCGTCGGAATCACGAGAATCGCACTTCAGTGGAAGTCTTGACAAAAAATCTGCTACGTTTTTAGCCGATTTCACGTATTCAATTTTAAAATCGTAGCACGATAAAAAATAGGCATATCGCTGCATTTTATTTGCTGACATAATCGGTATGCCATGTTTTGGTCCAAATATTGACACTAGTGCTTGATTATCCGTTCTTAATATAAAACTACTCCCGGTTAAATATTGCGCAAATTTTTTTACGCCGCACACAATACCGCATGCTTCTTTAATCATAACGGCCATTCTTTTTTCTGAATTGGACAAAGTCCTCGACGCATACGCAATAGGTCGCTCTGTACCATTAGGGTACCTATGCGATAATATTGCACCGATTGCGTAATCGCTCGAGTCAGTGGTCAAAATGAGTTCCAAACTTGGATCGTAATGCGCCAATACTTGGTCAGAACACAAAATTGACCGTATTTTATTGAAAGCTTCCGTACATTCGTCTGACCATGCCCATGGACTATCCTTTTTTAATAATTCATATAAGGGGTGCAAGATATGTGACATATTTGGTACAAATCTATGATAATAATTCACACTGCCTAGAAAAGATCGCAATTGCGTTAAATTTTCAGGAACAGGCGCCTCTTTTACCGCGCGTACTTTATCCGGGCACTTATGTAACCCGTGCTTATCTATTACGTAGCCGAGGTATGTAACTGAATTTTGTAAAAATGAACACTTCTCTCTTTTGACAGTAAGACCGCTTTCGTGTAAAATATTCAAAACTTTGCGTAACCTTGCTAAGTGTTCCTCGAAAGTTTTCGCTGTAACTAAAATATCGTCAACAAATACTGCAACACCTTCTTCGTTTCGTAAAAGATGCTCCATTGCCCTTTGAAATACAGAAGAAGCGGATTTTATACCGTACGGTAAACGCGTGTATTGATACAGACCTCTATGAGTGTTTATCGTAGTTAATTTGCTAGAATTTTCATCCAAAACCAATTGGGCATAAGCATTTTGCAAATCGATTTTTGAGTACTGTTCACCGTTTTTTAGCTTACAAAAAATATCTTCCAGTCGCGGGATGGGGTAAATATCATTTTCTATGGCGGGATTTAAAGTTATCTTATAATCGCCGCGGATTCTTACGGTTTTATCCGGTTTAATAATAGGAACAATTGGGGTCGCCCAATCTGAGTTTTCCACGGGCCGAAGGACACCAATATTTACCAGGCGATCCAGTTCCAAATTTACTTTATCACTTATGGCAAATGGTAACGATCTATGTTTAAAAAATTTTGGAACCGCATCCCTTTTTAATTTAATGGAAACCTGAAATTTCCTAAATGTTCCGAGCTTGTCGGTGAATACATTAGGAAACTCAGTAAACAATGAATTCATTGAGTTACATAAATAATTTAATTCCTTAAAACCGATGTTAAATTTGTACAAAAAATTTCTACCCAACAGTATCGGCCCTCCGTCTTTAATGACATAAAAATCGATTAGATGTTTTTGACTGTGGGATGTCACCATCAAACTTATTTTTCCCAGTGGAACAATTCTATGCCCTACGTAACTTAGCAAGTTACTGTGGGACTCGGTCAATCTAACATCTTTGAAACAACTAACCCACGTATTTTCAGATATAACGCTTACTGCCGCGCCAGAATCTACTTGAACCGAGAATCCTTTCCCGTTTAATGAAACTTTTAAATACATAGGTTTAGTGTGATCCGAATTTAACTGAAATAAATTAGCATCATCAACATTATATCCAATTGATCTAGCGTGTGCATCAAGATTACAATCATTATAATTATCATCAGTACAACTTTCACATTGCAAAAAATTAACTTTACGATTAAAATTACACATCTTTCGTAAATGCCCTAACCTGCCGCATTTATGACACTTGTAGTCACCATAAACACATTGTTTTTGATCGTGATCTCGACCGCATCTGAAGCACAAACTCTTACCTTGTCCTGGGTAACTATTACCTCCGTTACCTCCCCCTCCTCTGCCGGAGCCTCGTCCATGTTCAGCAAACCCAGCACTTGCGCTGCCTCTATGTGGAAAGCTGCTGTAGTCCGCATTAGTTCCACTACGTGATGATGTTGGCTCATGCCTCCTGCCAGCTGATAACTGATAAAAATCAGTCGGTTCCTGCTTTATACTAGAAGCACTTTGATCGCACTTGATACCAAAGCCCGCTGTAGCCGTTTCAGTTTGTAGGGCTAACTGTATAGCTTTGTTCAAGGTTCCTGTGTCAACCATTGTGCACAGTTTATCTAAAACAGGACCTGGTTCTAGCCCTGATATGAACTTATCTAACAAAACTTCATCTAAATGTGTATCAAATTTACAATGCACTGCATGGCTCTTAATCCTGGCGACATAATCGGGGATGGATTCACCCGGTGCTCTCTTGATTTGGTAAAAATTGTATCGTTCCGCCCATTTTAGTTTGGTAACGCCAAAATGAGCGTCCAATTTTTCAATAATTGTCTTATATTCAGTTTTGTCAGCTGATGTTGGTACTAACAAATTTTCTACTAACTGAAAAGTTTCTTCTGATAGTCCAGCAAGAAGATACGCTCGCTTTATAGCATCAACCGTGTTCCAAACGCTTTTTGTGAACATTCCAGTCATTACGTTTGAAATCAAACTTAAATTCAATTGACAATCCGTCAGACATTGTTTACAAACAAACTTTGTTTACGTTCGGGATATGACCAATGTAGACGTCACTGTCCGTGGTGTTGCTCGCGCCGCATCACCTGGTTCCAGCAGTGCGTACGCACACTAAAAACAACCACTTTTTGCACAGCGTTTTTTTTTCGCGTGAATTTCGAACTACGACTCGTCGCCACGTTGTGATGTACCGTGTTAATTATGAAATAAGACCACCGAATACCCCAAACATATAGTTTTATTATCAGGAAGATTACTTATGGAATATCCATGGCCCTGCGACATAAATACATTGAGGGTCCACTATTTACGTATAATCGGAAACTACTATCTAGAACCGCGAGACACCTGACCATCGCACCGGTCGCCGTGGCATACTGACTTATCGGGAACGCCCTCGCCCGTACAATGGTAAGCTGTCCACGCACGCTCATCTACAGAATGGCAAATACATTACAATCTGGAAAGTCGAAATAAGCACAAAAATTATGCAGTGGATGAAATCAACCGGAATGGGTCCCTAAAGGTGTCCAGATGAACGTATGAAATTCTTTATAAAAATATTTTGTTGCTATTTTTTTATTAATTTATTTCAAGAAAGTCGTTTTTTTTCCATGTCTTTTTTCGGTTTTCCCGTCATATCTCAGTTATTTATTAAAATAGCGGAACGCCGTGGCACCGTCGGAAAGGTGGGAAAATTTTACACAATTTTGTTTCTAAGCACTCTTTGCTACGACCAATAGATTCGTCAGTATTTAATAAATAAAAAACCACTCAAAAAGTACGCGCGCGAGCGCGCAGCGCATGCTGCGATACCTATATACAGTGCACAGCACTGTTATCAAACAAAATAGCACATATAAATAATCGCCAAGACAATCAGTTAATCATATTTTAAAAGTATTTCGAATGTTTGAATTTCCGATATTCTTGTAAGTGTGACATATTATGAAAACCACGTTTTTTTTTGAAAAAACGAAATTTATGAAAATATATGCAAAAACGATCATATCTATGGTTAAGTCTTTATAGAAGGCATATTTATTTTAATTATACAACTTTCTACATCTACAACTTTACCAAGTTTCAGATGATTATCTTTTTTCATTATCTTTTTATAACAATTTCTTTATAGCGAGCGATATTTTCATCTTTTTCCAGGTAACTTCAACTTAATGCCAATAAAGCTCACTGAAAAATTAAAGATTTTGTAAAACCCGTCACACCATCTGAAAGTAAATGTTTTACCTTACTGATGACTATTGTATTATTTTTAAAATTGAAAAATTACAAAAAGTAATGATTGGTTTTCCTAAGCGGCCAACACGGGAAAATTAATTTTTCATAAAGGTCTGTGCCCACTACACCGTACCATACGGTATGGTACACAAGCCTACTCTATTATTTAAATAGGGTTAATTTCTTCTACAGGTGTCAATATGACTTCCGTGAGCCCAGTGGCACAGCTTTAGCGACTATTGATATCGTCGGGTTGATTGACCCGAATTGATCAAGGGTAGAGGCAGCAATAGTATCGCTCGACTTACGGAAAACATTTGACAATGTAAATCACCAAATCCTGCTACGCAGATTTGAATTGTTAAGTATCCGTGGTATCTGCCATGCTTGGTTTTTTGATTAAGTATTTAAATAATAGGACACAATTTGTCACTTAATGCTCTGAAAGTTTAAGTTTATGTATAAGTTGTGAAGTGCCCCAAGGCTCCATCTTCGGCCTCACATTATTTTTAGTCATGGTATGGTCCATACCATGACTGTGCTCTGAACATATCAGGTACGAAAGAAACACGACACTATTAACGCCCACTACAACGGATCAACAACTTACCATTCCCCCATACAACGCGTTTGATGACCGTATTATCCCCTTTCACTAGGTGTACGGTGTCCGTTCTGTAGCTTGTACATGTTTTTATTTGTTAGCATTTTCGTAGCATGCGGACGCATAGGAATATTTACTAAAATACACAATGGCTATTAGAAAATTATCTGTAAGAGAATTAGCAATGATTGTTACAACGCGGTTGGACGCCTGCGCACACCGGTTCGTCAACGTAGCGTGCCATGCAAAATATTTTCGCCGTGAATTTGTTGTAGGTCCGGTCATTGTTACGGTGTTGGTCGGTGGCGGGACGGTCTGGTGGGCGTTGTCTCATATTGCTCTATACAAAGAATATTTTTTTGCATATGCCGGTACGCTTACGGTCATGGTACGGTGTAGTGGGCACAGACCTTAAAACAGACAACTGAAAATTTGCCGTACCAAAAAAAAAAATAAGAAGCCTACTACACTACTATTACACCCCTCACAGAATTCGTGGATAGTGGTCTCAGGAAGAGATTAATACTTACTTTTTAATTTTTTAAAACTTGTTTATAATTACAGAGCTTGAATTAACAAAGTGGAAAATTTCACACTTAAACAAGAATACCAGAAATTCAAACATTCGAAATACTTTCAAAATATGATTAATTGATTATCTTGGCGATTATTTATACGTGCAATATATTTAATTGATCAAAAGTTATAAGCATTTGTTAATAGGGCGCGACGCTTATCTCTATATGTATATAAAAGAAAAAACTGACTGACAGAATCAACGCACAGCCCACACCGCTGGGTCTAAAAACTTGAAATTTTGTACAGAGGTTTCTTATATAACGTAGGCATGCACTAAGGAAGGGTGCTTCAAAATTCAACTCCTAAGGGGGTGAAACACGGGTTCAAACTATATATGGATACAAAAATATTAGACGTTCCTATTAACTCGAAACTTCATAGAAGTACTCTAAAAAATAGATTTTTAAAAACGTGTTTTACAGTTTTTAATAAATCAACCTTTAAGGGGGTGATATGGGGGTTTTAAGTTTGTAATGGAGTAAAATTATTATACCGCGGACGAAGTCGCGGGCGCAAGCTAGTGAGTAATATACCGATGCGCGCTTGAGCGGTTTTTTAATAACTAAATACTAACGAATCTATTGGTCGTAGACAAAAGTGCTCAGTAGCAGAATTGTGTAAAATTTCTTCGCCTGTCCGGTGGTGTCAACGGCGTTCCGCTATTTTCATAAATAACTGAGGTATGACGCAAAAACTGAAAAAAGACATGAAAAAAAAAACTTTTTTGCAATAAATTGTAAATAAAAAAAATTAGCAACAAGATATTTTTATAAAGAGTTTCACACGTTCATCTGGACACCTTTAGGGACCCGTTCCACCTGGTTTCATCCATTTCATAATTTTTTTGATTATTTCGACTCTCCAGATCTAACTTGTCTCCTCTATAATAATTTGGTATAAAAATATTAATAACTTGATGGCGGCTGCCAAGAGGAACCGTTTTTTGTCACGTAAAATAAAAAAGAGTTTTTTTACGTAATAAGATACTTGAAGTTGATGAAATTAATGTTCAAAAAATTTAATTTGATGAAAATGTCAGCTGTTTGAAAGAATTTTCATGTTTCTTTCGAAACATTTTATCTAATCATAAGAAATATGCTTAAATATACAAATGCCTCAGTGTCAGCTCTTTAACGTGTAAAGTTAGTATGCAAAAATTCATTCAATCAGTTGAGTAGTTTTTGAGTTATTTTACTCACCAACTTGAAAAAGATAACCGTGTGTAATTTCGGAGCGACTTCAAGAAATAAGTTTGAGACAGTGTGTTTTAAGAAAATAAAATAAAAAATGCATTTTTTGAACCGAAATTACCGGCGTAACAGCTTATGAAATCGATATTTGAAAATTTTACCGTGAAATTCACAACCCAGGATTATTTACTAAAATGGTTTAAAACTTAAGTAGTACTGGTTTAAATTTAGATCTTCTAGTAAGTAAATCAGTTAGGTTTGACAAGTTTTTGTCCTGCTGCTGCTAATAGGTCGTCATTAAAAACTAACGAATTAACTTATTATTTCTGCAAGTTGCTTGGTTTCGAAATAATCTTTATCTTGGAACTTGAGAACTCAGAAATAAATTCATAATACAAAACTTAGTTTTCTTTTCTCATACTTGTCAATTTAATCCATTGTTATCAATTTAGGCTGGTCTTAGCAGTAGTAAATCTGGCTGTAATATATTTTCCTAAAACCTGCTTCGTAAAAAAGTCACTAGATATTGTAAACTTAAAATGATTTCTTTCCAAAAGGCCTGATTTTTTTTGGTAACAAATTTTTCTCTAAAATAAATAATAGTTTTATCTAACCTTGTTTGCAGAGAAATTACATTCCTGCCTGATTGTGTTGGCCCAGAAGTAGAAAAAGCTTGTGAGAATCCAGCCCCAGGTTCTGTTATCCTTCTTGAAAATTTGAGGTATCACCTTGAGGAAGAAGGTAATTTATATTTTCATTTATTTTGAATATGAACGTTCTCAGTTTTTTTATACGTCCGGACAGGACAGGTCTATTGTCGGTGGTATACGGTGAGGGTGGGAGGGGTGTTACTGACATCAAGCTCAGTGTCAAAATAAATTAGCATCTTACAAAATATTGTATATTTTTAGATGTATATTTGCAGATGATACTGTGATATATATTGTAGGTGATAGGGTTGATGAAACAATACAGACATTAAATGACGAGCTTAGTAATTTATTAGAATGGTTAAACAACAACTCTCTTAAACTCAATATCAATAAAACAAAAATGACGATTATAAAAAATAAAAATAGTAAACTTAATCTTCCAGCAAACATTGATGTTACAATTAATAATGAGATTATTGAAAGGGTATCTCACTATAAATATCTGGGATGTGTAATAGATGAAAATCTGTCTTTTTCAGAGCATTACAAGGTTATTACAGATAAAATAGCAAAAAAAAGTAATGTATTAGGGCGCATGTCACGAGACTTAAGTTGTTGGACTAAGCTTACCATTTATAAAACAATTATTGCACTACATCTGTATTTTTATTCCACATTGTTATTTTTAATGAATAATTCTCAGATAAATTATTTGCAGAAAAAACAAAATAAGGCATTCCGTGTGATTTTGGGATGTAATAAATATACTAGGATCAGTGATATGTTAACCTCAACGAATCTTTTAAGTGTAAGGCAAACCATAACATATAAATACTATGATATTTATATTTAAAATATTACATAAGTTGGTACCCGAACATCTTCTTAGTAACTGTAAATTTGTCAGAGATATACACGACCATAAGACACGTTCACAGAATAAATTTTATTTAAATAGGGTTACCACCAATTTTAGTCAGAATAATCTATTTTATAAAGGGTTAAAACAATATAACGAATTGCCTGAGAATGTTAGGGTTTCAAATAATTTGTCACAATTCAGAAAAGCGTGCAAAATTTATATTAGACAAAACATTGTTATATAGTTTCTTGGTTCATAGATATTGTATTTTCTTCTTAAAGATTTTTTAGAGTTGTATTGCAAGTTTTGTATATACATATATATATATATATATATATATATATATATATATATATATATATATATATATATATATATATATATATATATAATAATATATATATATATATATATATATATATATATATATATATATATATATATATATATATATATATATATATATATATATATATATATATATATTTTTTTTTTTATCTAGTTTGTGCTTTGACTATAGCGTTTCTTAAATTAACCTAATAGGGTAGAAAACTAAATTAAATTTAAAACACTAATAATTTTAATATTTACGTATTATGATAACGTTTGCGGGTGTAAAAGTCATTTATGGGGATATTTTCAAAAACATCGGTAAGTTACGATAATTTTCTTAACAAAAGGACGAATAATAACTTTCTGAACGTGCTGCGCGAAACAGAATAATGTGTTTTTTTACAAATGCTGCAATGAAAGAATTTTGGTTATACTTTTAAAATACTATATAGTTGTACTCAAGTAGTATTTTTCGTTTTGATTTTTAACTTTTCCTTAGCAGAAAGTTTAAGCTAGTAGGAATAGCGTTTATCTAATTTATAACCTAATATAGGGTGTCATAAATATTAGTTAAAACTGAGGCTACTGACAAAAAGGATTGATTTCGCAGTGCCTTTTTACTATTTTTGTTTTGTTTTTTCTTAGGAAAAGGTTTAACGCCGCCGCTATAACTTATGACCAATAAGGACGCGGTTAATTCTAAAAGGTCTCTCGTTCTCCCATGTTGCCGATTCGGCGCAAAACGATTAGTGTGGATTGCATTATTTAAAAAAAAATATATTATAAAACGAGAGCTTTTTCTCATTTTTAATGTAATAAAAAGGTACGTATGTATTTTTTTACATCGATATTCACGTGGCACAGTCAATGCTGTATTTATTCTGCATTGCTTCTATAATTTGGCTGCGCTGGAAAATAATTTGTCTGAGGTGACGCTATCCACTAATAGGTGAGGAGCCGGTGACACTGAAAGTCCCGTCATTGCGGAATCAAATTTTTTTATGTAAATTGATAGTTAATAGTCATACGAAGAAAATGAGCTCGGTACGCGTGGATTTATCGCGATAGCAGGAGGGCACCCGGACCAGAACCAAAAAGAATAATCCTTCTACTTTATTTTGTCATTTTACGGTCTTGTGTTTTGCACTAGCGAAAGGTAAAGCTTTTGCATTTACCGACATATATTATATATATGGATTGAAGAAAATTCCCCATTTTCTATAATATATTTATATATAGGAAAACCTCCCTATATATATATATATGTATGTATATATATATATATATATATATATATATATATATATATATATATATATATATATATATATATATATATGTATGTCTGTAGACCACTCCAGGAGTCACTCGTTCAAATATATGCAGTGAATTATATAACACCCTATATATACCCTATATATATATATATATATATATATATATATATATATATATATATATATATATATATATATATATATATATATATATATATATATTCAAATTCAAATTCAAATTCAAATTCTTTATTGATGTCAATATACAAAATAAGTACTTACACACGTCACAGATAATTACATTCAAATACAAGTTACAATCCAGTCAGAACATTATAGTTAAATAGAAAACATCCAAATCTCGGTCCGATCATTAAAAACAGTCCTAAGACTTAAGGAGTCAAACAGATATACATTACAAGACAATAACATTTAAAAGTTTCTAAAAGCATATATATACATATATATATATATATATATACAGGGTGATTCACGGTCGATGGTAGGTTAGACGTTTATGGAGAACGGAACGCGGGATTTTTTTGAAAATTTGGCAACGTGGGTAATTAGCTATGCTCTGTCCATCTAAAATATTTTCAGCATTGCGACGTTGCCGCTTCTATCAAAAAGTCCTAGCAACTTTATTTTTTTAAATGGAACACCCCATATATTAATAAATTTTTAGAATCGCTCTTTTATTACAATACTTTTTTGTTAATATTACCCTATACCTATCTCTATCGGTTTTCGAGATAAAAATTAGTTTGTGTTAAATATGGTCCAAAACATGGCCCTAATTACACGTAAGTAAATTAGTGCTCTCAATTCATGGAAAGTTGATATTTTGGCGGTAGTTTAGACAGACCCGATGTATTTATTTTTCACCATGAAATCGACTCCATATCATACAGGGCGTGCTAAGATTACTATTATTTCCGTTGTTCATAAAAGGGGTCAAATGTTCGTTTTTTTAAATGAAACCCCCTGTATATTAATCAATAAATTGAAAGACGAAGAAAAACGCTTTAAGATGGTACATCATATTCCTATACCTAAATCATCAAGTTTTCTTAATAAAAGCGCTTTTTTGTGAAAAAAAAAATAAAGACTTTAATTTTAAGTAACCATGGATATCAAACATCAAAATATCAAACTTACGACATTTTGACGACTGTGTTTAAAAAAATCTCCCAAAATGAACGCAGATAATCATTATTCAAACGAAGTTCTTATGAAATTATTTATTTTACACGGACAATGTGATCAAATCATTGCCAGAACTTGCAGAAAATTTAACCAAATGTATCCTGAATTGACACAAATGAACGAAAGGAAGTTTGTAAGATTACAAAATAATTTCATTAACATGTGAAAATAAATTAAATAACAAAATTAGGAAGGTTCAAAAAACAAAACTGTAAACAAAATAAGAAATTTTTACAATAAATGCTGGAAATGTTGTCCATTACATTCTAAACATTTTAGTATGTGCTTTTGTACGCGACTCGTAGTTGCTTTTTCAATTTCATGGGGATCCAGATCTTCAATACACCGAACTATTCGCCGTCGCAGTTCTTCTTTGGTAGGCACTGGAGTACTGTACACTCTTTCTTTTAAAACACCCCATAAATAAAAGTCAAGCGGCGTGAGATCGGGGGATCTCGGTGGCCAATCCCACGGCCCTAAGCGCCTAAACCAACGATCGTCAAATATTTCATAAAGTACCCTGGAAACTTCCTGGGTGCAATGAGCTGGCGCTCCGTCCAGTTGAAACCACGAATTCCTATAATCCTCTAAAGATAAATTTTCGACGAAATCGGTAACAGTCGTCCTTAGTATTTCGAGATATCTCTCAGCATTTAAAGTGGCATCATAAATAAAAAAGCTAATTTTGTGCTTTTTTAAAATACAAAAAACATTTAGGTCAAATTTTTCTTGAAATCCCATTTCTTTTGTCACGTGAGGATTATGATCAGCCCAAAAATGCTTATTTCTTCTATTAAAAATCCCATCCCTTGTAAATTTTGCTTCGTCGCTCCAAATGATTTTTGACAAAAACTCCGGATCCTCTTGTATACGTATTAAAAGGGTTTCGCAAAAATGCACTCTACGTTCAAAGTCTTCTGCTTTGAGGGCTTGCACTTTAGTAAATTTAAACGGATGCATTTCGTGATTTCCCAAAATTCGTTGTATTGAAGCATATGATACACCCAAATCTTTTTCTGCACTACGAATGGAAGCCTCTGGATATGCATAAAAATATGCCAAAACGTTGACAATATTATCTTCATTTGAAGTAACAGGTTTTGGTAATGTTAGAGGCGCTTTTAAATTTGAGCCATAGTTAATGAAATTATTTTGTAATCTTACAAACTTCCTTTCGTTCATTTGTGTCAATTCAGGATACATTTGGTTAAATTTTCTGCAAGTTCTGGCAATGATTTGATCACATTGTCCGTGTAAAATAAATAATTTCATAAGAACTTCGTTTGAATAATGATTATCTGCGTTCATTTTGGGAGATTTTTTTAAACACAGTCGTCAAAATGTCGTAAGTTTGATATTTTGATGTTTGATATCCATGGTTACTTAAAATTAAAGTCTTTATTTTTTTTTTCACAAAAAAGCGCTTTTATTAAGAAAACTTGATGATTTAGGTATAGGAATATGATGTACCATCTTAAAGCGTTTTTCTTCGTCTTTCAATTTATTGATTAATATACAGGGGGTTTCATTTAAAAAAACGAACATTTGACCCCTTTTATGAACAACGGAAATAATAGTAATCTTAGCACGCCCTGTATGATATGGAGTCGATTTCATGGTGAAAAATAAATACATCGGGTCTGTCTAAACTACCGCCAAAATATCAACTTTCCATGAATTGAGAGCACTAATTTACTTACGTGTAATTAGGGCCATGTTTTGGACCATATTTAACACAAACTAATTTTTATCTCGAAAACCGATAGAGATAGGTATAGGGTAATATTAACAAAAAAGTATTGTAATAAAAGAGCGATTCTAAAAATTTATTAATATATGGGGTGTTCCATTTAAAAAAATAAAGTTGCTAGGACTTTTTGATAGAAGCGGCAACGTCGCAATGCTGAAAATATTTTAGATGGACAGAGCATAGCTAATTACCCACGTTGCCAAATTTTCAAAAAAATCCCGCGTTCCGTTCTCCATAAACGTCTAACCTACCATCGACCGTGAATCACCCTGTATATATATATATATATATATATATATATATATATATATATATATATATATATATATATAGGGTATATATATAGGGTGTTATATAATTCACTGCATATATTTGAACGAGTGACTCCTGGAGTAGTCTACAGACATACCCAATACTTTTGCCCAAATACCGGCCCTTATCCGACGCATCTGAAAAGCCTGACGTCACGGGCTCTAATATTATAAAGAAAAAACAAATGATCCAGTCGGGGCATTGCCAAACTTAAATAACATTGGGACATCTCATTTTTTTTATCAGTCTTAGTGAAAACCGAAAATAATCAAAAGAATTTTTATTCCACAGACGGATTTTATCAAAAATGTGTATTTTAATTTAATAGCTTCTTTCGTAAGGCCAATTAGGCGACGTTTGACTGGTGGTCGAGCCGCTGCGTTCGATCACCGAAGTTAAGCTACGCTCGGCACGGTTATTGCTTGGATAGGTGACCGCCATGGAATGCCGTGTCTCGCACTAAATAAGGAAGGTGGTAGAGGAATTCTTCCTCGGCCGAGGTGGTACCACCCCACACATCCTCTTAAAAAAGGGCCGGTGAAATCCCTAGGGATGTTTCCAGCTCTGGATGTGTGAGTCGATCCCCCAGTACACCCACGGTACATAGTACTTAGACTTCGGTCTTCGGGGGCTGTGAGAAGATAAAAAAAGGTAGCAATTTATTTACTTAATATCGGAAAATATGGAACACTCGTGAATTCGGTTGAAATTGTAACCAAAACAAAATAGAAATATTGTACCATTAACACAAAGAATAGTCACTTACCTATTACGTTATTTATTAATGAGATGAGCATACTACTAGCTTAAACTTTTCGCCTTTCAAAAAAGGTTGAAAATCAAATAATAAATTGTTTATAACCGAGTTTAAAACATACTTGAAAGTTCTTTCAGCGATGCTTCAAAATTTCACTGCACCACAAAAAATCACTCATTTATTACTAATTTTTTGATAGGGTTCTGCCCTCGGTATTATTATTCGCATAAACTAACGGTTTTCGTCAATAATATAACTTATAACACAACATAGAACACTAAAATGTTAAAAATTACCGACATCATCAAACAACTTCTTCGGCACACCACATGGTTTTTGACAAGACAACTACGAAATACATCATTTTTTTTTATCTCGCTCGTGCTCGGTGTCTTTGTCCGTCTCTTTCTGTTGGAAAGCTGGCCGTATTGAATATCTTTTAACTATGGCCGTACGCACGTTATTAGGGAGTATTTGCAAGAAGAAATTTCGGATAGGCTAATTAATGAACGATAAAATTTAGAGTGGTATTTTTTAGTCACAGTTTTCACCTCATTTGCTAAATGAATCTATAAGCCTACCAGAGATTTTAAGTTTTAGTTTTTTTTGATAAATCGTAATAGAAACATCACATTAAATTTTATCGTTTTTGGCTTAACGTTGCTAGTTGCAAAATCTCACTATGAAGTATTTTGGCTTCGCCGTAGTTCGCAGTTTGGCGATTCAAACTGAGAACAGCGTTGTCTTCATTATCGCATTGTTTGGCATCTTTGTCAATTTTGTCGTCAAGAATGAGTCTCTACCCCCGTTAAAAATCAGCTAATTGCAGGTGGCTTCATTAATTTGAGTCACCAATACTTTTCATTTTCCTTTTAAATTAGTTCCCAGTTTTTCACAACAAACCCTTTGTTTTTCTGTGTTTTTTTAATAGTGCTGATAGTAAAAATACCGTGGAATCTTTTAAATTTGGTGTTTGATGCATTATTGGAACTTTTTTAGTGTAGTTACGCATTGATTCCTTGCATTAAATTAATGGATGTCCTGTGTTGTCAATGTTGTTATTATAATTATTATATTTACTGGGAAGTGTTTTTAGTATTATGTAAATTATATCTTTTAAACAGCTTATTTACGGTCCCGCCCATGGGCAGGCATCCTGTTACAACAAACAAACAAACAAACCCTAGTTATAACACTGATACCTTTTCAAATTTAATGCTGATGCCAAAGAAATAAAAGCCCAGCGTTTTTATTTTATAGAAAAAGAAAGTTTTATGCATAAATTTCCCTATTATGAACTATGTAGATTCTTGAGACTAAAGATTTAAAGAAAAATAAATGTTATGGTTTAAAAGCATAGCAAATACCTAATATAGGTATTAAAAATTAATAAACGGCAGCAATTAGGATTATAAAATAAATATTAGTTTATAAATGAGCCTATGAAAACCTGAGTGGTCTAAGTCAGTTTTTTCGGTTTTGCGTTTCTGGACACTATCGTATTGTTTAGTAGTAATGTACCTCTGGACAAAATATGAAATTTCTATCTTCGGTACAACACTAGCAGAAGTCGCTACTAACATGGATGTAAAACGCATCCACATATACCGATGAAAGCTATAGTGGGCCAAGTCTGACTTAGACCATTATGTCCGTAAACCTTTAATATCGACTGTTAAACGCTACTTTGTTTACTTACTAAAAAAAATAATATTAGTTGTTCTTGAGTATCTACTAACTCTGATTCTACAAGTTCAGCTAAATAAAAGGTAAAAAAAATATTTTTTTAAAATAACATAACCTAATTTTTTATTTTGGATTAATTAAAAGTTAAAATACATGCTTTGGATTTAAAATTGTTTAAATTTGTAGGAGATATAAAAATATAGAGAGATATAAAATTAATACTTTTTTAGTTATTTTTACTTCCCTGCTATGGGAACGAAGATATTTCGTTCAAAGAAATGGATTTATTTCCAAAGAATAAAATGAGTGTGAGCAAGAAAAAATAGCATGGAAGAAATGTTTCAGTTCATACCACCTGTCTACCAAGACTATTTTCGATTATTGAAGGTTGATGGGAAAATAGCAATGCCCAGGCCCCGGATCATGCCACATAGAATTCTATTCTACGTGTCAAAGTCACATGACTACTCAAACAAAACAAACGATCCATCACATGGCCACTGTCATTAGTGTCAAAATCGCGCAGAATTCTATGCATCGTGATCCAGCACCAGAAGATATTGGTCCCCTAGAAGACTGGCCAATAATAATTAATATAAGTTATAATCTAAGTGTTTGATGATTTAAATATAAAACAATAAACATTTAAAGTTCAGTATATTTTTTCTACGAAAAATGTTAACACACAAACAGTGAAAGCCGTAGTAGTATAAGTCACAGATTTCAAAAAAATAGAGACAAGAATTATTTTTGTAAATACCGAATATCACAGAATCTAAGTTTAGCTTTTCCCAAGAAAAATCTCCTAAACTCATTCGATATTTGTTTTTCAACATGTTTTGATCCTTGTTTAACTTTCAGCTTTAATATCTCAAAACTACCTTTTTTGACTTATACCACTCTGGGTTTAATCGGCTCAAATATTAATTTTAGGTAAAGGAGTAGATGCTTCTGGAAATAAAGTGAAAGCGGACAAAGACAAAGTTAAAGCATTCCGTGAAAGTCTGAGGAAATTAGGTGACGTTTACGTCAATGATGCCTTTGGAACCGCCCACAGAGCTCATTCGTCTATGATGGGAGAAGGTAAAGATAGATAATTTTTTTTAAATAAATATTTATATACAGGATGTGCCCAAACCCCTAGTAAATATTTTGGGGTATACCTAGTTCCTAGGCTGATGTTAGGTAAAAAAGCTTATACAAGCAAATGTTCTAAAATACTTCATTTTCAAGATTACATTACCATTTTTTTTTTCATTTTATATTTAACATATTTTTTAAGATAGTTGTCTCAATATTTGTATTAAATTTTAGCTCTTTTTCAAAAAATGATTAAAAGCATCCCAAACAGTATAAGTTGTGATATTTTTTCTGGGGTCTTGGTCCTTTTTACCCTCTCGAACTTTTTTGTTGCTTCGCCACAGACTACTTGTAATTAAATAATTAGTAGTCGTATTCATTTCTGAAACTTTTGGGCTCTCGCGTTTTTTTTATCTTGCAATGTTTACAAATTATTTAACAAAATATCGGTGCGTGCATACTAGGGGATCCAATCCAATCCAATCCCGATTTCGGGATCCCGGGATCCCGTAAAAATTCAGCAGATTATAATTTGGGATCCCGGGATTATAGTGGCAAATTTTATTTCTAAAAATCGCCTTCCGTAATTCTAACAGGTGTTTTGCGTTACTTCCACGATCCAAGTCAGAAGGAAACTGAAGGCTTATTTCAGATTTTAAAAACAACGTCTGTTAAGCAAGAATTGTTGGCACTACTAGAACGCCTTCAAGACAATAAATCTTTGGTAGAGATATCGTCTGATAGCTCCGATGACGAAGAAAATGTACCATTTGCTACTCTTGAAAAACAACTCAAAGCGAAAAGTGACGAAAGGCAATTGTCATTATCGGAAAAACTATCTCGAGCCTTAAACAAAAACATTCAATTCCGAAATCCCGGGATCGCAATATTGACCGGGATTGGATCCCCTAGTCCCTAGTGCATACCGTATATTAAAAAATAACGGACGAACCGATATTTTACTAAATAATTTATAAACAATACAAAGTACCAAAAAGAATAAAAGACGAAATAGTTTTCAAATGAAGCAAGGAATATAACTAAATTATCAAGCCAAATATGTGGCGTCCCAAAACATAGTTTAGGCTGGTCAAAGTGAGCATGACCTGGAAACTTTATCACACTATATCTTGAAAACTAAACATTTATATAAACTTTTTTATTTAAAATTGGGCCAGGAATCACACCTTGAAATATTTACCTGGGGTTCAGGTTTTTTTAGCTTTGAAGTACAATATACTTTAATTATCTGTACTTAATGATGAAATAATTTACTTAAAAAAAGACTTTGACCTTTACACAAGTTTTCATTAGAATGTAGCTTCTTTAAAAGTGCCACTTCTTATAAAAAAACCGCACTTATACGCACTTATAATACACTTATGCATTCAATATATGTATATATTTATGAAGAATTTAATTGTGGGGAACCAGAAGAGGTCCAGGGAGGAGTAAGGAGGATAAGGAATCGTCACACTCTGTTCATTAAAAAAACTACACTCTAAGAAAACTTACACCATTTTTTTCCAACACTTCATGATTGGCGAACATCTTTTTCAATACATTTTTTCGAAAAACGGTAGTAAAGTAAATTAAAATGAGGAACAGTTCTAAAATGAGGAACTACATAATATTTAACAAACAAAATAAATAAAAAGCGCTATTATCATACAATAGTGATGTAAGGATACGTATCCAAAAATCCGTTGGATCCGAATATTAAAAGAATCCGGATTATCCGGAACCGGCCGAGAACTTGAATACGGATTCGGAATCAAAATAAATTCGGATCGGGTGGTAACTAAAGCAAAGTGCAAAGAGAAAACGGAATCGGAATCGAGTGTAAGCGAACAACACGGTCTGCGATTTGGCATATTTGATATTGTGCTTTCTCTTTCTAATGACATTTCCTAAAAAAAGATGGCATAGTTATCGGGGTAACGGCTATCATATGAGATGAGACCCATTGGTTAAACTAGTCCCGCCTCACCCGAACCGAATTCAAACGAGAACGACGCGACGCGGTGCCTTCTTATCCCTAAACTTCGACTTCGACTGGTATGATACCGATACCGCATCGACCTACCTAGCCGTGTATCCGGATAGAAAATGTTTTAGTCTGTTGCATGCATACGTATACATGATCTGTAACCGCTTTCGCGCGGGTCAAGAAATGGATTCATATTCGGATAATGGATACGGATATTAGCTGATTCCGATTCCGTATGATTCGGATATCTAATGAATACGGATATTTACAACACTATCATACAATAAAAAAAGGAAAAATTATAACAGATTACCAGGTGTCAAGCAGTTGATTCAGTTTTTCTTAAATGCTTGGTTGACAATTGAAGACCACAGGGGAAGAACTATCTAAGTCCAAAAATTTGCAAATTGATATTTTTCACCATTTTGATACTTTTTCCCTGATACTTTTATATGCCATATAATATTAATCGGAATACCGTTCTTAGCCTAGTAAAATTTGCGATAAAAATATGATATACTTTGAAATAACTATCCAAATCCGATCGCATTCGGTAAAGATCGATTCACATCCACTATGTGCTCACTTAAAAAGTTTGGAATTCGTTTAGCATTTTAGTAATTAATGAGTCATCCGAAGGGGATCATTGTTCGTTGTTTGTTCTATTTTTATTTATTTTTAAAGCCTATGTATAAAAAACTTGTCCATTTCCAACAAGGCTAATAAAAGAACTAGTAATAGGTCATCAACCTCCACGGCCTTTAAAAACAAGAGAAAGTTTCAATGTAGCTATATCAAGTTTTGTTCTTAGAGCTAAAAAGTCCTGTCATAGGAATGCTGAAACACCAGACAGACCACACTGGCCTCATTCCTATTCCCAAGTTGAAGTATGACCAGTTGCACGAATTTAAGAAGTTTGTGGATGAAACTTCACAAGCTTATTACGCCTATTTGCCTTGTGCTTCTAACAATGCCCATGCGGATAATGTAGATATGATAGGCGATAGCAGCCAAACTAGATCCTTCTTAGTAATGATAAAACGATTTCTTTTTCAATACGAGTAACTACCATAATGCCCATGTATTTGATACAAACATGGTAAGAGATAACGATAAAAAAATCAAGCCTTTTAGTAATGTCGTATTTTTGTTATAGCCGCGTTAATAACCTACTTCTTGCAGACTGAATCGTTTTTCGGCTGAAGATTTTTTACGTTTTTTTTCTGACATTGTTTATTTTTTTACATCTAATATTAAATAAATATTGCCTATGGACAGTCTATTTGATAAGTTAGAATTTTATGGCCGAAATAGAGGATCAGTAACTCTGTGCTTTTCTAGCAATTCTAAACCCAGTATATTTAAACGCTCAGTGTTTCCAGAGAGTACATTCAGTATTTTATCCTTCACGACCGGTAAAGTTGATGAAGTTTTACATTCTATAAATGATTGAGAGCTGTACTGTAGTAAAATATTTCCATATTGAAGGCTTATCTCCTAAAGAGATAAAAGCTGAGTTTAATGCCACTTTGGGTGAGTCAGCTCCTTCATTTTCAGCAGTTAAGGCTTGGGTTGCGGATTTTAAACGTAGTAGTACAAGCACTGAAGATGCACCGCGTTTGACACCCAAAAAACGGCAACTTCTAAAGAAACTGTGCAAAATGTTCGTAAAACCGTTTTGAATGATTATCGGCTGAAGTTGGATGAGATAGCTGAGGCTGTAGGCAAATCGAAAGAGCGGATGCACCATATTCTATGTGAAGTTTTAGATATAAGAAAGCCATCCGCGTGATGGGTGTCGTGATTGCTAAAACCAGAGCAAAAGTTCATCCGCATGACCGTTTCAGAGGAGGGTTTAACACTGTTTAAGCAACTCCAACCGACTTTTTAGGCCGATTTGTTGACAAAAGATGTGAAAATTATAGACCAATAATATGTTTACTTAGTGCGGCTAGCAAAGTATATGAAGCAATATTAGAGAAGAGGGCAAGAGAAAAACTTGAACCTACCTTCGACGACAATCAAATCTGCTTCAGACCGGAAAGAGAAACTACTGATTTGATCTTCAGTATGAGACAACTGATGGAAAATACAATCACTTATGACAGTAAAATATATGCATGCTTTGTAGATCTGGAGAAAGCTTTTGATAGCGCACCAAGAGAATACATATGGCAAATAATAGAGCAGAGGGGCGTTGGAAACAAGTTACTGGCAGCAGTAATATATGAAAACAGACGAAATGGCATAAGAACAAATAACATGGTTTCCAAAGAAGTTAACACAATGAAAGGCGTTAGACGGGGGAATCCTGAGCCCGCTGTTATTTATAGCATTAATGGATGAAATAGGAAGAAAATACATGACCGAAACTAGGGTTCTCAGAGTGGGTGTAAGAAGCCTGAACCAAGTATATATAAACTAGGGCTTGCAATCCTAGGATCCCGAAATTCCGAGATCCCGGGTTCCCGTTCCAAATTCACTTTCGAAAAATCCCGGGATTGGGCACTTAAATCCCGAAATAAATATATTTTATTATGTTTAAAAAAACCTAATTAAATTAACGCTTCAAGCATCATCGCAGTAGTTTTCCTAGAAATGATGTTTAACGCGTGATATGTCAACCCTGGAAGATTTATTTAAGTACTTATGTAAACGAATTTAAATTATTTTTACTTCCTATACTTTTGTATGTCCTCTGCATAAACTTTGTTTTGTTTTTATTTTAAAATTACAATATTATAATAAAAAAATGTACAGGGTGATCGCGTATAATGTTACCCCCCTTTAACTTCTTTGTTTCGCACTTAAGAGAAAAATGTTAAATGCGAAAGTCGTGGTGTTTAATGTAAACTTTTTGCAAAGAATATTATCATTGATACAGGGTGTTGCATAAAGGCGTGGCAGATCAAAAGGATATTTTTTTTAATGGAATACCCTATATATTGTTGCATTATTGGATTCTACGGATAATTCTGAACATAATTTGTATATAACGCCATATATCTAAATTGAACCGTTTTCGACTTATTGATGTTTGAAAATTAAATAATATGAGAAATAAGGTCATGCAAGTCAGGATGTATCGTTTCCATGGATAACAGGATGACGATGCTGAAGTGAATATTTTGCCAGCTATTCAAAAAAAACCAATAGTATTAGATTAACATTGTTAATATTGTTAATATTGTTATCCATGGAAACGATACATCTTGACTTGCATGACCTTATTTCTCATATTATTTAATTTTCAAACATCAATAAGTCGAAAACGGTTCAATTTAGATATATAGTGTTATATACAAATTATGTTCAGAATTGTCCGTAGAATTCAATAATGTAACAATATATAGGGTATTCAATTTAAAAATATATAATTTTGATCTGCCACGCTTTTATGCAACACCCTTTATAAATGATAATATATTTTGCAAATAGTTTACATTAAACCTTACGACTTTCTTATTTAACATTTTTTTCTTAAGTGCGAATCAAAGAAGTTAAAGGGGGGTAACATTATACGCGATCACCCTGTACCTTTATAATGTTAAAATTTGTCAGGATCAATCCCGGAATCCCGGGATTTTGTTCGTTCCATCCCAAAAATCCCGGAATACCCCCCCACGTCCGGGATTGCAAGCCCTAATATATAGGAATTAATGTATGCTGATGACTTAGTGATATTTGCCAACTCAGAAACAGACTTACAGAATAATATAAAGGTATGGGACCAACAATTCAAAACCTATGGAATGAAGATAAACATATAAAAGAGGGAAATAATGGTAGTATCCAGAAAACAGGAAAAAATAAACATAAAATTAGACAACTGCCACATACAACAAAATGAAAATATTAAATGTTTAGGATACACGTCTAATGAAAAAGGAAATGTAGCGAGGGGCATTAATAACAGAATAATGAATGCTAATAAATGAGACTATGCACTGAAACACAACAGAAGTTTTACAAGGAAGAGAGAAGTCTCAGTCCAAACTAAAACAAAAGTTTTTAAGTGATTATATTATCCCCATATTAACATGCGAAGCGTGGACTCTGAACGACAGACTAAAAAGCAAACTACAAGCGAATGAAATGCGATACTTAAGAGCAATAGCGGTAGTGACAAGAAAATATCGAATTAAACATGACATTTTACGAAAACAGTTCAATGCAGTTGCCGGTATTAGAAAAAATCGAACAAAGTCAATTGCGGTGGTTCGGACACATTACGAGAATGAACAGTGGACGAAGGGTAACATATTTGGACATCGGGAGTGGACAAGAAACGGAAACGAGGTAGACCTGCCATGACTTGGAATAAGCAAATGGAAAAAATACTGAAACAGAAATCTGCAATGGAACGAAGCGAAAAGGATAGCTCAGGGCCGCAAAACATGGAGAAACATCTGCAATAACACCTCTACACCTTAATGATAGAAGAAGGTTGAATTATGTATGATGTATGTATTGTTACTGTCGATGAAGCATGGATCCACCACTACACACTACTATCCATTTCTAAAGTTTTGACCCCTCAGTTTGGAAGCTTGTGAAGTAAAAAGTACAATTTTAAAAAATATAATTTTCACATATTTCGGTAAAGTTACTTGTCTCTATTACACATGTAAAACTTTGTAACCGTAGATGCCTTGGTGCTTTTCTAATGGGAAGGTAATTATAAAATTGTCACCATTTTTTCCCTATTTCATCAATTACTCAATTTTAAAAATTTATTGTGCCTTACTGGTACTCCCAGGCCTAACTATTTTTTTACAGGCGATAAAGTGAACCTTACTTTAGTCCTAAAAAATATTATTTTTATTTTTTTGTCTTAGGTTTGGTAGTAATATTCAAAAAATGATTGTGGTTATGTAATTACTACCAGTAATCTTACAGCAAAAATTTTTGTTTTTTTGTATTACATATAAAGAGATGTAACTTTACGTTTAACGAAAATTTTGTTTTGGCAGTTGTCATAAACCTAAAAACAAACAATTAATTTGTGTAAAGGATAGCAGCAGTGAGCTTGCGGGGTGGAGCGGGGCGTCGAAGGTGCAATAGTATGGGTGTTAAGGTAATAATAATAATAATATAGTGAAGGCTTTTATTTTTGTGCTCTATATGATAAATTAGGTAACTGGTAAAATTAAGAAAAAATAAGTATATGCATTGGTAAATATTTACATTTATTTGTATTTAACGATGTTCGATTGTTTTATTAAGATCTATACAATAGGCAAAACGTGTGTAGTAGAACAATAGTAATTTAAAAATATTACTTCAAAGTGAGTAACGTAAATAGGCCAATTAGCTTTATTTATTTATAATTCACCTAAAAGAAAAACAATATTTTTTATGTTCCCTTATTTTTATGATTCGCATATTTGGAAAATTGTAACAAATGCTGTGTTAAGTTTGTCTGCATTTGCCTTTGCTTAATAATAAAAGAAATATGTGAAAGTGGCCTGTTTACGTAGAATCACATCTGATTTAACTTTTAAGGTACAAAGCCCTGACAAAATTTATTTAATTCTAAAACTAAAAATAACCTGCTTGGATTACACCACTCTTTTTTACCGAAGAAGACCTACACTTATGGATCGTTTTCTCCTTCTTCATCATTACTAAAGTCTTCATTTGGATCATCATCTTCATCATCTTCATCTAAATTTATAATTAATGGTTCTACAACAACATCAACTAAGTGGTCTTTTTCTCTGTAGGATTCCTCAATTTTATTAGCGTGTCCAACGCAATTTTCCCAAACAGAATTTGGCACGTTCTACGTCGTTTCAAGACACAAATTTAGTACATTTGTGATTTTAAACGTAGTATTCAATTTTGCCACTTTATTTTTCACATATGCCCAAATTAATTCAATTGCGTTGAATTCACAGTGTGCGACTGGCAACCATAGAAGCTTTACATTATCATTACGTAACTCCTTTGCAATTGTATCTAAAAGATACGTTTTTGGAAAGTGATAGTTCTTGCATAGGTCTAAAAGCATTGGTTTGGTTAATTCATTAAACGTTGTAAATCCATCGGGCAATGTTGCTTTTCGCTGGGACATCCATTCTATTATTTTTTGTTTTGTCCAGGCAGTTGTAGGATTTCGAAAATTAGGATCCAACATTGTGTGATACGGTGCTTGGTCAATTACGATTACTGATTTGTCAGGTATTACGGAAAGCACTGGTTCTAAACCATTCTTCGTAATGTTGTTTATTCATCTCGTTATGGTAATCCACTGACGCAGCACTTTTTTTCCCAACGAAACACTTCAGGCAGCCATTCCAAAAACCCATTTTTACTACCAATATGTAAGATAATAACCCGTTGTCCTGATCCTGATGGCCGTTTTATTCCACCTCTAAAGCCATCAATTTCCTGTATACCACCTCTGTATTCATCAAAGTTATCCCGTTTTGTGGGATTAACTCTTTCAACCCAGCCAAACTTCCTTGAATGATTTGCACCGCACCATGTTTCATCTGTATAAAATATTTGTCAAGAATCTTCACGATATCTCTTTATGGCGTATAAAAATTCCGCTCTTCTGGCAGCAATTGTGTTTTGTTCCATTAAAATTGGTTTATTAATTAGTTTTTTATAGGAAAACCCAAGTTCTTTAATCCATCGGTACAAAGTCATTTCTGAAAATTCTGGTAAATAATCGACATCTTCTTTCAATTTCTGGTAAACTTCTTTTATAGAAGGAAACCGGCGCTCCAGGTAAAAATTTAATATTGTTCTCCTTATGACGCCCTGCAAAATCTCATCACATTCCAGTCGGGGCCTTCCACTTCTCCCTTTTGATGGTATAATAATACCGGAACTTTTTTCTTCCGCAGTAACACGTTTAACGGTGCTTTCACTAATACCCAGGCAATCCGCTGTTCTTTTAACCACTTGCTCAACCAAAATATTTTCCAAACCGTTGTCTTTCTCTTGTTGAAAGTACGCTCTGACTTTTAATATAATATTTTTCATTTGTTCGTTGCACTGGCGAGACATTTTAACTTATTAGACTGTAGTTAGGTACCGTATTTTTGGTTCAGATTACATCAGGTATTTATATAAATTCGAACAAGATAATCTTAAAAATCGTGTGAAAACAATAATAATTTCACATTAATATCTACCACTACAACCAAAATTTAACTCAACAATAAGTAGATATAAACAATCACAATAAACTAAATAATATTATTTAACAAATATTTACAAGACATAACAAATAGATTAAATTCTAAACAAATAACAATACATGGACCTACGGACTACAGAAAGATAAGCCTGACCTTCACGACGAGGCAACCGTCCTGTGTTTATGTCGGTAAAGGCGTTTAATATTTTGCATCTCTTTCTTATGTAGCTTTTAATATTTATTACAATTTTTACAAGAACTAAAGGTGCTTTTTTTAATTTTGTGTAATAAAATACATTTGTATAATAATAAATACGTCTACGAGTGTAAAGATTTTTTTTAAGGTTTTAAATTGTCCACAGTACAGCTGATACAAAAACATCATTAAAAAATAAAAAAATACAATTTTAGACACATACTACCAATCTCTTGCGAAAGTATAGATATTTTTCTATCTACCTTCAAAATTGCATTTAAATAGGGAAAAAATTAACCAATATATAGACATGAGAAAATCGTTTATCAGTATTAACGCAGTAAAATCGTTGTTTTTTTCTACTTGATTATGAATAACTTCAATATCGTTTACACTACAATAATACAGTTTTTGGAAGAAACTCTTGGATAACGTCCTAACAAGCTGTAATTTTTTCAGTTTATTCTGCCCCGTGGTTTTTTTGTTATTGACCCTCAGACTGAGGGGTCAAAACTTTAGAAATGGATAGTAGAGACCAAACGACAGTGGACAGCGAGGAATTAGCCGACTCCAAAGAAGGCAAAGGCAACTCCATCTGGCGGAAAAGTTATGGTGCTGGTTTTTTGGGATACCAAAGACATTATTCTCATAGATTACCTTGAAAAGGGAAAAATAATTAATCCAGAGTACTATGAGAGCTTACTTGACCAAATATATCACAACATTCGCGAGAAACGTCCCGGCTTAGCCAAGCAGAAAATTCTACTCCACTAGGAAAATGGTCCTTGCCACAAATCAGTAATAATTGTCATTGCAAAAATTCATCGGTTAGTCTTCCAGCTGGTTCCTTGTGCAACTTATTTGAAATTTTTTTGGTCATTGGATACATTTGGTCCCATCGGATTTCCATGTGTTTCCGAGCTTGAAAAATATCTTGCTGGCAAAAAGCTCGAGTCGGATTCAGAAGTGATTGCTGCCACATACGTTTATTTCGACGCGTTGGACAAATCGGCCTATAACGATGGTATACAGGCCCTTAAACATCGCTGGAATAAATGTATTGAGGTACACGGAAGAAAAATAAAAACAAGTTTTTACCAATATTTTGCTGATTTCTTTGTTAGGCCGGAAGCTTTTCACACAGTTCTGTAAGGAGTGAGGTGTATTAAAGGCATCGTTAATAGCAGTATTGCCAAAGTGGGCAAAATTTAACCAACATGTTTTCATTAATAAAGTATCATCATAAAGATCAGCATTTTCCAACATTGACATTTGGTAACACCGCATGACGATTGTACGAACGATGATAGTAACACATTGCATCCCCACCCAGTATCTTTTTTCATTCTCACATTCGCGGATAACATTCTTAGAGTTCGCGCTTGACGATAGAATAATCTATGAATGAATAGTTTTATCTGTTCTATGTTACATAATCTAAGGTTGAGTCACAGTGCTGACTATTTTTTTATATGGGTATTAGATTTTAATAGTTCTGAAATTGTTGATGAAACAATCGTAAACGTTCGTAACATTGTAATGGGTTATACGGAGTCATTGTGCCTGTTGCTATGCAATAGTTCATGGTAAGTGTTTTTGCCTTCAGATTGAATTTGTCGATTCCGATTATTCAAGAAATTTTTGGTACAGCAGTAACAAAATAAATCTTAGTGTTAAAATGTTTGAGAAAGAATTAATAAAGCGGAAAATGTTAATATTGAAATCGAGGAAGGATGGAGAGACGGTTGTACACAGCTAATCCCACTAAATCATGTAAAAGGTACGAAAGGGCATATTATAAAGTTTTTGAAAACTGACTTCACGAGAAAAACACTGTAGGTAATAAAAAGAGCTTACTGGCATATTTTGTAATGAAAAGGTTAATTTTGAAATCTCCTGCAAGTTTGTGTGCTGAATATTCAATGCTAAGGACAACAATCAATTTATGCTTTTAACTTTAAATAAATAAATTTTATATCATGTGTTCTCTTTTTTAAGTCAATTTTTAGCTGCAGATATAAGCACAACTTCACTTACTGCACTAGTGCGGTAAGTTGCACTTTGGATACGGCTTGTAACTTTAAAAATAAATCAAAATGATAATTGAGTGACTGTGACTGAGCCTCGGACTGAGCAAACCCGACCAAACATGAAAAAGGCTAACCTGTACTGTTTTCTCAGGTTTGTTTAGAATTTCTCAGGATATCTTTCTTTATTAACATGTCCTAAACTATTCCGTTTAAAATTAAATTTTTGGAAAATGTATTTGTGAAAACACGTATTACGTATTTATATAATATGATTTAAAATTTAGGTTATGAACAAAGGGCATCTGGATTTTTGCTTAAGAAGGAGTTGCAGTATTTTGCAAAGGCTTTGGACAACCCTGAAAGGTAATAGAAACTTTTCTTTTTTACTACATCCTCTTAAGAGCAGTATTTAGCGCTCATAACAAATATTTTGTTAAATAAATGTACAAAGAGAGTTCGAAAGGGTAAACGAGACCGTAACCCGTTTACCCTTTAAATTGTTCAGAAAGTTTTAATATCTTTGCAAAAACTGCTATTTGTGTTCTAATTTACTCTCTGCACAAATTTTAAGACATTTATCTCAGAAAAAAATTTAACAAAATGTTAAAACTTTAACACCCCGTATCCTGAAAATGAATTTTTTAGGAGAAATAAACTCTTTTACCATAAAATCAATTTTACAATCACACCCAGAAATATTTACTTGAGTTTTGGGAACATCCTGTATATTATTTCCTTTTGTAGACCTTTCCTTGCTATCTTGGGAGGAGCGAAGGTAGCTGATAAAATTCAGTTGATCGAGAATCTTCTAGATAAAGTCAATGAAATGATCATTGCTGGTGGTATGGCCTATACATTCCTTAAAGAAACTAAGGGCATGAGTGTAAGTACTATTTAGTGTTTTTTAAAATTAATATTGATATTCGGCATTGGAATATTTAATCAAGAAAAGTCCTAAATTGTTATAGGTATAACTGATCTATATGATTTAGAATTGACTAATAATTTATTTCAATCCAATATGTGTGTGTGCACAATAAACATCTTGGCATATTTATTTACGATTATATTGCAGCAAGAAATATTTAAATAAATAAGTATATAAGTAATTTGAAGCAAATGTGTCAACTACCATCAAGATATTTAATTGAAGCTCTTATTAAGCATAGAGATGTCTAGACGTGGCCAAAATAGTTTCAACTTTATTTTGGCCATGACTGTGCATCATGGTGAAATCCTGATCCGATAGAATCAATCGGATGCAATTTCATTTCAATTAATTTCATAGTGCTCATTTTTTGCATGAATTTTTACTAGAATAGTGGTTTTATATTTAAATTATATCTACATTATGCTCAGGTTTGAGAGTTTTTCCCAATTTTTGCAGAAGCCATGAACAAATTTGTTTCAAATATAGATTTCTTACAGAGTAAAAAAAAAGAAAATATACCATTTTGTACTGGTATTCGCCTCAGACTTCCAGATATTACCATTTAAGATAATTTTATCCAAATTTTGCGAACTGGGAAGATATTTAACAAGAAACTCTTTGTACGTCTGCTTATCTACACTATACAGTGCGTTTTTTTTAACTCGGGTCATAGGATTTAACATGTTAAATTTTCAGCCCCATGTTAGGACCTTTTCTACTGTATCAATACAGGTGAAACTTTTATAATGATACCGTGCTGCGACGCTATCTCCATTGTTGCATTGGATATTCTACATGTAGTTTGCAATCAGCAGTTGCAATCTGTGCAATGCAATCTTTTTTAGCAATTAGTAGTAATGCATTTGTCATCAGATGACGCAGTCATTGTTTATAAGAAGTGATGGATCCTAAATAAAGATTGACTACAATAGGTCTGTATCACAATTTATTTTTGTGTGTCTATTTGAAAGTGCGTCAAAACTATCTGCAGGCAATTTTTTTAGCTCTTAAAATCGATTTAAAGGTCAAATTTTCTAGGCGAATATAATCGCCTTCAGTGAGTGACGTCACTTCCCGGAACTTTTATTAGTTGCTGTCACGAGGCGACTGAGCAGTGTTGTCGATCAGTATTTTTTTACATGTTCTTTGCAAGCACTTTTAAGTTAAAAACAATATGCAGATGAAACATCCACATTCTTAAAGTCACACATTTCCCCCGTTATAAATGAATAAATTAACATTCAAAATGATCTATTCCTGAGATAGGGTATTTTGTAACTTCAAAATTTTCGATTAGCACGTGTTTTTCGATAGAGAAAATATTTCCGCGTGGTGATCCTTTTGTAAAACAAAAAAATTGCTTGCCTTAGATTCGCCCTATTTTCTATAATATTTCAATTTAGAATAATTAAGTCGTTGAAATTTGCCATTGTTATTGCGAAAAAATAAATGCTACAATAAATGCGCAGTTGTATCTCGTGAAATTTGTGTCAAATCCATAAAGCACATTGAACACAGCTCATCGAGAACTCACTCAAGCTTAACGATAAGCACGTGCTAATCGAAAATTTACGTTATTTGTGCTTAACGTCTCAAAGTATTTGGCGTTCTAAATTGACAAAAGACAGGAACAGCGCTCGTGATTATCGTCTTGCAATCCGAAGACATTGACAACGTCAACAAGTTTAAATAACTGCAGAATGGTTCTGATTCAAAATCAGAAAAAGAAGCTGTATTCCTTACAGAAAGATAGAATATTAAATTCCGTTAAATCCTTAAAACACAAAGCAAAACATTCACCACATGGTAGTCGTTTTCCAAACGCTGATCGCTTTTTCCAAAACTTTAATTAGGGCTCGTCGAGAATACTTAAACTTGACGATAAGCACCAGCTAATCGAAAATTTACACGAAGCGTCTCAAAGTGCCTAACGTTTTAAATTTACAAAATACAGGCCAGAATTAACAATTTAAAAACACTACGAAAGACAAAATGAAGATAAAGTGACCCATGCTTAGTATGGCTTAATTTAGAGGTATAGTAAATATGGTAATGGTAACAAATTAATGCTCCTGTCTGGTTCGACGTTAAGAGATATCACTCAGTAAAATACGGTCCTAAGCGTATGTTCAAGGTCGTACAAACGGAACATTTGCTGGACAACATTAAAAAAATTATCAATCCCGTGATTCAAAGAAACGCGTTCTTTTGTCATCCAGAGAAACAAGTTGTGTTGTTGGCTATGATAGTGGATGGGAGACAGCACGTACGAGAGTTGGGTTACAGGAGGATACTGAAAGCTGGTAATCAACAGCCGCAGGGTAAATCTGTTAAAACGTTTATGCCTCCCTCAATAAACTTTGGTGCCACGGACTACAGTGAGCTGATGGAGTGGACGAAATGTAAGCTGTCGCCCCCTTTAATGTTAGAGACCTTGACAACAGAGAATATTTAATCATTTCTGCAAAATGAAACTCTGCCTGAGTTTGAAGTTTTTAACTTTCTGTCACACCCAAGCAGTTGAAAGATGCGTAAAACTTGTGACAGAGTCCGCTAGAAAAGTGTGCGGACAAGATAACAGAGATAGCTATATTAGAGCAACTTTGCACTTAAGATCTTCGATGCCAACATTCGATAGAAATCCGATTTTAGGCCAATCATTAAAGCTTTTTGTGTGAAAAAAAGACTAGTAGAAAACCACCTGTGCCATCATTTGAAAGACACTCCGTAGATATATTCTGATGTGGTTTCGACTCGCAACTCTCATTAATTAATTTGTTATTAACATTTTAGTGCAAAAAAACGTTGTTTTTTTTTGGTTATAAAATGAAAACTACTCGAAGAATTTCAATTCCGTAAATGGAAACGTTGTCGAGAATTACATTACGAAGAAAATGAGAGGTGGAGCGATCCGATCGGTTGATTAGAACCGAAGAAAATCCGGAAAAAGCGGAAAATTCAGCTTTATTTTCAAAAATTCATAACTTTTCCATTTATGAAGATTAAGAGCTGAAATTTGGCACAGAAGTAGATAAGTATATCAATTTTAAGTGTGCGCAAGGCAGGTGCTGTCGGACCATTAGTTTTTGCGCAAGTGCAATTTCAATTTTTTTATGCATTTTTTTGCCGGGAGCCTGCTTGCGTTAAAAATGGTCCTATTTTAATTCTAATACCGGTTTTCAAAACTAGAAGTAAAATACTCTAACTCGTATATCCCAAGTTTCATTAAAATACAGCGAAATGGATGAAACATGCACTTGAACATCGGTGTAAATGGCCTTGGGCGTTCGAGCGAGCGAGTGGTGGGGGAAGGAGGGGAAGCGTACATGTATAGACATACAGGCGGGCCGCGCGAAGCGTCGCATCTTTTCACTGGCTTTTCTCAGCGACTACTGCAGCTTTTTGGAAGATTCTTTTTTGATTTTGGGGTTACTGAATACGAGGACTATGATTCTCTATTCAGATTCCACGAATAATTCAAGATAAAGCTACTATTCCGGATTTCGGAGTGGTCTAAGGATTAGAAGAGACGAGACATATATAGCTATAGCACGCTTAAATTTTGAATAGCTGTGTAACCGTCTAATGCGCCCCCTCCGTCTCTCTTCTATTGTTCGGTGGTATGGGTACAGCTGTTGCCTTGGGATTCAAACGAATAGAAGAGAAAGCGACGCCAACGGTTAGATGCTACAGAGCGTTCGGAGCTGTGAGTTGTACTTTTCGATCTGATTGATCAATCTGCATCCGACGATGATTCTGACTTTGATAGTTTAATAGATAGCGAGCAGATCGAAGAAAATGAAATAAACTATGCGGACCTTCCGAAAAGAAGGCGAATTTTATAACTAATGTATTCGGCGCAATAATACGTTCATGTTGTTTATCATCCATTTTTAATCATATTAATAAAACACTTTTGTGAAAAAAAAAATAGTTATTTATTATACAAGGGGAAAAAAGTATTAAATTCTAGCTCGAGGTTGTGTTAGGGAGACAAAAAACCGAGAGCTAAAATCTAATATTTTTCCCGTGTATAGATAGATAGATAGATAGATATATGCTTTATTGTCTAAAAATACATTCACATATATTTTCATTGACAAAGCAGACTTATGACTAGTGAAACTATACTAACTTATCTGATATTAAATAATGAATAATAAAAATACATAATTTATAATTATTTTAAATTATCTCTAAAATATTCTTCAAGACAGTAATATGCTATTTTTACCAAAATCTTTTTAACTTCATTTTTAAATTTTCTTTTATCCTTTATATTTTTTATATGGTTTGGTAAGTGATTAAATACTTTTTTGCCTTCGAAAAAAATAGATGATTTAGTTAAAGATGATTTAGGTATTGGTAAAGGAATGTTATATTGAGTTCTTGTCTTACTTTTACTCGAAGATAAATTGCGACCATTTTTATGCAATAATGTTACAGTTTCTATAATAAATAAACACGTTAGAGTCAAAATCTCATATTTTAAAAATAAAGGTTTACAGTGAGACCTCGAATGACTTTTACACATACATCTTAGAGCCCTTTTTTGTAAAACAAAAACAGAATTAAACAAAGTTTTTGAACAGAGTCCCCAAAAGGGAATTCCATATTTTAAACGAGATTCTACAAGTGAATAATAAACTGATTTAGCTGTTTCTGTTCCTAGCTCCTTCGCTACAGTTTTTACTGCAAATGCTCCGCTAGCAATTTTTTTATTTAAATTTTCAATATGATTGGTAAATTTTAAATCTTTATCAATAAATATACCCAAAAATTTTACATTAGATTTATTTTCAATATAATTATTTGCTAAACTTAAATTGTTAATTTTTGTGTTATATGACATAATATTGGTCTTTTTAAAATTAAATACTAATAGATTAGAATCACACCATTCTTTAATTAAAGATAGATCACTATGAGTCATTTTGTATAAGTCATTAGTGTCTTTAGAGTGCCACAGAAGAGTGGTATCGTCTGCGAAAATAAAAAGATTTCCATAAATTGGAATATTAGCTAAATCATTGATATATAATAAAAATAAAATTGGTCCCAAAACACTATGTTTTTCTGCGACGGGAAAAACGACGATTTAATATTGAAACAACCGAGGAAAAAACCTATTATTACAATATATTAAAGTCAGAAAATTATCGATGCGAAATTTGCATGTAGGTAGGCTGTTGTACTTATAGCGACAATTAGACCTGCGTTGCTAAGGAAACCTATAAAGTAATCAAATATCTGTCATTTTAATTCTGTGATTTGATTTAAAAATTGCAAACTTAGTGGTTGTTTAGTAGTTATTTTGAATAATATACAGTTAAAAAATGTCTGAAAGGAAATGTAACTTTTGTGTAATATTCTAAATTTAAATATCTACCTCTACTTATGTATATATATATATATATATATATATATATATATATATATATATATATATATATATATATATATATATATATATATATATATATATATTTATATATATATATATATATATATATATATATATATATCCAGGAAAAACGTACTCACTTTTTTCCCGGGGAACAAAGTAATTTCATAAAAAGTGACATTTTGTTACCTGTCAACAGAAATAAAATGTCAAACGTTTTTCCCGTCACGGAAAGAAAATATATATTTATTTGTTTAAATTAACAACCTTCCTGCTCGTTTATTTATAGAATAGAAATATAAGAATGTTACTCAAGAAGGTGGAATAGCAGCTTTATCTTGAATTATTCGTGGAATCTGAATAGAGGATCAGATTCCTCGTATTCAATAACCCCTAAAGCAAACAAAGAATATTCCAAAAAGGTGCAGTAGTCGCTGAGAAAATCCAGTGAAATGTATGTCTATATAATATGTATGCTTCCCCTCCTTCCCTCACCACTCGCTCGCTCGCGCGCCCAAGGCCGTTTAGACCGATGTTCAAGTGCATGTTTCATCCATTTTGCTGTATTTTAATGAAATCTTGGGATATACGAGTCATAGTATTTTACTTCTAGTTTTGAAAACCGGTATAAGAATTAAAATAGGACCATTTTTAACGCAAGCAGGCTCCCGGCAAAAAAATGCATAAAAAAATTGAAATTGCACTTGCGCAAAAACTAATAGTCCGACAGCACCTGCCTTGCGCACACTTAAAGTTGCTATAATTATCTACTTCTGTGCCAAATTTCAGCTCTTAATCTTGATAAATGGAAAATTTATGAATTTTTGAAAATAAAGCTGAATTTTCCGTTTTCCGGATTTTCTTCGGTTCTAATCAACCGATCGGATCGCTCCACCTCTCATTTCTTCGTAATTTAATTCTCTACAACTTTTCCATTTACGGAATTGAAATTCTTCGAATAGTTTTCGTTTTATAAGCAAAAAAAAACAAAAAAAGCGTTTTTTTGCACTAAATTGTTAATAACAAGTTAATTAATGAGAGTTGCTAGTCGAAAACACATCAGAATACATCTACGGACTATCTTTTAAATGATTGCATAGGTGGTTTTCTACTAGTCTTTTTTGCAATATATGACTTTTTTGCTCTAATGATTGGCCTATTTCAAGATAAGGCTCTTGATTGATAGTGGTGAACAAACATAATTTATCACGTCCTGAATGGTTGAATGATTGGGAAGGGCGTAGGTGAAACTTCAATTGCAGCCACCTTCACGTGGTGAGTTCTGGGTCATTTCAGCAAAAATAATTTTGCGAAAAGGGTGAAAAGTTGCAAGCTGATGTTTTCGGATCAAAGTTAAATATATAAAATCACTCATAGGAACAAATTTGTCAATAAAAATGGCCTTGTATATATTTTTTGTACAACAGTGCGTCTGTTTGAAAAACATCAATTTTTTATCAAAATTCGCAAACTTTATGCCTTATGCGCGAACTTACAATCTAGCGCGCGATTTTTAAAAATATTGTTCCCATTATCAGGTAACTAAAATGAAGAACGTTGACGCTATGAGAAGTCGAAAAATTAATCTGTAAAATTTGAGCGTTAAGGTAATAATTGGCGTTTTTTGTCATTTTTTTCAAACTTTCGGCCCTTTGCGCGAACTGATGATTAAACATATGAATTTTGTCAATATTTTTCCCATTATTGGCATGCGAATACGGAACTTTTGCGCACTATTAGAATCCGATACTCGAAAATTTACTTTTTTCGGCCCACTCTAGTGATAGGGCATATTGAACACAAAACCTAAAATATAATTTAAAAATAAAATCGAAGGACTATAACTTTCTACTTATACATTTTTTTCTCTTAAAGTTTAAAAATTCTCGACAAAATGATGTGAAATTTGTTTAAGAAAAAATAATAAAATACCTAAACTCGTTTATTTTTTCCAGGGGAGGCTCAGCAAAAATTAAACTTTTTTTCCAAATTTCAATTTTTTTCTTTACCAAAACATTCCCAGTGGGCTCACTATTAAAACCTCTAAATTTGGTGCTGGTCCTGTAAGTAGCAACAGAGATATACAACTTTGAAATTTCACCAGCCGCCACTGATAAAAACCAAAATGGATATAATTAACTGCCATAAATATTAGGTTTATGTGGAGAATACAAAAAAAAATCAAATTTATTTGAATTGCATATTGCCTATTTTCCCGTTCAATGTAGAGTCATGGAGTAGTTTTCGAGAAAAACTGACTTGACTTTTGTAAGTTACATGACGTGTAGAAAGTTCTGTTTCCAATATAAATAATAGTTCAGGTCGATTAAGTAAAACATCTATTGAACTACAAATCAAACTCGACTCTTTATTACTTCTACAGTTTTATTATACACATTTGTACTCTAAATTTAACGCGGTGAACATCAACAAATAGACGAAAACGTAGAAACCCTTTAGCAAGTTTTCCTTCTCTCCTGCACTCACCGTGTGTTGAACTTCCCCTTGTGTGGTTGTATTTGTCTCTCTCTTGCTTATCAACGTCACGCTGTGCGAACTCTTCCGTCTCATCATTCGGATCGTCTGTCTCTTTTCGACGGCTTCTTTGAGTAACTTTGAGTCGATGAATTTGTCCAGGTTGTCCAGTGGTTTAAATAAATTGGATTCTTTAAGTATTTCGGTTGAGATAAAATTTTCGTTGATGTTTTTGAATAGTTTTTCTAAGCTGTCTCGTTTTTTGATGGCGATGTCTTTGCTAAGGGAGTTTTGGGCTTGTAGGATCGAGTCTTCGTTGTAAAAACCGCAGATTAGCTGTAAAATAAAAATCGAATATCGCTTGAGTAGGGTTTTTGATAACCAGGCTATAAAATATACATTTGAGTTAGAACATACATTTGAGCTCAAAAAGGCCACTGACCCTACAGTTAGAGGAGGTGTAAAAACCTCTACAGGTAGACCACATATAGAGCAGGTTTATTCACTTAATTTTAAGTTTTTCCACCAAAAAAATTCTCAGTGTTTCTTTAAATAATTCCTACTATTTTGGTAATTTTAACGTGCATTGCTGCTCATGTTTAGATATAAACCTGAGCCACTGAAAAAAAGCAATGGCTCTTTTACAAAAAAAAACATGATAAAAATATAAACTTATTGAACTTAGACCAATTTATGATACTGAATATCCAGTTCGACCAAAGCGCATTAAATCCAATGAAAAAAGTCACATTAAAATGGCGTAACTAAGCAAAATGCGTTAAATCCATTTTTCAGTCAAGCAAACGGACGTTAGTGCCGAGTTTAAAACTCAACGATATCTATTTAGAAATATTTAAAATGATTTAATTCTTTGCTTTTGCGCCATTTCATCTATTTATGAGGGGTGAGGATTGGTTGGCGTGATGTAATGGTTTCCGTTTAGCCTCCAAGACTTACATTTGACTATATATTAGGAGTTTAGCTTTGTACCGAAGATTTCAAAATTATATTTTAAAACTGATGATATGAAACTGAACAAATTTGTAATGAATGACAGTATTGTGAGTCCTAAGAAAAATCGCAAAGTTTGTTAGTAAAACTGAGCAAAAGAAAATGAGTTCACATTTTGATTGTGCAAAATATCATAAATCTATTAAACAATGTATATGTTGAATTGTGACGGGCTTTCGCGGCCTTCGTCCAATGTTTGTGTGATTTCTGGGTTGTTAGGCCGTCGTCGGTTGTCTCTTACTCTTGACGTTTCGCCAACACGAGTGGTTGGCATCTTTAGAAGGTGCGCTCCGTTTAACAGCTCGCTAACTACTGGAGGGTCAGTAGTAACCTCAACTCTCTAGCGTCACCCCTCAAAGGGGTTGAAAAAGTTAAATTACACAAAAAAGTAAATTTATTAGCCGATCAGATACCCCTAAAATTTTATGTATCTATCTTTACTAACAGCAAAGATATTTTCCGATACTAAGACTTTTCGGACACCCTGTATAGATGGCGATAAATAAATAGATTGGTTTTTATATACTTATGTAATTTGTAAGAATCTTACAAAAATATACCAAAATAAACACTAATATGTGTTTGTTATTTTTTGTCCAGGTAAATTATCAAAATGAATCACCGTGCGCCGCGCCGTTAAGATTTCACAGACATCGAATTTTGTAAAGGAAGCGTACAAAATAAAAATTTTGATTTCTTTGATGAGTCGTGTCTTTTATGTGTCTTTTTTGTGTCTTTTTTCTGTCTTACAGCAAATAACTAAGCAATAATAATAAATAAAAGGGATAAGAGCTGATTACTGCTCAAAAGCCAGTTTTTTGGAAACAAACCTTACGCCCGGTAATTCACTTCTGGGTAGTTAGATGACATTGATGACAGTTAGTCACGTGATTGTCTATCATCATTGTTATTTAAACGTTTGGACATGAATCGCTAAACTTCATTGAGTACAAGCATAAATGTTTATTCAAAATAAAAAAAATATAGAAGAATTCAGCACCCTTAGGTTACCCAGCCTGAGCTGTCGGCAATATCGCGAAGTTGCGTCACTTTCGGACTTTTTTTGAACGATTATCATAGGTCATATGATACATTAAAAAGAAAAACGACAACATTTAAGACGTTTTTTGGAGATTCAAAGCCAAACCCAAGGGTTTACCATTGTTGTATTTATTTATTTACATTTAACTGCATTGTACAAATAAGGTAATAAGGATAACAGTATGGTTTTGATTTTTGTGGCACTATCTTTGTTTGTTTACGTTTAATTATGTTGAATAAACAAAGAGAGAACATGGTTTTGATTTTGATGGTTTTGAATCGCCAAAATTCGTCTTTAGTGATTAAAAAGTGCTATTCGAAAAAATTAGGATTGACTTGTCCCATATCTGGCTGCAACCCCTGCCAACATTAAATTTTTTTTCTGACTTATCGACTACATTCATGGAACCTACATGAGTATAGCGATAGCGTAGAGCTTTTTTTTTGTCTTAATAATTGTTTTTTAATTATTCTATTCTTTACAAAAAATTAAATTTATTAAAACAAAAAAATCTATATATTTAAAACGCAAAGATCATATTTTGTCTACCTTATTTTGAAGCTTCTACAAAACATAGCTTGATGATTCTTTTTTTGAAAGCAAGGATCCTTCTTCCCATTGAGCGATCACTAAGAATTTTGTGCCTAAATAAGGCATAAAGTACCAAAAAAGTTCAATTAACTTCGACGTAATATAATATAGTTCTTGACACTGGCGAATGACCTGTAATGTTGTTTTTAAAGAGATCCTGTAACTTACATATTATATTCTTTACAATATCTGTATGATTCAAACCATTAATCTGATATAACAAATGTAGGTATATAATAATATATTTTTGTCGAATTTCGACGGGTTCAAACTGGTATAGATTTTATTTGCATGATGACGACAGCTTAGTGGTAATATGATTGACTCTCAGACGAGAGGTCGTTGGTTCATTTCCAGCCATGGCGTAGAACTTTTTCGTATTAATAAATTTGATTTTTTTGGAATTAAAAAATTTAAACATTTTTTTCAAGAAATTTAATTTGTTGCAACAAAGAAGTTCGTCCCCTTGGCTGGAATTGAACCAACCTCTCATCTGATGGCCAAATACATTACCACTTTAGATGCATTCGGTGATAACTAAAATAAGTAAACAGTCAGAGAAAAAGTTCTTTTTAGGGTTGCCAGACTTTGCGGCCAGATGGGACAAGGCAACCCTATTTTTCAGAGTAGTACTTGTTAATCGCTATATTTTTGCGATGTACAATATGACGTAACCGTCCAAAAAAGACCGGAAGTGACGAAATTTCACGAGATCGCTGCCAGCACTGGATAGGTAAGCTTGTACTAAATGACGTAAAACTTCTTGCGACCGTTAGACTATAATAAGAATGTAGATTTGCGAAAAATTGCCGAAAATTGATATTTTCGGCAATGGCCTAGACTTCTTATATACTAGTTAACTAAGCAATTTTTAAACCATTCATACATTTTTACACTACTGTCAGAATTGCCAAGACTTCGAAACAAGATAGAACTAAAAAATCTCCTTACCTTTAAATCTATATTATTCTCTCCAGCCTTATAATCGTCGTAAAAAACTTTAATCGACGACTTTCTGCTCGCTTCCTCCGAAGCAGTCTTAAAAGCTTCTTCGATAACTTCTTCCGAAGAAAAACCTTTCGCTTCCTCTCCGTCAATTCCCACCGAAACGGTTTCTACTTGGTCGATGTCGTTTTGCGCCGGAAAAACTTTGATATCTTGCGTGGGATTTTCTTCCGCGATATTTTTTCTGCCAATATTTTCGTCTGCGTTATTATTTCTGCAAAGATTGTCTTCTGCGTTGTTATTCCTGAAAATTTCCACTACGCTTTTTCTCTTGGGGTCGTCTGTAGTATTCTGCTTCTGATCTAAAGTTTCCTGGAGGTTTTGGACGATTTGCTCTGGCATCTGAAAATATAAAAAAAAAAATCAGACGTGACAGTGATTACAACTGGTGTTGCAGGTTGCAGGTTAAATTTGGTATTTAGCATTATTTAAATGAAGCGTTCGGCCGAATAACGGTCTATGTTACAGTTTAGTAATTTTTTAAAAGTAGCCAAATTTCAAGATTTATTGATTTTAATGAATTCATGAGCGAAAATGTAACATAGACCGTTATTCCACCAATATTTATTTATTTTGCATTTTCAAATAATATTATATATGAAGGAAGGGGAATACTAAATACAACCCGTATAGTGCAATTTTATGGGGACGTTTAACTTTTGTGGTCGAGCCACTGCGTTCGATCACCGAAGTTAAGCGGCGCTCGGCACGGTTACTACTTGGATGCATGATCACCTGGGAATGCCGTGTCTCGCACTAAACAAGGAAGGTGGTAGAGGATTCTTCCTCGTCCGAGGCGGCACCACCCCACACATCTGCTAAGGGGCTGGTGAAATCCATACGGATGTTTCCAGCTCTGGATATGTGAGACGGATACCCCTAGTACACCCACGGTATCTAGAGTACTTAGGTTTAGACCTTCGTGGGCTGTCCAAAGATAAAAAAATATGATATAAAGAAGACACACATTTTTTATTAAAAACAACAGGTCATTGCTGTAAATAACATAATATAATAACAAACAAACTACAGTCAACTTCGGATATAACGACCTCCGCATATTACGAACCACCGGTTATTACGAACAAAAATTATGGTCCGGCCAAAACGCCATAAGAATGTATGTATTTTTTGTTCGTTTATAACGAACCCGGCTATAACGAACTATCGGCTATAGCGAACCCTATTTTGATTAGTTTTTGCTTGTTAGTTCGGTTATAACGAACTGTCGAAATTTCACGTACGTATCACTTCCATATTCGTAAAGTAACGGCCGAGAATAGCAACCATAGAGAAGCGACAAAGACAATTCAAGATTTCACAGGGCATGTGCGACGATAATGTGGACTTCTGTCTATACCGCATCATTAGTGTGACGAAATATCTTTCTCCGTTCAATATTGTGGATACGTGTCTGCCCAAGGTCAGCAAAACTGGTTACCCTAACTATCAAAGGCACCGACACGTTTTGTCGCTTCTCTATGGTTGGTATTCTCGGATAACGGGTCGAGTAGCGACCTGTCAGGCGCCATTTCAATTTGTAGTTTAATTTCGGCAATAGGCGAGGGAATATTGTTCTAGCATGAAGCAGAGCGCGCCAAAATTCAGCAAGCGAAAGTTTATAAACACTTGCAGAAAAAGTTGACATAATTACAAAACTGCAAAATGGGGTTGTAAATGCCTAAATCTGTAGGGACTATCAGTTACAAAAGTCAAAGACTATTAATATTCGTAAATTTTAATAATAATAATTTTGACAAGAGTGTTGATTGAGTCTGGTGATTACTTACAAATTAAAATTGAAAAACATGTACAAGAAAAAAGAAAAAATTTCAAATTACTGATTTTGTGTAAATTATACAAATATGTATGTTTAATAAGTACATAATTTAAAAATACTATTATGTATTGATTATAATAAACGACTCATAAAAAGTACCTATACATATGTATGTACATAGTACATATTTGTTTTATTCTCTGCACTTCGGATATAACGAACGCCCTGCTATAACGAACTGTTTAAAGATCCCCTTGGTGGTTCGTTATATCCGAAGTTGACTGTATTAACACCGCAATCGCCGTTGAGGTAACATCACAGAAAAATAATGGGTTTGTTATATAACATAGACCGTTATTCCAACGCGAAATGACCTCTTCGGGCTCGTAAAATCTGACCTAGCAGCGACATCTAACGCTATTTAAAGAAACAATCTTCTTTAATCGATAGTAAAGACTTCATAGGCCCTTATTACATTTGAAACGAGATTTTTTCAAATTTGTAACATAGACCGTTATTCGGCCGAACGCTTCAAATAAGGTTTATTGGTTTGGGGGTTAAAAATTGCCATGGTATTCATGAGTTGATCCCCATGCTTTATCCCCAGACCTATTTAGAGTAAAGTATGGTTAAAATGTTTACTTTATTTTTTAACATATTTCCCTCCCCTGTCGGTACACTTCTCCGAACGGTGCTTCAGCATTATTTATGGCTTTCCTCAAACGGCGGCAATAAGGAATATGCACATATTTTTTTATTGCATATATCGTTTAAGGAAGTCATTACAAACCCAAAAAAAAATATTTTGAAGAAAATTACTAGAATAATTTAGCTACAAAAAATCTTTACTTTTCGGTATAATTTATTTCAATTTAAAAAGCAGCCATTTGTCCTTAGTGAAAAATGACGTCAGGAGATCAGCAAAAATCCACAAGTTAACGTAAAGCTTAACCCAAAGTCGAACAGGTTTGATTTTCTCGGAAACAGTCAGAGGGAGAGAAATCGAATTTTTTGGGTTGATAGAGGAATAGTTGAACTAGCTTCGGTAAAAAAAATCAGTTATACAGGATGTTTCGTTTCGGAGCTATTAAATCTCAATGTCGAAATTGCCGCGATTTCCGTTGAAAGCGGGTACAGGTCGCAAATGTGAATTAAATCGATGTCAATTTTTAGAGATTGTAGGAGACCCGGAGCTTCAGAACTCTACTGAAACTGGTGAGGATCAGAAAATAGCAAGTAATTCTGTTGAATTTTTTTAGGTCGAAAAATGTCCTTTCCAGGCCCCTCTTTGGTACTTAACTCGAAAACAAAACGTCAGATCGAAAAACGGATTCATAAGTGAAACTTTAAAATCTCAAATACTTTTTTGCAATACATTTGCCTAAACTTAAAATCACTGCAAAGTGGAAATATTTGGAAAAAACTGGAAATTTAGATTTTTTACCCAAATATTTCACGGTTTTTAATTTTTTGTTAAGTCAAAATGATTCAAATTAAAATCCCATATACGTCATCGGAAAGAGCTCGCCAAACTATGTGTTATCCATATTTTTTAGTTTCTTCATTCTCTATAGGAAGGGAGCAATCGCCGATTAAATTTCCATTTTTTTACTTTTATTGCACATTTTGGTACATTTGAATCACTCTGTATTTTTTCCTATCTATTTTTTCCCAATTTTTCAACACTATCTTATAAAGGCATAATCACACTCTAAAATGAATACCTAATGGGCGATCCAGGAGCGTATTTATGGGGTAAAAATCGGATTTCCTTGATTTTTTCCGACAAATCCTATTTTTAACCGACATTATTCCGCACTATTTACCTTATTTAGTGATTCTTTTTGGGTTTATTTTATCAGTTAATTATCTAAGAATACCTCCCACTAATTTAAATCGCTTATTTTAAAGTTATAAATAAATAGGTTTATTTGCATCGGGGATATCTAAATTTTGAAAATTTTTGAATTTTCGAAGATTGCCATGAAAATAAAGAATTGCAGTTTATTTACTTGAAATTATTGAGATGATATCTCTGTTTTATGTTTTTTAATAATAAACAACTATTATATTTCTTATGAACTTCTTTATTATGATCGTAATAAAGAAGAACAGACTTTTTACGTTTTCTACTTTTTACATCACGTTTCTAATTACTATTTTCTTAACTAACACGCTCTTTTTTTTTAAAGCTAAACAAAGATACATTTTAAAATTCTACAAAATCTTTTAAATATACAGGCTTTTTTGACTGACGGGAGCTACGGGTTTGTTTCACCTCAGTACTCAGAGGAACGAAACAATAATCCTCATTATATCCATCTGTAGAAATATCACTGTCAATATCACTAATATAATTGTCATTAATTTTGTCCGAAGTGTCACTTATAATGTCTTTATCTAGATGAGAGTCCTGAATAATGTTATTTTCATGATCATTACTTACAAGATCTTCATAAAAATCAAAGTTATTATTAGATAGATAGATAGATAGATAGATATATGCTTTATTGTCTAAAAATACATTCACATATATTTTCATTGACAAAGCAGACTTATGACTAGTGAAACTATACTAACTTATCAGATATTAAATAATGAATAATAAAAATACATAAGTTATAATTATTTTAAATTATCGCTAAAATATTATATTATATATTATATTATTTTCAAAAGGAATTAAAGTCTTATTTATGTACTTTCTGTTCTTTCTAAATGTATACCCATCTAAATCCTTAACGATATAAGATCTTTCATTATATCTATCGACTATCCTTCCGTTTTCCCAATTATTATTTTTTTGAAACAAAATGTTTTTATCTTTTTCTAAAACAGGTAAGTTACGCGCAGTCTTGTCATATTGCTGTTTTGGTTTGTCACTGTTCTGATTTATTTTATCTTTAATTAATTCTTCGTTAATAATCTTAGGGATAAGTTCTTTATTAGAAGTAGGAATTTTAGTTTTAACTATACGATTTAATAGCATTTGCGAAGGTGAGTATCCTAAACTAGGTATAGGAGTATTCCTGTAGTCAAGCAAAAAAGTATGTAAGTCTTTGTCTGAAGTAATTTTTTTTAGCATTTGTTTCGTAATATCTACATATTTTTCTGCTAACCCAGTTGACTGATGGTGGTGTGGACTAGAAAATTCAATTTCAAAATTCCACACTTTAGCAAATTCCTTAAATTTTTTACTATTATAAGGATTATTATCAGCATAAAACTTGTCTGGGATTCCAAATCTTGAAAAAATATTTTTACAAGCTTCTATGGCAGTTTTATCATTTACTGGGAAAACCTCAAGCCAATGTGAATAAGAATCAATACCTAATTATAAGATAATTTTTTTTATTATATTCCAAAAAATCAGAGTATAGATATTGCCATGGACGATCTGGTAAATTATGTGGTAATAAAGTCTCTTTTTGGTTAAGTTTTCTATTTAACTGACAAGTCTCACAACGATTTATGAAGTTTTCAATATCAGTTGACATTTTAGGCCTAAACATTACCTGACGAGCTCTTAATTTAGACTTTTGGATGCCAAAATGAGCTTCATGAATTAAATTAAGCATTTCATTTTTTAAGCTAGATGGCACTATTACTGTAGAATTATAAAATAAAAGGTCATTTGATAATAAAATGTTGTCTTTTAAAGCAACATATGGCTTAAATTCTGATGCTAATTTTTTGTTATCTTTTGGCCACTCTGTTTTACAAAACTGTTTAATTTTAGAAAGAATTGGGTCATTATCTATTGATTTCTGAAAAACTACTTTTTTTTCACTTGACATTGGTACATTAAGATAAAGTGAATGTACAATGTATTCCATTTCCTGATCAATTGTAATATCGCTCTTAAGAAAAGATCTGCTTAAAGCAGCAGCTACAAACATTTGATTTCCAGGGAGATATTCTATTTTAATTCTATATTTTAAAAGTCTTAACAGCATTCTCTGCAAGCGATTAGTTACATTATCTAAGTTTTTTGAAAAAATGGGAATCAGAGGTTTATGATCAGTTTGAACAAAAACCTCTCTACCATCAATAATATAGTGAAATTTTTCAAATGCAAAAACAACACTAAGAAGTTCTTTTCCAATTTGTGCATAACGTTCCTCTGCTTTATTCAAAGAACGCGATGCAAATAAAATAGGATGCCCATTTTGTAACAAAACACAACCCAATCCTTTACTAGATGCATCTGTTTGTATTACAATTTTTTCTTTATCATTAAACACTTTCAAAATTGGCTTATTTGTAACCAAAGTTTTTAAAGTTTCAAGTTAATGTTGATGACTGTCCGTCCAAGTAAAGACAACATTTGTCCTTGTTAATAGTCTCATATTATAAGTTAACTGAGAAAGATTAGGAATGAACTTTGCAAAAAATTTAAATAAGCCCAAAATCCTTAGCATATCTTTCTTATTTTTAGGAGTTTCTAATGCTAAGACTGCCTCTGTATTTTTAACATTTGGTTGTACTCCATTAATTGAAATAATCTGACCAAGAAACATTACTTCTTTTAGTTTGTATTGAAATTTACTAAAATTAAATTTAATTCCATTTTTCAAAGCTCTCTCAAATACTGTTTTTAAAGCAATATCATGGTCATGCTCACTTTTTCCACAAATAATATCATCAAAATATATCTCAACACCTGGAATATCTCCAAAAATTTCAACATTCTTTTTCTGAAAAATCTCAGGTGCTGAGGAGATACCAAATGGAAGCCTATTAAATTTATATCTTCCAAAAGGAGTATTAAAAGTGCAAAAATCTGAGCTTTTTTCATCAAGCTTAATCTGCCAAAAACCATCTTTCATATCAATGACTGAGAAGACCGAATTTCCTACTAATCTATTTAAAATATCATCACATTTTGGTATAAAATAATGTTCACGACAAATATATTTGTTTAATGGTTTTGGTTCCAGGCACAAACGTAAAGAACCATTTGGTTTTTCAACTATCATAAGTGAGTTTACCCAATCTGTAGGATAATCAACACGAGCTATAATTTGTTTACTTTCAAGGTCACTTAAAGACTTTTTTAGTCTATCATGTAGGGCCAAAGGGACTTTTCGTTGTGCTTGCACCACTGGTACTGCATCTGGCCTTAATTTTATTTCAACATATGCTGGCATGCAGCCCAAACCATCAAAAAATTCAATATATTTTTCATAAATAACTTTTTTATCTTTTGGTAAAGGCTCAAGCTCTAAATCTTTCTCTATTCTAAGAGAGTTTAAACGACAAATTAGGTTTAAATTAATACAATCTTTTAAACCTAATATTGGTTCACAATCCAAGTTCAAAATAATAAATTTTATATTTTGACACATATGTACATGTTAAAGAAATCTGCCCTAATGGTTTTGATTTAAAATTACCATAAGATATAATAGTTATCAACGTAGGCTCAACGAGATCAGACTTCAAATTTAATACATTAAAATATTTATATGGTAAAATGCTACACTCTGCTCCTGAATCAAGCTTAAATCTGATCTTATTTGAACCTGTATATAAATTTTCATACCAACTAACATTTATTTGCCTTGAATTTTCATTCTTGTTCTCAAATATATATAGACCATCGCTGTTATCTTCATGGCTTTCAGATTCTTCTTCTGTGTTTTCTTTTCTGAATTCTTGTACATGTCTTGTTCCAATTTTTCCTTCAGGTTGTTGACCATAATGTGTGTTTTCTCTGCTCTGTTCATTTTTCTGATACTGACCACTTGTATTTGCTTCTTTCTTAAATTTGCACATTTTGTTGAAATGTTTTTTTTTTCTGACAATTGTTACAAAATTTACCATATGCAGGACATCTTCCACGTACATGCTCATAACCACACCTACTACATTTAAATCTTGTCTGAATGGCATTTATTTCCTCACTAGAGCTAAGCAGTTTAACATGTTCTTTTGAAATTTCGACAGATTTACAATACTCTTGAATTTTAGCAAGTGTCATGTCTGAGTCTCTAATAAGTCTTGTTGTACTTGTTTATCCTTAAGACCCAAAATAACACGGTCTTTAATCATTCTTTCCATATATGTCCTCTTACAGGCACTGTTTTCACATACGAACTCACAGCTAGCAGCCTGCCTTTTGAGTTCCGTTACAAAAGAATCTATGTTTTGATCATCTTCTTGACAAATACTATTAAATTTAAATGTCTCCATTGTTACATTCTTCTTTGGTAAAAAATATTCATTCAAGCAATTAAGAACATCATCTAATGTTTCTTTTTTTTTCTTTTGGTAATGTATTATATATGTCAATACCACTATCTCCAATAATATGTAAAAGCAAAGCTACTTTTGTCGCTTCATCTTTGCTCATATTTCCAGAAGCTTTCATAAAAATTTTATATTTTTGTTTCCACTTCTCCCAATGAGAAGAATCATTGACATCAAATTCAGGTGGTGGTTTATATTCCATCCTTATTTATTTTATTTTACCTTAATTCCTTTATGCAACTTTCTTGTCCTTTTGACACAATTTTATCTTAAAAACTTTTTCTTGTTTTCACTCCATCATCTTGGTGAAAATAACACCTGACACCATGTTTTATGTTTTTTAATAATAAACAACTATTATATTTCTTATGAACTTCTTTATTATGATCATAATAAAGAAGAACAGACTTTTTACGTTTTCTACTTTTTACATCACGTTTGTAATTACTATTTTCTTAACTATCTTGTTTTTTTCATGGCTAACTATTATTTTGACGTCTGTCATCCTAAATAGGCATGTTCAGATATTAACACTAGCTTAACCTACACAACATTCTCAAAATTTCGCAGATATGCCAATTTTTTTGCAAAATTGAAAGGCTCCTGGATCGATTTCGGCTTGAAGTATACGTGAATAAGATTTTAGGAACCTTCTACTTTAAGTGCAGGGATATTTCATTGGATGAGTTACGCATTAAATGCCATTATTATTGAGTTTTAGATGACTCTACAACACTGGAATTCGCCATGTACTCATGATGAGTCATAAGTTCAGTTTTGACGACACAGCCAATCACGTTTTACAAGTTCCGAAATTCGCGCGAAAATTTGCAGTTACAAATCCTTTTTTTTTTTTGTTAATAAAGACCAAAATAAATGGATAACAGCAACCGCCATAAACATTTAATTTATGTAGAGGATATTAAAAAAATATATATTTCAGATTTATTTGGGTTATATGCATATTCCCTATTATATACATCTTCATCAGACGAATTTTTTTCCACTAATCCTTTAATTTTGGAGATAGGCGATAGTCACTAGATTTTGAATAGCAGCCATGACAGTGCAAGGTGTGTGACATGGTACGTTATCCTGATGGAAAATCACAACTTTTGTTAACTTCCTCTGTTCTTTGATTGCTTCCTGCAGTTTCGATATTAATTCGGGATAATATGGTCCTGTAACTGTGTGCTATTTCTTTAAGCAATCTACAAGAATTACCCCCTACGCATAACTTTACTTTGAATTTTTACGGCGAGCGGGAGTCGTGATGTTTCCATTCCGCACATCCATGGTTGTCAATCTCTCGAAGAAGTCTTGTTTGTGTACTCTAAACCTAGCTAAAAGTTGCTGTTCAATCACATCGCGAGATTTCTTTTGAGAAATCGTGAGCATCGGGGTACGCATCGTGCTGACAACTTTTTAATATCTAAATGTTGCATTAAAATAGATAGATGATATGATATGACAAGCCCGTTTTATGAACTAAATTCCTTACTGGCACTTCCCTGCCTTGCAAAACAAGGTACTTAATATTTTCTTTAATGGTAACTATTACCAGAGGTCCACCTGCAATTCGTCTTTACTCGTTCTACTGCACTTCAACCCATGACACCACCGTTTCCCAAAATCATTTGAAACAGTAGACTCAGTATTTTGCAAGTCCTTATTTTGAGACAGGATTATCTTTTTTTAGGGTGGTACCGAGTTATTTATTTAATTTATTTAATAATTTATAGCTTTATTCCATAAAATATATGTAGATACAACGGATGCGTCAATTATACAGGGTGTCTCAGATTAAGTCTGCACTATTGCTAGATTGTTTATTATTGAAGCTGCAATATCCGTTAAATTAGTAAACTGGTAGCATTTTTCCACTGATCCACGTGATATAAAAGGAAAACAATAGACCTTCGCGTTTTTGAAATTTTTTCAAAAATGTACTTCGTTTAATGGAACACCTTCTATATTTACTAACAGATCGATGAAAAATCATTTTCTAATCGAGAAGTTCCTACGCAGCATTGGCCTAAAATAATGAAGGTATGCCTATATTTTATTTTCACTCAAGTTGGCTTTGGAATTTTGCAATAACGACAATATTTAGAGTAGGTGGCTATGAATTTCATATTTTATAATTTCTTACACATTTTTCTAAATGCGTAAAGGGCATTTTATAATAATTATTGGCAAGAACTAGAAGCTCTCAAATTAGTTTTTTTCTTTATAAAGTAAGGTCGTTATGAAAATAAAAAATGCACTTTATAAATTCATAGCCTCCTTGTGCACATATTTTAATTGTTAAACTCACAGCTCCTTGCTCAAAAAGTAAAGTAAGGAAACATAAAATTTTAAATTCATAGCCACCTGCTCCAAACATTTTTTGTAGTCCTAATTCTACAGCCAACTTGATTAAAAATGCATATGCATACCTAACTTTATTTTCAATTTTAGGCCCATGTCATGGTGCAAACGAACTTTTTCGTTTAGAAAATGATTGACCATCGTTCTATCAGTAAATGCACAAATGAATTAACAATTTCATTTAGGTCCAATCAAATCTTTTTTTATAGAAATTTCGAAGACGCGATAATCAATGTTTTTCTCTATTTACCATTTTATTCAGCGGACACTGTTACTAGTTTGCTAATTTATCCGATGTTGTAGCTTCAGTAAGAAACAAGCTAACAATTGTATAGTATAGTCAATAACAATAATAGCGGTTTAAAATTTAAGCACAGAAATCTAAAGAACCCATTTTTTTAATAAAAAAAACAATCTCAGCTCGATACGCTCTGTCCCGCACAAAACTTGTTAAGATTTTGCAGTGTTACAATAATTTGTATCTTATTTGTGCGACAAATAAAAGTTAGATTATACGAGTAAAATCAGGTGTTCATAGGAATCAGCCCACGTGATTCTTTTGAGTCTTGACATTTTTCAACTTTAACTTACCTGAGAATTCTTATCTGAAGAATTTTCATCGCTGAATTCGAATGTACTCTGATACGTGGTCTCGTCGTCGGGTAGCGACATCTTGTCGACGCTTTTATTCTCGCGAGCATCCAGATAAGCGCTCACTTGTTCGTCTTTTTTAACGTTCATATCCATAAGAAATGACGTATCTAAAAATAAACAGCACAACGGTAAATAAATTCCGTCTGGTGTAAACAACATTTTTAAAATATTACTTGGTTTGAATTCTAAAATATGTCAGATGTAAAATGGGGTTACGTGGAACATTTCTATTTTATTTAATAGTGTCCCTATTTTTGGATCAATCTGTACAAAAAATACTTTGAATGGTTAACTTGATTACTCATAAATTAAGCATGGTAGATATAAATAAAGGATGAATTGTTTAATGTTACCCTGTGGTCGGGGCAACATTGAACAGTCGCAATCATAGCAATAAAACTCAATTCAGAATAAATATTTCTTTAATGTAACCATTAATACAAGCGAAAAAATTACTGAAGTAAAATTTTTCAAAAGTTTTTGTTCTTAAATTTGGGGTGGACATATTTATTGAGAAAATACTTTAGACAAATTTATTTTTGTAAATTTACGACACGTCAATAAAGTGTGATAAAAACTTATTTATTATTATAAGTGATTAAAAAGGCGAATGACGAGAAAAAACATGTAAAATAAATTTTCAAACTTCTCAGCCATCAATTTGAAAACTACTACTTTTCTGCGACGATCTACGACTGGAGCTGCTAAAAATCTACTTTTTTTTCTCGTTGACTTCTTGGCTTTGATTTCACAAACTGTTTGTATTCCAGATTACCGGAGGTGTAATTCCTATAAGCATATATAAACACGCATTTTAAGTAAGTTATTAGGTTCGATGGGGCTTTGGTTTGGCATTTTCCTGATGGGATCTACCCAACCTTTTGCTGGGGTCATGTGTATCAAACTATGTTTCACCGAGGTAGATAATGGAACAGTTTTCTATTCTGTACTTTCTTATAGATTTTAAATAATCAAAGTGCCACTATCGTAATCGTTGTGATTTCATTAATATTTGTATTTTATTAATGGTCCGATATGTAAAACACATTTAAGATAATACTCTCCAGAGGCTTGTCCTGCTACAAGAAATGTTGGTTTCATCTTTCATTAGTCGCTGCTTTAATGAAACCAATCGTAGGCACAATTTGCTCTTCGTACATAGCATACATTTTTTTACGAATTAAGTCTTTCTCGCTTTCGTCAAAACACTTGCTTTTACCAGCATCACTACCTACTTTTTTGTCTTCAATTTGCTTTGTCACAATATCTTTAACTCTAGACAAGGGAGTTTTCGTTAACGAAGACGTTTCTGCTGCAGCTGCATTTACAGTGAACCCCCTGTTCAATAAAAAAAATATACACATTTTTAACAATTCGCTTGGCATCAAATTCAAATTCAAAATAAGCTTTATTATCTTAAAAATAGTCTCGTTGACAAAGCATATATAAATCACCAGTCAAAATATAAATTAGAACTAATAAAATAAATGGTAGAGCAGTAAAACTTAAGCATAATGTGTAAAATTTAAAAATACAGAACAAAATAAAAATATACAACTAAGTTCTAATAGTCAAACAATTAAATAAATACAAACAATAAAATACTACAATACACGTTAAATAAAATCATTATAAAATTCGCCCAGACTATAATAGGCCTTACCAATCAAAATCTTTCGAACTTCTCTTTTAATTTTGACAAAACAAATTATCTTAATTTTAGTCTAAATCAAAATAATAATACCTCAAATGTGGATAGTATTAAAATAGACAATGATATTCAAATTTTAAAGACTAACAGTGTTAAATACTTGGGAGTAATTTTTGACAGTAAATTAAATTGGGATTTACATGTAGATTACTTAATTAAAAAATTAAGAAGTTTGCTACCAATATTCAGAAATGTTAAAACCTTTCTGGATACAAAACAATTAGAAACACTATATTATGCCTTAGTTAAAACTCATTTAAATTACGGAATTTTAGGTTGGGGATCAATAAATAGAATTTTAGTAAAAAAAATAGAAGTATTACAAAAAAGATTTCTAAAAATTATATTTAATAAAGACTATTTTTATCCTTCAAAGGAATTATATTCAGAAACAAAAAAAGTGGACATTAGGCAAATATATATTTATAATATTTTAGTATACATTTTTAAAAATAAAAATCTAATACAATTTAAAAAACATAACCATGACACGCGTCATAAAAATGAAATTTCCATTAAACCAAAAATACATAAGTTTATAGCACAAAAAAGTTATAAATATTTATGTTTTTATTTAAACGATTATTTACCAATAAATATTAAACGAATTATATCATTGAAAAAATTTAAAATTGAAATAAAAACTTGGACATTAACAACAAATGATTTAAAGAAATTTTTGGAATTACTCTGATACTATTTTGTATAATAAAAAAATATTTATTTGTTTTTCTCTAAGGACCTAAAACGAAATTTTATGTATGTATTTGAGTATGAATGTATATATGTATGTGTATATGTGTGTGTGTATGTATGTATGTACATATATGTATGTATAGGTGTATGTATGTGTGTATGTATGTGTGTAAGTATATGTGTATGTATATGTATGTATATATGTATATATATATATATATATATATATATATATATATATATATATATATATATATATATATATATATATATATATATATATATTTAAATTGAATAATTTATATAATAAAGTAATATAATACTGAATATAAGATTTACCCCCAACAAGCACGTCTTCGGGGGTTTTAACAAGTTTATTTATAATATACATATGTGAAATCATGTTTAAATTGTAATTAATTTAAATAAACTTTATTATTATTATTATTAAACTCTTTCAATGGAGGAAGCAGTTTTGCCTCATTTGGTAAACAATTGTATATTTTAATACTTTCATTCATTATTGATTTTTTTGTTAAAGTCGATGTAGGAATGGGCAATGGCAAATTGAGATACTGGCGTGTATCAATGTGAACTGCGAGCTGAAAAGCTCTGACGGATATTTATTATTTATTTATTTATTTTATTTATAATATAATTATAGTATAATATATAATACAAAGTTAATTAATTAGAAATTTATTTGGTTAAATCACTATAAACACATAGGTGAATCATCTGTCCGTAATTTATAGTGATATGGTAATATTGTTTATATTTAAAATAAAAATTATATACAAAAATATTAATTTTAAAATACAGGTAAAAACAATATTAAAGCTATAAATTAAATAATCATTATACAAAATTAATAATGTCCTTTACAAAGTTCTAATAATAATATTAAAATATTACTTATTTTATTTTTATAGTTTCATCAATCTTAGAACTGTTTTCTTTTATCCATTTCTTTATATATTTTTTAAATGAAATGTAACTTAAACATTTAATTTTTTTGGGTAGTATATTAAAAATTTTTATACCAATATTTAAAGAATGTTTTTTTATTAATGTTAAATTAAATTTTTCAGCATATAGAGATATATTTATTTTTTGTCTAGTTTCATATAAATGATTTACCGCTTCTATATTTAACGCTTTATTATTTTTATAGATGTATGTTAAGGCTGCTTTGTAGAATAGTTCTTTTACATTAAGTATATTGTACGTATCAAATATAACTTTCGAAGGAAACAAAATATTTTTGTTGTAAATAATTTTTAATACGTATTTTTGCATCATTAAAACTAATTTTAAACCAGTGTCATAAGTACTTCCCCATCCAATTATGCCGTACGATAGAACTGATTGAAAAAGAGAATAATAAAACATTAAACATAGTTTTCTACTTACAATATTTTTTAAAATTCTAAATTTAGATAAGGTAGCTCTTAATTTTTTAGTAAGAGTATTTATATGATAAGTCCACTTTAAATTTTGGTCAATAAATATACCCAAATACTTTACTACATCAACTTTTTTTATGATATTTCTGCAATGACAATTTTTATAAATTAAATTATATGAACCATCTACTTTTAAGAGACAAGTCGGTTCGTGTATTTTAATTTCCTTAATATTTTTTGGTTGTGTATCTTTATAACACGTAAAAGTAATAAAATTTGTTTTAGACAAATTTAAGTTCAGAAGGTCAAAACTTAAATTGTTTTTAATAATACACATATCAATTTCACATTTATATATGCATTCTTCCCAAGAATTTCCTTCATTAATTAAAACCGTATCATCTGCATATGAAAAAATTTTACCATTTAATTTTGTTTTAAGTAAATCATTTACATAAACTAAAAATAATGCTGGGCCCAAAACAGTACCCTGAGGAACACCACAGAGTAAAGTTTTGTTACCACTAATAGTATTATCAATTTTTACCTTTTGGTCCCTGTTAGATAAATAACTTTTAAATAAATCGTGTGCAATACCTCGAATTCCATAATTTTTTAATTTAGATAAGAGTTTTTGATGGGAAACTGTATCAAATGCCTTTTTTAAGTCTAAAAATGTCCCAATCACTTTTTTGTTTTTGTTTAAGTATTCTGAAATTAAATGAGTAACATTAAAAATTGCATTTTCGGTGCCCAATTTCTCTCTGAAACCAAATTGATTTTGACTAAATAATTTGTTTTTTTCAATAAAATTATATAATTGTTCTTTTATACATTTTTCTAATAATTTTGGATATGGCGATAAGTATTTTATTTTTAAATTAACACTTCCAGAGGCACTATGATCAACGTTTTTCCAAAAACGCCACATTTTTTCCGAATAACAAAAAATACTATCTGATACCGTTTATTACGGCTGGTGTCGATATCAGATAATTGCAGGCAATAGGTCAACGAAAAAGCTTGAAACGAGCTTTACACTATTCGTTACTTTTACTCGGCTACTGGTTACTTATGATTGCTTGATTAAAAGGAGTAATACAGATTTGCGGCCGAACAAATACTATGAGTAATAAATAATCGATACTGGTTATAGTGGAAATCATTCTATCGCCGCACAGTGGAACGAGCCTGTGTTAATCTTTGGACATTTGACAAAATGTGAAAATAAGAATAATGGTTAAGTATTAATAATTATTTAATTTTGAAGTGTATATCTGTATACTTTATTTGTTACTTTTTAAAAATATTTGATGAAAACATGTTTTCAGGGGTATGAAAGTTAGGTGTTTTGGAATTGTCTAAAATTGTGAAATTTTTTTGATAAGTTTTAGGCCGTTTATATTCTGATTTTTTAAAATTGAGTTTAATTCCATGGTCACAGTATGTGTGTGGAGGACTCATTTCTGTTTTTAATTTACTTTTAATTGCATAGACTGATTGACGTTTTCTCTATGACATAAATGTCAAATAGTTAAATTTATATTGGAAGCAAATATTTATTCCTAATTATCTTACTTTATCCAAAGCATTCCAAAAAAACAATGTCTGTTCATAATAGACCAATATGTCCACATATTAAATGTATAATAAAATGTTGCCCCAGTATGCCCCCCTAAAGGAAAATAATTAGAAATTATTTAAAATACAATATTTTTAATCGTAAGCCAATACTTGTTTCTAATTATCTTAATTTATCCAAAATCTGGCAAAAGGTCAACATTGCAGGTGATAAAGAAACATGCCCATGCACTAAATTCGCCATAAAATGCTGCCCCAGCCTGCCCCCTTAAAAGAAAATAATTAGAAATGATTGAAATATATGATTTTGTTCGTGTTCCTAATTATTTTAATTTATTCAAAATCTAACAAAAAATCTAACAACTAAGTGTTGGAAATTAGTTTAACCCATTAGTGCATAAAGTCCGTTAAAACGGACGCGTGATTTGTGACTAATATCTAACATATAAACATATCCTAAAAAGTTTATGTGTAGCAGGTGTTTTTAAGAGAGTGTATATAAACTGAAAAAAAAAATACAAAATAAAGGTGCTGCATAGTTAGCGTCGTTGATAACGAAGTTTTGGGAAGATGGATCCATCGCTTTACACAACACGTGGGAAGGGGTAAGTTTTTTCGGTAGTACTTTGTTACTAATTCTAGTTTGACTACCGTTTTAGTATATTTTATAATAAAATGTTTGTAATCACTGGAAAATTACAATACGCGTACAAAAAAATCTTTAGAATGATTTTTGTATAGTTTTTTTCATCGCGTCCGTTTTAACGGACTCTATGCGGGCAGTATTCTTAAGGGAAAATCTTTTTTGCAGGTTGTCACTTGAGCAGTTGTTGCAAGTCTTAGAAGAAGATGAACCAAATATACCCATTGATATTTATGCTGAGCCTCCGCATGAGGGAAACGATACGGACATCGACGAAGATTTGAGCGATGACGAACACAGAGCCGACTTGAACTGTTTGGGTCCTAAAATGCTAAAAACCACATGTGAAGTAAAATCGAGATTTTACTCCGAAAACGTAGAAAATACCAAACAAAAGCAAGTATTATCAACAGATTCTGACTGGGACGGTAGTGATGAGGAACCACTGTCAAAATATAGGAGGATTAGTGTGGGAAACGAACCAAAGAAACGGGTCAATTTGAACAAGCAAAGCCAAACCAGCAAAACATTCGAAAAAAAGACACAATTCAAGTGGTAAAATGCCACTCCGAAATTCAATATGGTCATAGAATGTGCTGAGAAACCACCATCAGATGCAGCAAGGCTACGTGAAAGTCCTGCTGACTTTTTTGCCCTATTTTTTACTGAAGAATTTCTATACCAAGCAAACTAACTTATATTCAGCACAGAAAAACAATTTTCTGAATATGACTGGAAGAAATGTATGTTTTTATGGGTGCTCTGCTGTTTTCAGGGTACGCAAAATATCCGAACAAAAGAATGCTTTGGTCAAGTTTACCGGATGTTCCAATAATACTGCAAAATAGTATAAGGCTCAATAGGTTTGAACAGATTGTGCGAAATTTTCATCTTAATGATAACACCAAAATTGACCCAGAAGACCGTTTGATCAAACCGAGGCCCATGATAACGCATCTAAATAAGGTTTTTCAACTTTATGGAGGTCTACATGACAATTTGTCAATTGACGAAAGCATGATACCATATTATGGCAAACACTATGCCAAACAGTTCATAAAATCAAAGCCTATCAGATTATTAGTTCTTATAATTACTAATACCAAAAATACTTATTTGTTAAAAGTGTTACATATTATATGCATAGAGTCCGTTTTAACGGACACGTTTTTTTTGTAAAAAATAAAGGTAATAAAATTTCCTAAATTGGTTTTTCATTTCCTTGGTCCACAAATATAAAGCGATAACAGTCACAGAAAAAATATATATACTAATAAACTTCTTGCACTAATGGGTTAATATGCCCTTTCAATTATAGTTTTTTAATATGCCTATTTTTACTGACGTTTTACCGTGACAAGAATTTTTTTTTAGAAATTTTAAAGTTGTGTTTAATATCGTTGCGACAAACATGAAGTTAGGGATTACCTAAAATATTACAAATCTAAATTAATTTTTCAAATATACTTGAATGTGAACAAAATTGTGCCAAATTGATTTGATTTTGATTAAATTATAAACGTGTTTAGGTTAAAAGAAAAAAAAATTCAAATTATTAACATTTTTCAAAAAAAAATGCTTAGAAGGCCATGCTTTGGGATTCGAGCATAACTTTTAATTCTACACAACTTTTCTTAATAACATTTTGCTGAACTTTTTGAAATAAGGGTACTTTACTCTTGTGCACCTAAAATGGCTATCGAACATGAACCAACTTTCGACAATAATTGTGTTTTGGTCAAGCAATAATTATTAAAAAAAATTCCCATATGTTGCACACTTAAGTGACCACACTGTATAAGATATTTTTTTGTAAAACAAAATAATAGGCTGGCTGAAGTACAAAATTACTCCAGTTAGTGCTTTACGAGGCACATTACTCAGTATTAAGAAGGTTAAAGAAAATTGAATTAAGTTCAATTGATACCACACAAGCCATATTTTCCATAAAAATATAATTTGACCACACTGGTAAAAAAATATTTTTTTAAAACTCTAAACTCAATTACCATTCATTCGATACCCCACAAGCCATATGTTGACATACATTTTAATTTTTCAAAACTACCCCCACCCTTTTTCTCGGCTTCTATGGGTTTGATTAAAACCATTTTAAAACGGGACCAACTAGAGCTCAAACCAAGCCTGAGTACCAAATTTCATTAAAATCGGTCAAATAGTTTTTGAGTTATGAGCGATGTCCAACCGTTCAGATAAGCTCGTTCCACTGTGCGCCGTACAGTATAAACACATACTTTAAAATACAAGCTCTGGTATCTGAATACGTAAATGGCTTGAAAAAATACAAAGCCTTTTTTGACAAATAAATAAACTACTTCTATATACTTAACATTTACTACAATAACTAACATTATCTTGAGCCATGAGAATATAACGAAACATAAAATTATCTATTATATTAGGACCATATTGAAGTAGGAACGTAAAAAAGAATAAGATAAAGAAACATGTCATGTAACAGACTTTGAAAACAAATAACAAAAATAAGTTTCTAATACAAAGCAGACTATAAGAGTTCTCCTGAAGAATGTACGTAGTGTACCGTTCGCCATTCAAAGTACCTTGTTTTACAGTATGGAAGTCGGTCCACGAAAGGTTATTCCTACCCAAACCATAATGCCTCCACCATATGCATCCTACAGAGGAATGTGGCCCTATACAAATCGGGTTCCAGGTCTTCTATATACCCTTACGCGACAGACATTTGTTGAGAGAGTAAATCTGGACTCAACTCGGTGAACAAGACCGTGTCCCAATCAGTTGCCCTCCAGTTCAGGTGTTCTCTGGTGAAGGCTAATCTGTTTACGCGATGGTGCCTGGTGAGTCGTGATCCCTATTCTGCTCGTCTTGGCCTTATTTCATGTTCTCTTAATCTGTTTCTAACAGTTTGATCACTGATCCTAACCTGGTAAGTTCTTCTAAGCGCATTTTGTAAGTTCCTAGCTGTTGCTGTACGGTTTCTTAAAGTTTGCAACCGCAAAAATCGATCCTGTGCTGCAGTTGTGGCCCTAGGACGGTTTTGGCCAGGACGTCTTGAGAATACCTCAGTCTCCCTATAATAACGCCTTAACACTCTACTTACTGACAATTGGGAAGAAACATTTAAAATCTGCGCAACTCGGACTTGATTGTATCCCTTCGTAAACAGAGTAACAACCGTTTGTGCCTTAGCATTTGTTAAATGTCTAGTAAGACATCTGTTGTTATTGTTCATGTGTCTAATTTCAACAAATTAATAATTTCTTGCATAACTTTATGGTCAACCATTCGAATAGTCGTGCTATTGATAAGTAAAGCTATCGCATTTTGCAGTTACACAGATAAACATCATTAATAAATGATAACGAACCACATAAAAACTCGTATCTGCTGGAATATGCATAAAAAGATCTATGTTTTTTGTACTCAGAAATTAGTTTACCTATTTTATGACTAGAGTATTATGTACAGGGTTTTCAAAATATGCGATAATTGTTTTGAGTAGTGCATTTAAGGTGGCCAGAAATATAATGTAGACATACAGAGCTGTCATCTGAAAATGAATAAGAAAAAGGTACCTGTAGAAGTGCTCATCTTCTGTTGGCTCAGAATCCTCGCCACACTGTGGAAAGGGCACGGCGTCACCTGGGTAGACTTTTCCTCTTTTTGCAGAAGGAAGCTTACTTTTTGTTTACTTTTCGAAGATACTGTGTTCACGGTTGAATGACTCCCGGGAGTTTTCAAACACCCGACCTTCTTTTTGGGCTCCTCCTGGACGGGAGGTGGCGATGGATTGGTGATCAAGGTCTGATGTTGGATGATTGCTTGACGAAACATTTGGGCGATGTTGACCACGTAGGACAAATAGCAAACCCTAAAAATAAGAAGTATTTTTATGGGTCTGTTTCAAAATTTTTGTATCGGTCAAAATTATACCCGAAAAGAATTTTTTTGAATTTACTTTTAGCCCTACAAATGCCCTAAAACCCGATTTGAAGTAAAATTTTCTAAGTGAATATTATCGTTTTATGCGAGTGACCAAAAAACTTTCAGCGTTTCATTATTTGCTGTCACGAGGCAACTGAACGGTGTTGTCTATGTGTGTTTTTATGCCCTCTTCCAAAACAGTTTTAACAACATTTTAAGTGTAAATTGAAAAGGACTAAAACATTTTTTTATGTTACTGTCATCGGCTAGGCCGATACAAAACCGTTGTATTCAGAGAATAAATGGCGTGAAATTCCTCGCTTCGCCGTCCAGCTCTCGTATGTTTTCGGCTCGCGAGTATCGGCATTTAGATAGTATTTAGTAATAAATTAGACAGAATAAGAGCGATTCATATCATTTACTTGACAAGCTTGTTAAGAGTGATTAGAAATATTTTGGTATTCAGCCTTTTGTGCAAGTAAAAAGTTGAAACCTGTTACTGATAAAAACCGCGAATGATAGTTAATATACGAAATGCAATAAAAGTGTTATTAACTAATTCTAAGGGTAAGGTTTAAATGTAAAAGAAAATCCCTGTATTTTGGGCAAAAACGTTTCTTGATTTTGAGGTGAGTAGTTGCTTTGGAAAATGTGGCAACAGCACAAATTAGTTTGATATTTTATTGGTGTGAAATATAACGGATTTTTACAAATTTTTTGGACAGTTTTCTCGTTTAATTTGCGAACTCAAACTATTAATCTAACCTCTAGCGAATATAATTTGACTATTTGAACCATTATAGACAATGTTGAATATCTTAAATATGATAATTCAAATCGTCGGCGTCGTTATTCTGTACTTCAGTAAAAATCTATCTGTACTAAGGAAATTTCCATATTTTTTCTGTTAAAAGTCATATTTTTTTTTTCAAAACTCAACGTTTATATCCTCTAACCGTCGTGACAGAGCGATCGACCTGCCATCTACCGTCATCTACGAGTATAGTCATTTCAGGTCGCGAATATAAACTCGTAGAATAGTTTTCGAGAAAAACTGATTCGAATTATGAAAATTACATGAAGGCCACTCCTGTTTCCAATATAAATAATAGTTTAATGCGATTGAGTGAAACATACCTCTTGAAATTGCAACGTAACCGGTAAAAAGTTCGTGTTTTTACTTAAATTCTCTGGCAGGCTAGTTTTGTAAAAGTATACAGTCCTTCAGGGATTGAAAGGGTCGCTTTAGTCTTTAAAATTAAATATTAAAATGGAACCCCATTAATTTACGGATTGCAAAATGTCTTCTTTAACATACTTCTTAATCGAAACATTAGTTCAAGCTCTATTGCAAGTTAGAAGGACCGGAGCAAGGCCAATTTTGAACCTAAAAAATAAAAAATGCATTAATGACATGATCAGACGCAAAAAATGTAAATACATACCGAGTCATATGCATTTTCCAGATTTTAGGCCCAGAATTGCTCCGTCGCAAGAATTAACATTTTATTACAATACTTTTTGGAACAAGAATGCATACCAGCTTTTTAATAGAAATGTAATTAATTTTAAATAACTAATTATGTCCATTTGCTCTTTAGGGGCTTCTGATTAAGAATTCTGAAGCGGGAAAACAAAATTTGTAATATTTTTAAAATAAACAATAAAAAAACATTTTATTTATCCAAATGAAATCTGTCAACACTCTAGCTTTATCTCCTTGGTATCCCAACTGTTGAAATCATTGATTTAGAAACAAGGACGAGATACCATTACGAGTATTTACATTTTAGAGCGATCAGAGATTCCAAAGTTACTTATAATCTGGTCAACTATATGGTTCTACAGTATCTACAATCCTAAATACCACAGACTAAGCATATGACTAAGGATTAATAAGATATACCAGTATTATGCCATTATATTTCCTGATAATAAATTTCTAGTAATTTATTTCCATTACACGGTGACGAATTTAGAGTGAAAGCGGCAACGTCGCGAGCAGGTGCCGTCGCGTGCGTCGGTCGCCTCTTTCATTCATGGCTTAAAAATTTGTCAAGGCGTAATGTTTTGTGTGTAACTTTTCAGGCAGGTTGGAATATACATATGAAGTGAAATTTTAAGTGATTTTTGTTTTTTTTCTCAAAGGACTTTATTCATAAACTTTGAGAAGTGGTGCGTCAGTGTGTGAAGAAATGGATTATTTTCATCCGAAACTGTCTTTTCACAGGTTATCGAGTTTCGTACTCTCTGGGCAAGTTAGTTTGGATTCCATTTTGGCCTTTTAATGTGCAGATAATTAATGGCCAAAACTGTAATGTAATTATACCATACTACTCGATTAGGATATTGTACTGTTGTCCGTTTTGATTCTGTTGCCAAATTGTTTGGAGATCAGATGCCAACGATCGTTTTGAACCAGTTTTTATGTTATGACATTAATTTTTTTTTCGTTTTGCATCTCGATTATTATTCTATAAACATTATCAGAGCAAACGTGTTCTTTTACTGACTTTTTTATGTACAGTTACTTTTTGGACCCCAATTGTTTCCTCGGACCCCTAAAGTTTATTAATTTATAATTAACTAAAGGCACCATATTTTCATCTTCCGCCACCGAATTTGTAGTATCTAGTTAATAGGTTAACAATAAGTCAGTGAAAGTTTTTCAAAAATCGTTATATTAGCGGGAAACCGTACACTTTTAGCACTACTTTCAGGTCAGTTCTTGGTTTTTTAGGTTCAAAAAACGTAGCAACGTATTAGTAAAGTTGGTAATTTCAGAATTACGTGAACAAATAAAACAAGCACTATTTGATGCGTTTTTATTTTACCAAAAAAAAAAGTCCAACACTATTAGACGAAATCAAAAAGATTATGTGTGCCACGTGCGACCCGCAAAAGAAAGTTACATATACCTCGGCGTGTGAACTTCCACGACTTGTTCCTTTTGTTTGAAATCGGCCAAATTGTCTAGGAAGTTGAGTACGTTATACAGCGAAGGACTCCTGTTCATCCTGGGGCTGGATTGTCGAGATTCGGGAGTTTTTTCGCTAGTGGCATAGGGTTTTCTCAAGTCCTTGGCAGAGGGCGTAAAGGGCGTCAGAAATGTGTCGACTTCCGTTTCGGTCATTTCCGCAGGTTCGTCCTGAAGTACAGGTATTTTGCTGATAGGAAACGAGGTACTTTGAAGTTTTTGTTCTTCTTGAAGCATCTGAAAGTTATTTGATGGGCTGTGATTAAGTTTAGTTGGGGTTTGTAACTATTCTCATTGGATCGATGTTTTTATTTACATAAAATTTTCTCTTGGATTGATATTAGTAACATCACATTACCAATTTTTGGTGTAATGTTTAAAATACGAATTTATATGCCAATAAAATAATAGGGAATATGCATAATATAATCCAAATAAACCCGACGTGTGATTTTTATTCTCTACATAAATTAAATATTTATGGTGATTGTGTTCATCTATTTAGTTTGGTTAGTTTTTTTTTATCTTCTGACAGCCCACGAAGACCGAGGTCTAAGTACTATGTACCGTGGGTGTACTGGGGAATCGACTCACACATCCAGAGCTGGAAACATCCGTTGGGATTTCACCAGCCCTTTAAGAGGATGTATGGGGTGGTACCACCTCGGTCGAGGAAGAATTCCTCTACCACAAGAAAAAATTCTATTACACGACACGGACGCGGAGAATATCTGACGTCATTTGCCATTGCTTAAGTGGCTGCTTTTTAAATTGTAATAAATTATATCGAAAAGTACAAAAAAATGTTTAGTTAAATTTAGTTGAATGTTTAGTTAAATTTATACAATAAAAAAAGATGCATATTCCTTATTTGGGTATATATTTTGAATTTATATATGCGAAATCATAGTATTTGATATCTTTATGGGTTTAAAAAAATTACGAAATAAAGCTACAGTTAATTTATATAAACTGACAACAATTAATTTTGACTATTGATATGTTTGACAAAATAAAAATCTCTGCATTCATACACTCAGTATAAACAAAGAAAATATTTTTGATATTTTACAGTAGCGAGACATACAGTGAGCTCAAAAAGAATGGAATAAATTCATGAAAAAATCAGTTAATTATTTTTCAGGTAAGCACGTCAATTTTTATTTTTAATTGCACATTTTGTGAACTAATTTATATATATATATATATATATATATATATATATATATATATATATATATATATATATATATATATACAGTATGTCCACGGATAGAGGTCACAAGAGGACAAATGGACCAAAAATTTCATTGTTCGAAAAAAAATCATTTTTGGTAAGCTTCTGCTTCTTAAGAAAATAGGGTCTACGAAGAAAATGTTTGACTTTTTTATACAGGGTGCTCAAAAAATACAAAAATTATAAATTATGTAAAGAGTAAACTACCTTTATTTTTCATTTTAGAGCAAAATGATAAAGACAAAAAATATTTCAAATTCCAGTCAAAATTTAAATTCAAAATATCAGCTGAATATTTTACTTTTTATTTTTGTGTTATAATTTTATCAAATATTGCTGTACCTACGTTTTCTAGGTAATTTTTGCCTTGTCCACCTCATCTCACTATCTTTTACGGCAAATGTCAGAAAATTTAAAATTTTGTTGCAAATTAAATTTTGTTGCAAAAATTTTAAATTTTGCAAATATTTTAAATTTTGTTGCAAACATTTGAAATTTTCTGACATTTGTCGTAAAAGATAGTGAGATGAGGTGGACAAGGCAAAAATTACCTAGAAAACGTAGGTACAGCAATATTTGATAAAATTATAACACAAAAATAAAAAGTAAAATATTCAGCTGATATTTTGAATTTAAATTTTGACTGGAATTTGAAATATTTTTTGTCTTTATCATTTTGCTCTAAAATGAAAAATAAAGGTAGTTTACTCTTCACGTAATTTATTATTTTTGTATTTTTTGAGCACCCTGTATAAAAAAGTCAAACATTTTCTTCGTAGACCGTATTTTTTTAAGAAGCAGAAGCTTACCAAAAATGATTTTTTTTCGAACAATGAAATTTTTTGTCCATTTGTCCTCTTGTGACCTCTATCCGTGGACATACTGTATATAGTAGAAAAATGGAAGATTTCTTGGCCTATAGGTAATATAATAAATGTAAATGCGAAGATTTACTTCTTCGCTAGTGCAGCGAAAAGGCCGTGAATGAAAAATAAAAATAATGAGGACTATCTTTGATTCTGGTCTGGGTGACCTCCTGCTATCGATTTCTGGGCCCTTACCCATCAGCGGGCAGGCTTACACCCAGGGTGGCTGAAGAACAGACCACGATTTGACCAGAATCAAAGAGAGTCCTTATATCCAAAATGTTCGGAAAGGATGGGTAAGATGTAGTGGCTCGCGCCAACTAGTTCACCCAGTGTTGCTCCAAAAATGTTTGGCTGCTAACACAATAATACTCGAAAGTATGTCGAATGTCGATTTTCTCGACGTCGACGGTACAAATGCACCATTGTACAACAATAGTAGAAAAATGGAAGATTTCTTGGCCTATAGGTAATATAATAAATGTAAATGCGAAGATTTACTTCTTCGCTAGTGCAGCGAAAAGGCCGTGAATGAAAAATAAAAATAATGAGGACTATCTTTGATTCTGGTCTGGGTGACCTCCTGCTATCGATTTCTGGGCCCTTACCCATCAGCGGGCAGGCTTACACCCAGGGTGGCTGAAGAACAGACCACGATTTGACCAGAATCAAAGAGAGTCCTTATATCCAAAATGTTCGGAAAGGATGGGTAAGATGTAGTGGCTCGCGCCAACTAGTTCACCCAGTGTTGCTCCAAAAATGTTTGGCTGCTAACACAATAATACTCGAAAGTATGTCGAATGTCGATTTTCTCGACGTCGACGGTACAAATGCACCATTGTACAACAATAGTAGAAAAATGGAAGATTTCTTGGCCTATAGGTAATATAATAAATGTAAATGCGAAGATTTACTTCTTCGCTAGTGCAGCGAAAAGGCCGTGAATGAAAAATAAAAATAATGAGTAGTGTTGGGATCACTCGAGTGAAAAATAACCTATCACCCGGTTTTTTCAATAACCTGAATCATCCGGTTATCATCGGCTATAATTCGAGTGACGAAAAATCGGTTTTTATTTTCCAACACGTCTACAATTAGTTGCTGATTTACCTACTACCGAGTTAAATCACTCGATTCTCGATCGTCGCGTCCTTCAAGGTCGCGTCGCAAGTAGTGTTGGGATCACTCGAATGAAAAATAACCTATCATCCGGTTTTTCAATAACCTGAATCATCGGTTATAATTCGAGTGACGAAAATTCGGTTTTTACTAAACTACATATACATTTATCAATATAAAAGAACCATTGTTCGGCTCGCCACAAAGCACAACGGAGACTAGACTGACGATAAAGGTAAATAAAAATATTGAATTCGAAGAACTTTTAACCCTTTGCTTCAACACCGATGTATGTAAACATTCGCATTCGAATTCGTGTGAAAAACCGACGAGGGATAAATTAGTTTTTAAAATAAAATCATTTGAATTCTCAGTAGTCAGTAATTCTCAATACAAATGCTGTAGATGAACGATGAACCGTCAGTATTAATATTAGTATTCGAGTGAAAAACCGGTTATCATCCGGTTTTTAAAATCACTTGAATACTCAGTAGTCGGTTATTAAAATAAGTCGGTTATTCCCAACACTAATAATGAGGACTATCTTTGATTCTGGTCTGGGTGACCTCCTGCTATCGATTTCTGGGCCCTTACCCATCAGCGGGCAGGCTTACACCCAGGGTGGCTGAAGAACAGACCACGATTTGACCAGAATCAAAGAGAGTCCTTATATCCAAAATGTTCGGAAAGGATGGGTAAGATGTAGTGGCTCGCGCCAACTAGTTCACCCAGTGTTGCTCCAAAAATGTTTGGCTGCTAACACAATAATACTCGAAAGTATGTCGAATGTCGATTTTCTCGACGTCGACGGGTAAGGGCCCAGAAATCGATAGCAGGAGGTCACCCAGACCAGAATCAAAGATAGTCCTCATTATTTTTATTTTTCATTCACGGCCTTTTCGCTGCACTAGCGAAGAAGTAAATCTTCGCATTTACATTTATTATATTACCTATAGGCCAAGAAATCTTCCATTTTTCTACTATTGTTGTACAATGGTGCATTTGTACCGTCGACGTCGAGAAAATCGACATTCGACATACTTTCGAGTATTATTGTGTTAGCAGCCAAACATTTTTGGAGCAACACTGGGTGAACTAGTTGGCGCGAGCCACTACATCTTACCCATCCTTTCCGAACATTTTGGATATAAGGACTCTCTTTGATTCTGGTCAAATCGTGGTCTGTTCTTCAGCCACCCTGGGTGTAAGCCTGCCCGCTGATGGGTAAGGGCCCAGAAATCGATAGCAGGAGGTCACCCAGACCAGAATCAAAGATAGTCCTCATTATTTTTATTTTTCATTCACGGCCTTTTCGCTGCACTAGCGAAGAAGTAAATCTTCGCATTTACATTTATTATATATATATTTATATATATATATATATATATATATATATATATATATATATATATATATATATATATTATATCTGATTTTGTGGAATTTTGCGTAATTAGCTTTTTTGTTTATTCAAAAACCAGGTTCACATTATATTTTATATGCAGAGAGAACACGTTATTATTTTACTGCTTTTGCTAGAAGAAGTACTAACTTTATTCGCAAAAAAAAACATGTCTTGAGGTTTCGGGATCTCTAGATCACGGTTTCTCATTTCCGCCCGTCTATCTGTTGGTGCGAAAGCCTGAAAACTACTTTATAAAAAAATTAAATTTTGCGTATAGGATAGGTTTTGCCCTCACTCGAAACCGGCTACACTTCCGGTGAAATATATACAGGATGAGCACCTTAAAAAATAATTTCCATGTTGCTTTATTTTACAAAAATTGTATTACGTTTACAACGTAAACCTTGTATAAATAAACTTACAAAATTAAACTTTGTTGGTTTTGGCTCGAATTAAAGCACCATTTATCTTAGAAAAATATTACTTATTGTGCAGTTTTTGCTTTAAATCGGGAATGTAAGTTAAAAAAAATATTTGGATTTACTTAAAGATTTCATTTACAATTTAGATTTTTCATACAATACACAGTGAAAAACTAAAGAAAATCTGTTTAATTTTACTATATACAACTCTGATACATTAGCTTAAAAGAAATATTTTGTATACCGAACAGAAGATTTCACTTGATAAATGGAATTTGTAGGTATACACGGTATGAAAAAAATTCTTCGTATATTTACTATGAATGTATTTGATTATTGTAATAGTACCTAAATATACTACAATTCGAGTTAATAGGACTGACTAATTACCTAATGTTTGTTCTAAGAACTGACAATATATTATTTATTTTTTATTTTTTATTTATTTATTTATTTCCCAACAAACTAAATTAGTTTATTACAGGGAAAATATAAATTAACATAAAAAAGAAAAATGTAACTTAAGATTAATTATAAATATTTATATAAGTAAAAAAAAAAAATAAAAATTAACTTCTTTTAGTGTATAAAGAAAGATCATTTAAATTTATCCTTTTTAACCTTTTAAAATATATTTTTTGCACTTCTTTTTAAATAATTTTAATTTAGTTATTTGTTTCAAATTATTTGGTAGTTCATTATATAAAACAACACCATTAAATAATATCGACTTTTTTCCAAAGTTACTTTTAATTTGTGGAAGAATAATATTTGTATTTTTTCTGGTGGTATAATTATGTATAGCATTTGCTTTTTTAAACAGCATATTAGAACTTTTTTCTTTTAAATTTATTGCATGAATAAGCGAGCATATTTTTAATTTGTATAAATTTGCTATATTTAAATATCCATTTGGTTTATATAAATTAACTGTTGATTCCAGAAAGGGCAACTTATGTATGCATTTTATAATTTTATTTTGCAAAGTTTTTAATGGTTTAATTATACTAGAATTTGCATATCCCCATATTGAAATTAAATATTGAAGTTTAGAGTGCACTAAAGAAAAATAAATATTTTTCAAAAATTTTATTGGAATGTAATCTCTCACTTTATATAAAACTCCAATTAAAGGAGCTATGCAACACCTTAGGTAATCAATATGCTTTCTCCAACTTAAATTCTCGTCAATGTATAAACCTAAAAATTTAATAGAGTTTGAGTATTTTATTGTATTATTAAGGAACTCTATTGGATTAATATTTTGATTTGTTTGAGATTTATTTATGAACATAAATGAAGATTTTTGAAAATTAATTGTCAATTTAAGTAATTTTAGCCAATCGTAAATAATATTCAAGTCATGATTTATGTCATTATAGATATGCATAATATTTTCAGAAAAATATACAATAGTGGTATCATCAGCAAAAAGTTTAATTTTACCTTTTAAATCTAAATTTGATAAAGAGTTAATGTATATTAAAAATAAAACAGGAGCTAAAGTTGAACCCTGAGGAACACCACAGTTAATTTTTTTAACTGAACTTTTGTTACTATTAATTTGAACATATTGTACCCTATCAGATAAATAACTTTCAAACCATTTATAGTTTATTCCTTTAACCCCTATTTCGTATAAAGTTTTTAATAAAATTGAATGATTTACGGTATCAAAGGCCTTACACAAATCCAGAGACATTATACAACATTTTTTATTATTATCCACATTTTGTTGAATATTTGAAATGACATCCGATGCTGCAATTTCAGTGTCTCTAGATTTGCGAAAGCCGTATTGACCTGAGTAGAGTAATTTTTTTGATTCTATAAAGCTGCTTAATTTATTATTCATAACTTTTTCTATTATTTTAGCAAAAATTGGCAAAACTGATATAGGACGATAATTGTTGCAGGCAGAGAATTCACCGTCTTTATAAATGGGTATAACTTTAGCTAATTTTAATTTACTTGGATACTGTCCCAATTTAAATGAGATTTTAGCTAAGTGTAAAAGAATAGGAGTTAATTTTTTTTTAAGTGTTTTAACAATTTTAATTGGAATATTGTCCCAGCCAGTTCCTTTATTTGAATTTAAATTGTCAATTACTTCTTCTATTTCTTGAATGGTTAATTCTTCCACATTTAAAAACATACTTTCATTGTTTATAAAGGTTTTTGGTTTTGGGCCTTGGTATGCAGGAATTTTTTTTGATAAATTTTCTCCGACACTAACAAAATGTTCATTCATGCTGTTACATATTTTTTCTTCGTCTTCAATCCTTTTTCCTTCAATCATTAGATAGTCAATATTTGTATTTTTATTTTGTTGAGTATTTGTTAACAAAAAATTTATGTTTTTCCAAATTGTTTTTTGATCTCCCTCCATAAACTCTTTTTCATAGTAGTCATGTTTGGTCTTCCTAATGGTCTTTTTGACTAATTTATTATAGTTTGAGTATTCCTCAAAAATATGTTTATTTTCAGGATTTTTTTTCCTTTTTTCATAAAGCTTATCTCTGTTTTTCAACATTTTTGCTAATTCATTGCTAAACCATGGTTTTGAGTCGTTTTTTATTTTATATGTTTTTTGATATGTGCATGTAGTGAATATATTAAGAATTTCATCATATAAAATGTCTGCATTTTTGTAGTTTTCCTTGTTTTTATCTAGAAAGTCCAATTTCATTTTAAGTTTCTCAAGATCATATTTTAATTTTACGCATTTTTTGTATTTAGTATTGTTACATGCTGTAGCATTAAAAATAGAAACAAACTGTAATTTGTGGTCGGTTAAAGCGCTTGTTTTAAATGATATTTCCATTTTTTTTGCAGAATTGGTAATTATGTGGTCAATTAAAGTTTTGGTGGTGTTACTGTCTCTTGTCGAATTGGTTTTGTTGCATAGTATAAAGCCGTTAGAATTATAAACATCTAATAATCTATTAGATATGTAGCAATTTTTCAAGTTATCAATATTAACGTCACCCAAGAAAATGCAATCTGAAGCAAGGTCGTTTAATTTGTTTAGTTGTTCATCTAAAAAATTTATAACATATTCAGCAGGCACTGAATGAGGTCTGTATAAACCACGTATTGTAAAACCAGTCATTTTGAAAGATATTGCAATGAAAGATAGTTCCTCTTCAATTTTTTCCAGTATATCAAACTGTAATGAATTCTTAATAAATATACCCAGTCCGCCACCTCTTTTATTTCTTGTTGCAAACACAGGTCTAAAATTATTAAAGTTATAATATTTTTGTTCATTTTTTCTTATCCATGTTTCTGTAACTACTAAAATGTCTATATTTTCTTCATTAATTAAAATTTCTATTTCCTCTATTTTATTTTTTAGTGATCGAGCATTTATGTATAAAATATTGATGTTTGGTTCCATTATTCCTTATAATAATTAATGGTTTCTTTTAATTTAGATATTTTGTACATATGGATAGGGCAATTTTCACTATTAGCTTGGTGTTTAGAGTCATAATTCGTTTTGTATTTTAGATTTGAGCTTTTGCAGTTGATACATTTTAGATATTCTTTCTTGCATTCCCAAAATTTATGTTTTTCAGTGCAAAATGAACATATTATATCTTCTGAGCACTGGTTTGATGTATGCCCGTATCCACAACATGTGTAACAATAAAGAATACCAAAATCTTCTTTTATTTTGTATTTGTCCCAACCAAGACTTATTTCCTTATTAACCAATTTATTATATGTTTTCCCGATTGTTTCTACATAAATAATGTATTTTTTCAAGAATTTCGATTTTCTTATTTTTGTAATTTTGATTTTGTCACTATAATCTAAATAATTATAGTTTATTAAATCTTGAAAAAGTTCTTCTTCCTTGTATTCTCTCGACGTTCCAATTATAACTAGCTTTGGCATTTTTAATTTGGAAATTTGAATGGTATATTCCTGGTTTAGTTGTTGTTTGCTTAGTTCTTCTAGTTTCTTTATTTCTTCTTCAGATTTCGTTATTATGGCGATTCCTCCATTTCTGATTTTTTTTACATTGCTTATAGATGCTTTTATTGTGTTTGGATCAATTTTATTTTGAATTTCTCTTTTTGTTTGTTCACTGGATTGGTTAATTTTTGGTTTAATAATCAAGGCTTGACAAGGAGGATTTACACTGGTTTTTTGATAATCTTCTTTTAAAACAGCAGAATATGTCAATTTTGGATAAACTTCATTCTTTTCGGAATCTATTTTATTTATTAGTGCGTCAAATTTATCTTCTAATTTATTTAATTTTATGAAGAGGGCGTCATTTTCAAGTTTTTCAATTTTTTGAAAAAGAATTTGTAACTTCTCATTTAAATTAACAATAATTTCTTTAAGAAATTTATTTTCATTCTGTAGTAATTCTGTTTCATTTTCATTTTTCTTGTAAGTATTTTTAGAAGTAACGCATTTTAAGCATAACCATTGTTGTTTAAGTTTTTTTAACTCGGAAATTTCTTTTCTCGATAGCTTAGAACAAGTTAAACAGAACCATTTATTGCATTCTGAACATCCCACTGAATATGATTTTTTACTAAATTTAAAATTGCATCTTTCGCAATTTTTTATACTTTTTTGGGAGGATATAAATGCTTCTTCTTCATTAGACATTTGTGCTTCTCGAATGTCTTGAGACGGGATACTAAAATTTTTTAGGTACTCATTAAATTTATTATCCTTGGGATATTTTAAATCTAAATAAAAGCTTTCTTCTTTGTCAACTTCATCTGAGACATTTGGTAGGTTAATAGATGACATATCCGGATTTGTCAATGATTTTTATTGTTCATTTTCTTCTAAAAGAGGCTTGAGATTGGTGTACCAACAATGACAGTAGAAATTCAATAGCTTAAGAAGGGGTTTATGGACTTAAAATGATTTGTCTATTAATATTTCTTGAAAAAATTGGTCTTAAATTTGGACAATTTAATGACGGTAATTTAAATTATTTACGTCAATATATTTTTTATATTATATACATATATAATATTTAAATTTTATTATACTTAATTTTATTTCGCTAGAGAAGTTCCGTGCAAAAACTTTTGTAGATTTATTTTAATTTTAATTACCTCGTCTTCAAATTCTTCCAATTGGTTATATACGTTTTCCACCCTCGAAATAATCTTATTTACATGCTCGTAAAAATCGTCTTTGTCACTCTCTCCGTTTCTATCCTCTTCCTCGTAAGTCGAAGTACTAGGTTTCTCCTTATCCTCCACGTGGGAACTTGTTTTCGGGTCATCTTTACTATGTTGCTTTTCATCATTGTTATTCTGGCATTCATCTTTTTCACAGTGTTGCGTAGCATCATCGTCTTCAGTTTGTTTCGATGTTTCGAGTACAAATTCTAGTAGAAAACTTTATATAAATATATGTCCTAAATCTAAATTCTTAGTTTTCAAGATACAGGGTCATGTATCTTTTGACCAACCTATACTATATTTTAGAATGCCACTGATTTGACTCGATACCTTATTTTTATTCCCCGTTTCATTTGAAACCTTTTTTGATTTTTGCTCTTTTTGGTACCTTGTAGCATTTATAAATTGCTAAGCAAAATATCCGTTGGTGCATATTGTATGCACGCACATATACATATTATGAAATTCGCTGCATATATTGGAACCGGTAAATCCTGGGGTGAATTCAGATTCGCGATAATAAGCGGGTAGTTGCCCCTTAAACTTTCTCTAACCGCCGGTACCCGCCACTGGCAAGAAATACATTATACCGAAGGAGTTGCCAATTCTATCAGTAATGTAACAAGCCAACACAAGAAACAATGTTATTATTACCTTTGTAGTAAAATCCCTTGAAAATACAATTCTTTTGAAAATGTTTAAGATTAACAAATACTAATATACCAAAAAACACCAACAACACAGTATATCAATTAATTTATTGCAAGAAACCAATGTTTGACTGATAATTACCACTAACAAAAGTTCCAGTATCAAATTAAACACAAAACTCAAAAGATTTTACCACTACTCACACTATTAAAAACTGAAAACTAATGTTTTTGTTACTTTTAAAATAAAATCTATGTAAAATTCACGTCCTCTAGAAAGGAACACAATTTTGTAACACCGATAAAACAGTAAGTATGGTTATTAATGAAAAAATGTTATACTAACTACTTAAATACAATGCTTAAAAGTATATTTCTTGCTATCAGCACTATTGAAAAATTGATAACTAAAAATGTATTTATTAAGAATCACAACTCTATTAGGGTACGCCAAAATTTAATAAACCTTGTTAAACAGGTTATTTGACATTCGTGACAAAGTATAGGCAACCCATAATAAAGCTTATGAATTTTTGCTACATAAATAAAGGGGTTCTTTGTGTTGAGATGATAGTGAGATTTTGCAACTAGAAATTGCAGATACTCTATCCCATAAACGGTAAAATGTAAAGTGGTGTTTCTATCACATGATTTATAAAAAAAACTGAAAATTAAAAGTCTTCCTCATCTTCGGTAGGCTCATAAATTCATTTAGCAAATGAGGTGAAAACTCTGATTAATATACCACTCTAAATTTTATCGGTTATGGATTAACGTGTTCATAGGCGCCGGAACCGTGGGGGCTCCGGGGCTTGAGCCCCTACGGACCCGGAGTCTTTTTACCTTTTTGCGAGAAGTTCCTTAGTATTTTTTAAGTAAAAATAAAACACGTAGTTTAAATTAAATATGATTGTTTAAGAATACCGCCGCGGCGTTAACAATGATAACAGTGTAGCCAAACCGGGACTTCCCCGCGTAAGCTGTAGTTTTATGTGTCTCTAAAAAACTCAAAACCAATTAATCAATATCCACTGTATCCCCCTATATCCACCTCTATGTTAAAATGAGCCACCTCACTCATTTTTAAATACCGGCTCCTATGACCGCGTCTGCAATTTCTTTTTTCAAAATCTCCCTAATAGCAGCCATTTTGATAGGAGTTTTTGAGAGGCACATGACTTATTGTTGTGAGCAGTTTGACTGTGTAATAAATGAGTGCCGGGTGCTTTTAGTGTTTTTATGAGATATAGTCAAATTTTGAAACGTCGCTGAAAGAAGAACTTTCGCGAAGATTGTTTTGGATTTAGTTTTAACATGTTAATAGATGTAGGATATTAAAACAGGAACCCATATAAAAAGAAGGTGTGTTTTTTGTAAAGATACATCCTGTACCTAATACATTGTTAAGTACGTAGGAAAGTAATATCTTATTCCATGTAAGAAATTTTTTAAAGGATAATGCGTTGTTGACAATCCTTGCCTAATTTATTTTATTTTTTTAGTAGAACAAATTTAAAACATAATATTTCCCTCTAAAAGAGAATTTTGGCAACGTCGCAGCAGCGGGCGCGCATGTGATCTGGTTTTCGGTTGTTAGAGAAAATTTTACAGTTGATTGATTAAATGAAAAAAAAGTATTGAACGTGTCTCTATACTACCCTAGGAGTCACCCATTCCGATATATGCAGTGAATTTCATAACACCCTGTATTTTGTAATTTGTAGACAATGCAAGAGATCAAAAAGTTTTAAGTAGTTTTTTATGAAATTTAAAAAAAAATCCCTGTACATACTGTACAAATTTCAAGTCAGTTATGTCAAAAGATGTTTAAAGTGCGATGAAAAAGCTAAAAAAAAAATGAAACTTTAACGCCCGGTGTCTTGAAAATGGAGCATTTCGGGTCATGTTTGTATAAACTTTTTTACCCGAAATCAGTCCAGGAATCACACCATAAAATATTTGCTAGGGGGTTTAGAAAAATATAGAAACCTAATAATATCTAATCACTGATGTGAGCAGCCGCACGTTATACTAATATTTACCATTTTCTTCACAAGAGTAACTCTGTCTTTCTTCTTCAACAGTTGGGCAACGTGGCACCTGATCTTCGTCTATGTAGCAACGTGTCTTGTTGAGCGGTGAGGTTAGCGGTGTAAAGTACGGACCTGTAACCGATAATTGGGATATTTTTTGTTGCACTACGGCGTCCTCTTGGTTTATTTCAGGCACTTGTTTGGGTTTTTCTGGTTCTGCTGTTTCGGCCTCTTCCTTTTCATCGATTACCTCCTGTTCCGTTTCCTTATTATGAGTTAGTTTTGGTAGACCTGATAAAAAAAGGCTGTTGATTTTAATTGGTTTCACAATGTATTTAGAAACGAAAATAATAATCTTTTGAAGTAACTATTTTGAGGACTACAGCTAAAAATATTGACACACATCGGTAAAAAGAACGTGTCGTCATTTGTCATTATATGCATAAAACAACAAAACAAGTTGTGACTGATGCGAGAATCGCCCAGTATTAATTTGCACTATTGACGAGTCAAATAAGAAAGCCAGCTGTAATCAGCTGATTTTGAAAGGGGAAGAAGGGCTCACTAGACGACAAAATTGAGAAAGACGGCAAATAATACGACAAAGAAGAGTGAAGAATAGTAGTTAGCAAATCGGCTGAAGAAGACGTCACGTTCTTAATTTATTAATAATTACATTGAAAGAGTAATGTATTTATTGTCTGTCATGTTTTCAGGATTCAAAATTTATTACATTACTTTAAAACTGATGGTAAACTGTAAACTGATGGGTATTATATTAAAATAGTACAATTTAAAAAAAAATATGAACCCACAATGAATGTATTAATTATTACTATATTAATTGTGACATTTTCCATTTCGCAGTCCACCTTTCAATAGATAACAGATCTTTAATAAAATATTTAGATTGGTTACAAAATAACAGTTTGGTATTGTCAGAAAAAATATGATATTTGTTTTAATATTGTGAGCCAATTCTGATATATAAATACAGTGCGACCTCGATAATCCGGAGCTTTAGTAGATCGGATTATTCGGTAATCCGGCCAAGCATTTCAATTGCATTGTGTACTTTATAATCCGGATTTGATAGTACTCGTTAATCCGGACCTGCGTTTGTAATTAAATTCTAGACTTCTTCATACAAATTAATGAAGGATATCTAAAATCGATTGTGTGGGGTTCCCCTAACTTCCGAAATTCGGCCGGATCAGATGTCTGGGCGTTCACATAAGCAGTGCGTGCCTTTGTGTTGGCTACGCGCGGCCCGTGAAATTTTAAAGTTGTATATCTCTGTTGCTACTTATGGGACCCACGCCAAGTTCAGGTTTTTTAATAGTGGGCCTACTAGGAATGTTTTGGAAAAAAATATATTTTGTAATTTGCGAAAAAAAGTTGAATTTTTGAATTGACCCACCTGGGTAAAAAATTAACACGCTTAGATATTTTACTTATTATTTTTTCTAAACAAATTTTACATAATTTTGTCGACAATTCTTAAATTTTAAGAGAAAAAAATGTGTTAGTAGAAGGTTATCGTCATTTGAATTTTTTTAAACCTAAAATATAATTAAAAAAAAATTCAAATGACTATAACTTTTTTGTTAATATGTATATGTACTATTTGCTAATTATTTTGTATTACATATTTCACTTTCCAATAAAAAACTGTCCCGCTTCAGTAATCCGAATTATTTAATAATCCGGATCACCGCGGTTTTAATTAGTCCGGATTATCGAGGTCGCACTGTAATAAAAAGTAAGGGGTCCAAATCTGAACTTTGGGGTACTTTACTGATGTTTATTTGAATATACTCTATTTACTCTAACCAGGAAAGTACGACTGAAGAGAAATTTCTTAATACACACTAGTAGTTTTCCTCGTATACTATAATGTTCAAGTTTGTATAATAATTGTTGTAAATAAGTATGTGGCAACTTTATACAGTGACCTAAACCAATTAGTAATATTGTTCTTGAAAATTAAACAATTTAGCTATTTTCTTGCATACATTTTTCAGTAACTACTTTGTTTTGAGATGTTTTTTCACATAGACCATCTAAGTATAATGGAATTGTGAATAATATGGATGTATGGGCGGGATAAGTATAAATGTCACTTACTGTCTGTATCCCCTTCTTCCTCTTCGGTTACATATGTCTCCTCTTTGTCCTCCATAGGGCTATCGGTATCGATTTCGGTACTGTCTGACACTTTTTCATCCCCTTTGACTACGTTTGTTACCTCGTAATCTCCCTGACTAAATGAGACCCCGATTTCATCGCTCGCGTCGATCGATTTCAGCTCGTTTTCGAGGAATTTTTTCAGTTCTTGCAACTGATCGCCCGCTGAACCTTCACTGAGCTGTGGGCGGAGCAGTGCTATGTTAACCACCTGTAAAAAAGGAGTTTTCCATTTAATTAAGGATGGAGTATTATAAAACGAAACAGCCAATTTTTATTATTAAACAAAATTAAAAAAAAAACAGTTTCTCTTGGTACAAGGATATCTGTTAATAACGTCTTAAGAATTAGTAAGTTTTTCGGGGTTATTTTGCTTTATTTTATTTTTTGTTTGGAATCAACAAAAGTTTATATTAAAAAAGGATATTTTTAATGTAAATCAAAAATACAAATACTCTGCCTCTTTTTACAAGACCACGACCCTGAAAGCATGTTTGTGAAACGATTATCAATTTTTTAGACCAATTTATCAATATCGAATGGATTGAAACTGAGAAAGCAGCGGGGATGGCAAAAGTTCCTAAAATATTTGAATGGGTATACATTTCACATGGCTTTTCTCTAAGTTAGCATCACCAGACACGCCAGACTGAGCGATGATTAAAACTCAGTTTCGGCCGAGTTTTAATCATCGTCAGGTTTGGTATGTCTGATGATGCTAACTTGGTTATCGAAACGCGCGACGTGTACAAAAAATGTTTTGGTTTGCGGATAAAACCGATAATAAAAAACATACACTCATTTTCCTCAATCGGTTCTGCAGTCTTGGTGTAATTTGGCCCACATGCACACACATACATATACAGGGTGTTCGAAAAGTCTTAGTATGGATAAATGTCTTTGCTATTAGTAAAGATAGAGACACCAAATTTTAGATGTATCCGATTGGTTAATAAATTACTTTTTTATATAATTTAACGTTTAACCCCCTTGAGGGGTGACGCTAGGGAGTTGAGGTCAAACATTTTAAATGCAACCCTGTGCCGTGTTATACCTCATTTTAAAGGTCTTCAAAAACATGTTTTCCGCAAACAAGAGGTTCGTATATTAATTCGTTTTTAAATGGCAAGCCTTTAAAAATTAAAAATTGAAATACCTTTATTTCTCTTATTACTTTAAAAGTTGTTCAAAATGACTGGAAAGAAGTAACACCTACCATTCTCGAAAATGTGAGAAGTGAGTTCCAAAATCGACTTTATTACTTAGTTTATGGTGGCCATTTTGAACAACTTTTAAAGTAACACGAGAAATGAAGGTATTTAAATTTGTAATTTTTTCACTATTTTTAATTTTTAAAGGCTTGCCATTTAAAAACGAATGGAATACGGACCTCAGATTTGCGGTAAAATGTTTCTTTTTTGAAGACCTTTAAAATGAGGTACAACACGGCATAGGGTTGCATTTAAAATTCTTGACCTCAACTCCCAGGGGGTTGAAAAAGTTAAATTACATAAAAAAGTAGATTTATCAACCAGTAAGATTCAACTAAAATTTACCATACATCACTTCAAAAATAGTCAAAACGGTTTCAAAACATTTTAACGGTTAAAAGTATGTTAAATCCGAAAGTAGCAAATCTTTACATTGAACTTTTACTAAATTTCAGTTTTGGTGGCATTGTATGGAAAAAAAAGTTTTTCCTTATTCTTCTTTTTTGATACTTAATTTTTTTTTTGAGAAAATTAAAAAATGAAAAAGCCCTGTAAATCATCGCAACAGTTTTACTTACGTCACAACATCCACATGCGGACAATGTTGACACGATTTAAAAAAAATTTAATTTATGGGTAAGTGCTCAAAATTCAACGATTATCTTCGCCTCTATGTTACGTCCCTTTTTAACATGTTCATTATGATAAAGACAGAACATGTGTATCTGATGTCATCAAAGAAATGAATAAATAAAATTTAGAACTGGTCCAGTGTCATCCTAGATGGCGGAGTCTTAGATAATCCTCATTCGTAATAATTGAAAATGTTTGTATTTGTCTTAATTTACGTAATATTATTTTTTTAAATGGTCAAAAGTACTTTAAAATGTAATTTTACTAAGATTTTTATACGTGGCAGCGCTGTATTTTTTGTACGAGGTCCCAATAACCAACCAACTCGCTCTCTACGGGGGAGGACCTCTCCCAATGAATAAGCCTCTGCTTGTTCAAACTTCCCTAAATTGTACTACAAAATCAATTCTTGGTTAGGTCTCGATTTGGTCTTCTGCCCTAATTATTTAGTTCAGACTGATACACTCAAATAAAAAAATCCATTATTGTTATTGTGTTTTTATTTGTATCCAGATTTAAATATTAAACAGGGGTACCTCCACACTTTGCAGGGCGTATTAGGAGGAGGTGCTGACATTACCTGTTCCTGTTCGGGTATGCCCTTTCTCTGCTTCTGTACGGACGATCTTACGAGTGGTGTGATCTCTCTGGTCGGTTCGGAATCGATATTATCAGGCTCAGCGGCTTTCGATTGGTTGACATATTCTGAGTTCTTCTTGAATTTCAACTCGTTTTCTAGTCTTCTGAGCTCGTTGCTGATGGTAGATACGTCTTCTGTGGCCGTGGGTTTGACGTCGGCTGCATTCTTGATGAAGGGTGTCACTGTCGGGGTTCTGTGCTGCGTCCGTTTCGGGGAGATGGCGGTTATGGTGAATTTTTCTTCGCCCGTCGCTGACGTAGAACTATAAATGATGATAGTGATAGTAAGAACAAGCCATGCGAAATGTAGCTTATCGAGCATAGTCCATAAGTAATACCAAAGAAAATTATAGCAGCTATAGTTTTCTTTGGTAATAACTAGTTCAACACAAGGCAAGTGGAGATACCATAGAAATCAAAATAGGGAGACTGAGTTAATTATTCCTATTAAAAGGAAATACAGGGTGATAAATGTAAAAATTTTATTTGTAATTTAGTCAGTTTTTTTTTTAAATCATTTAGGAGCAGTATTATGTGCTCACTAGATACTACTATTATAGTTTCTTTAGTTATTTACTTTAAAAGAACAATGACTATGACGCGGTGATTCCCCCGCTTCCATGGAACCCAACCCAACCTGAGAAGATATATAATTCATTATTAAAGAGTTTTTTTCCATTAAAACCGCGCGGCGCATAATTATCGAATATTTTAAAGTAGGGCGGTTTTAAAGGAAAACTACAAAATATCATTTTAAATTATTTAATAAATTACATAATATATGTTTATTATGTGTCTACGCTAAAAAAAGTATTTTTTATAATAAATAACTAAGCAGCAACGATGATGTTAAACAAACTAAAATAGTATCAAGGGGCTGTGAATACTGTTCTTAAATTGGCAAGATCATATCAAGAATTTTTTAGATTTCTTCCAAAGAAATGGGTTTCTAATTTGCAAAATACCCTGTTCGGAAAATGCATTAGGAAACTTGAAGAGGTGATTCTATTTGGAAAAATAATTTATTGTGGTACCATAAAAGATATCGGAAAATCAAAATATTTTCCGAGTTATAATAGCTGTGCAAAGTTTAATTTTTAAATTTGTTTTTGTCATACTGGATTTAATCTTTCACATATTAAATTGAAATATTGCACACAAATTAAGTTTAGTAAGCTATATAATCCTGAGGTAAAAGTGCTTCACTGCTTGGGCTAGTTTTACCTAAAACTCAAAATTAATTTGAACACATCTTTTTTATTTTGACAGATATGCAGAAAAATAAAGGTGTCGTTTTAAAGGCAATCAGAAACATAACAAATAATGTACTTTTCATTTTGAGTCGATAGACCTCACCATTTACTCGCAAATCGGATGTGGGATTCCGCGAGGTCGTAGAATTCTATTTGTAGAGACCAAGCCATATTTCGTCGCTGAAAAGACAAAGGGACGTAAGTCCAAATATCCATATTTTGAGTTACGACCACTATAAAGACCTACCGGTCATATTATTTGAACCAGCAAAGCGGCGTATTTCTCCTTCTTATGGTTATCTAGATATCGTGAATCTAAATGTGGGCGGATCTCCTATTCTAACAACTGCTGAAAACACAAAGAGACGTAAGTCGACTTACGTACCCCAAATTTGCAGTTACAAAGAGAGTACATTGTAAGATATGTCAAAAGAGAACCTAAGAAGGAAACTAAAACAAGAAGTGAAGCGTCTCGGAGAGTAATGTCGAATTATTATTTTCTACCTAAAGAAGGTGGTCAGGTAAAGGTGTGTCAAAAATGTTCGTGAATACTTTAAATGTATCAGAAACGACAATTTGCATAGCTCTAATAAAAAGGACGGTATCAGGAATGTAGAAAAGGAGAAAAGAGGTAGAAGATATAAGGTTCTAAAGAACAAAGATGAAGAGGTAAAAAATGCGATAAAGGCACACATTCAGCGATTTCTACGAATGGAATCGCACTATTGCCGGAAAAGCACAAGTCGTGAATATCTTCATCCAGATCTTAACATCACCAAAATGTCCAGTATGTTTATGCAAGAATAGCGGAATAGTGTCTTAACAGCTTCCTATCAAACTTATAGACAGATGTTCAGAAGTCTGAACCTTTCGTTTCACCACCCAAAAAAAGATGTATGTGGTCTATGTATTGCCAATAGAAAGGGTAACGTGGAGAAAAGAGCAAGGCTGGAAGAAGAGTACACCCAACACATACAAGAGAAAACGGAAGTTCGCAAAAAGAAAGAACTTGCAAAATGTGACCCTGAGAATGGTACAGCTAGTTTAGTATTTGACTTGCAACAAGATATTATGTTGCTTAGAAGCAACGAAAGTTTATAAAAGGAGGCTTTTAAATTATAACTTCACAATATATAATCTTAAAACAAAACAGTGTGACTGTTTTTTGTGGCATGAAGGAATTAGCAAAAGAGGCTCCTCTGAAATAAATACTTGTCTTTACCACCAACTTACAAGTCTAGATGCGCAGGGAATAGAAAAAGTTATATTATTTGCCGATGGATGTACCGGGCAAAACAAAAATTCAGTTGTAGCTTCCATGCTCCTACATTCGGTGTGTTCACTAAATAATTTAAAATATATCTTATTGTCATTTTTTGTTCCATATCATGGACAAAATGAAGGCGACTCAGCCGATAGTGCTATTACGAGTGCCTTAGATAAAGCTGCAGAACTCGTGGTCCCATCTCAGTTGATCCCAGTATGTAGATTAGCTCGAAAAAAAAATCCGTACTTAGTCCATACCCTCTCATCAGAAGATTTCTTGGATTTTAAATCATCAGCGCAGGATCAACGTATACTTTCTGTACGACAAGATGATAATGTGTGAATTTATGGTGAAAAAAAGCAATCCGAACAAAATATATTTTAAAGACACCCATTTGCTTGAGACTTACCGTGTACTAACTTAAAAAAAAACGAACAAAGTTTCCGCCAAGTAGTACACTGCCACGACTTAACAAAGTACCCCCTAAAATATCTCAAGAAAATTTCAAAGACCTTATGTCCTTATGCCAAGACAACACTCCAGTAATAAAGCTAGCGGGGCACCAATATTTCTATAAATATCTCCCCCATTAAAATTAGCGTCTTTAATGTTTTTGGTAGTATTTTTTTAGATAATCGTTTATTATTTTCTTATAAAACTTTGTTTTTTTGAAGTTAAAGTTTAAGTTACTTTAGTATTTTAAAAAAATACTTTGTTAAGCCATAAATCAATAAACTATGTTACACAAAGTGAGGTTTTTGGATGCGATAACTTTTATAAGTGGTAGTTGTAAGTCGGCCAACTATTATAGGATACAGAAAAATTAAAAGACAAAGAGACGTATCTCTTTCAAAAGTCTATATTTTAGTAAGTACCTACTACTACTTTTGCAAAAATGTAACTTTTTATAGAAACTATCTAATCTAGTAAACAACTTAAATCTATGTACAATACATCATAGATAACGAGATACATTCAGTACTCATTGAAACATAGACTTAAACGTTAAATGCTCCTCCTGAAAAAACGCTAAAACGGAGTTACGTCCCTTTGTCTTTTCAGCGACGATTTTTTCACTCTGTTTAACGTTCACTGTCGAATGACCGGCAGACAAAAACAACACGATCGCTTTGTGTCGATTATAGAAAACTATAACCACACGGAATTGCACCTCGGAGCATTAAAATTTTAATTTTTTTATCAAATTTTCAAACTACATGGCCATATCAAGTCGTAGTGCTTTAAATTTAATAAAATGTGGCATTGGATAATAATAACTAAGTCATCTGGAAAATTAATAAAATTACTATTTTTTTATTTAAATTACATTTTTAACAACGAAACTTTAATATAAAAAAAATTATAACACATTTTCAAAATGTTCCCCATTCCTTTGAATACGTTTCCTTACACTTTTCGAAAAATATCGTCTGACTCGAAATAAAATACCGATCACATTTTTAATAAATTCACGTACATTTTTATCATCCTTTGCCGTAGATCGTCGATACTATTTACCGGCGTTTCATAGACCAAAGCTTTTGTGGAATTTTTCAACGTAGAATCGCCTTTCCAAGTTTTCTAATGCATTCTAATGAACGTACAAAACCAAAGAAATATCAATTTACTTTGTCCATTAGATTTGCTGCTCTTTTTTGTCTTTTAAATAACAGAATAGGGAAATGTAAGATTGTGTGGATACCAAGCAGGTGTAAAATTTTTTTTTGTGTACGCCGTATTTTTTTTTACTGTTTTAAGGGGAGAAATCTTAGGAAAGACGTTTTTTCAATTTTTTACCTTGCTTTTTGACAACGAAGCCTTTACGTCCCTTATCAATTATTATATGAACATTTTGTCTAAGAAAACACAAAATATGGAAACAGATGTATATTTTTCATGATATTAATCAATATATACAATGCAATACTAAGTAATTTAAACAATATACTTAGGAAGGAACCTGATTTAGAAGGCCGAAAAATGCATTATTTTTTTTTTAAGCTAAAATAAAACCAATCTTTTTTTAAACTTTGAGGATATTTTAATGTGTATTTGAAATGAACGAAGCAATTTTTAATACAAAATAGTCCATCCAGATCCACTAAAAGGGTGTAAGATTTAGTACTGGTTTACATTAAGATCTAGTAGATCATTTAGATTTTGACAAGTTTTGATGAGTTTTGATGATTCTTGGATTCTGGAGTTCTAGACATATTTTGTATAACATACCCTATGCGGTTTTTCAATCGTTTTTGAAATATTTTGAATTAAAAATTATTTCGCATCATTATACTTTAAACGTAACTATCCAGGATATCACCGTGAATTTATAATTTTGTTTTTATGCAAAATGAGTTATTCTATTAATGAGGGATACAAAATGTTAAAATTAGATATATTTAAAAAATAACAATAATGTTAGAGCGGCTGAAAAACAATATGAAGAAAGTATTGAAGAGGGACAAAGAACTCCATCATTAAACGCAATATAAAAACAAATAGAAGACTGGAAGAAAGGAATTCTGGGCAATGGAAAAAGACGAAGAGAAAGAAGTGAAGAAAGGGACCTAGCGATTTTATTATATTTTCAAGAGAATCCAAAAAAATCAATTCCCGATTGAGAGCGGTATCTCAGATATGCAAGAAGAGATACAATGTTGACTTATGGAAAAGTTCAAAGAACGTTTACGTATTTGAAGTATAGACCATATAAAATTATGCCAGTTCAAAAGCTTAGTGACGATCAAAAAGAAAGGAGATGTACTTTTGTCACAAATATTAACGAAAGAATCTGGCAAGATCCTAATTTATTTCATACTATCGTTTGGACAAACGAACCAACTTTCTCAACTGCGGGAATGTTTAATAGACGAAATGTTCGTGTTTGGTCGGATGAAAGGGCGTAATTCAATCAACGTTTAGTGCGGGATTACAAAATAAAATTCTAGGGCCATTGTTTTTTCGAGGGGCATTAACTGGCCAGCGCTGTCCTAATTTTTTAGAAAATGAAATCGAAGATATTCTCGACCAATTGTCACTTGAATAACGTCGACGAATTATATAGCAACAGGACGGAGCGCGTCCTCATAATATAATTGAGGTTCGCAATTTTTAAACCATCAGTATAACGAATGGATCGGTAGATGTGGAACGTTACATTGGCCTGCAAATAGCCCAGACCTCACACCTTTATATACATTTCTTTGGGGTCATTTGAAAAATGTCGTATACAGCAATCATAATGAAAATATTGAAGAAATTCAAAGGAAGGTGAGAAATGAACGATCTGAACGAAAATGATGCTGGAAGTATTATAAACACACTTCAGAGGCAGAGAAGAATGTATGAAACGTGCGAAGAATTAAATGGCGGACATGTTGAAAATTACTTTTCTTTGTCAATGTTAACATTTATCTGTTTATGTTATAATTCAATTGTTATTGTTTATAATCACTGATTATTGCATTCAAATAAATAACTAATAAAAATCAACATTTATTGTTTATTAGAATAACTCATTTTGCATAAAAATAAAATTATAAATTCACGGTGACTAAAATATTATTGTCAACCTTGACATTAACTTTGACTTACCTGCGAAAAAAATTTAAAAAGGAAGCAGGTATTTCGTTCGCAACTTGGTTAGTTAAGTTTAAAGTATATTTATGCGAAATACTTTTTAATTTGAAATATTTCAAAAACGATTGAAAACCACATAGGGTATGTTATAAAAAATATATCTAGAACTTCTCCTAGAACCCAAAAATATGACAAAAATCATACCATCTAATTTAAAATAAGCGAGAAAATGATGTTTTACACTATATTTTCGATGCTCAGTGGTTTTGCTGATAAGATATATGAATGATCCATAAAATATCCTAAACTTTCATATTTGACATTTTTTTCCACCTTTAAAAATAAAAAAGTTATTATGCCTGTTCACTTTTATTTGGATATCCCTGTACGTGCGAAAATTGCCATTTTCTTCATTAATTTGCGAAAAAACTCGTCAACAAGTTCATTGTATAATGGGAAAGGTGCAGCAACACAATCGAACGGATTTCACCATGGTTTTTATTCCATCATTCATTTCAGTATATAAATAATAATAATAATAACAATTATGCTTTATTTAAATATAAAAAAACTTACTTTCAGAGGTTCTGAAGTAGTAATTTTCTAAATAAACTGGTCAACAAAAAAATCGGCAAAAGCGAATTTTACTCGACTTTTCAAACTGCTATAATTTTTTAAAAACTTAACTTTTTTGAGATCGGTTTTCGGATATCGACAGCTCGTCTTTCCCAAATTAAGCAACAAGAAGTGATTTTGCAATGGAAGCGACATTTTCATGCTATACAGGGTAATTAATAAGTTAATGCAAAACTACTAAAAGTTTAGGTGTGTGCCATGTTGCCAATAATTTTTTTTGATCGTTTCGACATAGCACGCAAGTAAGCTGATATCAATATCTCCAGACGTGTTCGCCGGAATTTCGATTAATGGTCTCTGGCGAAAAATACAGGAGGAAACAGAAAAAGCACACAAATTTTGGTAGCGTCATTTTTAAAACGCTGTAATTGGAAAACGGATTAATAGACTTTGTCGGGCTTTTTGGGAATTGAAAGCCCTTTTTGTGCAGAGTTTTACCTAATAAACTGTTTTTTGTTCAATGTCAAAATGTTTGCGTTGTATAGGGGTGAACTAAAAAGTAAATGAAAAGTATTGTTAAAAATAAATTTTCTTTTAATTTGTGCAAATTGAGCAGTATGCATGTTTTTTCTTTCAGAACTAGGGCGTTTTGTCTAACTTTGGATTAGTTATACAGCGTGTCCAGAAACCATCTTAACAAATGCGGAACTTTTTTATTTTTAACTTTACGAAAAAGGTAATCCTTCATAAAAAGTTCTGCATCGTGAGAAAATAGCATAGCCATTCAAAAATTTGATCTAAGACATACAGGGTGGCTAAAAAATTTAAAACTCTGAACTGGCCTTAAAACAAGGGTAAGCTAAATTTTAATTCAACCAGTATGGTATTTGTGCAAGGTTACTAATTAAGTGATAAGTAAGCACTTATACTTAAAATGAGACGTACAGGGTGATTGAAGGTTTACTTGTATTTAATACAATTTTAGTAACAAATGAAATATTAGGGTAAAAAACATATTAAATAACTAAACATGACTAAATAACTAAATAAATTTAAACCTCCACGTAACCTTCGTCCATTTCCACACAGTTTATCTTTAAATAAAGATTTGGTGTCTCCTTAACTTTACGTAAATAGAGAATTTCAGCTTTTTAAGCCACTCTGTATTGTCCTACATCAAGTTTTTGATTAATCATGCTCTTTTTCACAATGTAGACTTTTTATGACGATATTTTTTTGTAAAGTCAATAATAAAAAATAAATTTTATTTTTGGGACCTCCTGTATGTTCCAAACCTAATTCGCTAACATAAAAGTTACCTCTAGTACATTTACAGTGGCAGTTTACTTTTAAATAACGATTTGTGTCTTTTTAGCTTCACGCGGATTAGGACTTTTAGATTTTTGGGATACCCTGTATGTCTTAAATCAAATTTTTGAGTGGCAATGCTATTTTCTCACAATGTAGAACTTTTTATGAAAAATAACTTTTCTCCCGTAAAGACAAAAATAAAATGTTTTCCATTTGTTAAGATGGTTTCTGGACACGCTGTATAACTAATCAAGAGTTGGACAGAACGCCCTAGTTTTGGAAGAAAACAAACACATACCGCTCAATTTTCACAAATTAAAAAAAATCATTTTTAACAATGATTTTCATTCACTTTTTGGTTCACCCCTATACAACGCCAACATTTTGACCTTGAAAAAGAATACAGTTTATTAGGTAAAATGCTACACGAAAGGGCTTTTAATACCTAAAAAGCCCGACAAAGTCTATCAATCCGTTTTCGAGCTACAGCGTTTTAAAAATGAGGCTACCAAATTTTGTGTGCTTTTTATGTTTCCTCCTGTATTTTCCGTTAAAGACCATTAATCGAAATTTCGGCGAACACGTCTGGAGATATTAATATCAGCTTACTAACACGCTATGTCGTAACGACCAAAAAAATTTATTCGCAATATGGCACACACCGAAACTTTTAGTAGTTTTACATTACCTTATTAATCACCCTGTATAGCATGAAAATGCCGTTTCCATTGCCAAATCAGTTCTTGATACTTAATCTGGGAAAGACGAGCTATCGATATCCGAAAACCGCTCTCAAAAAAGTTAAGTTTTTAAAAAGTTATGGCAGTTTGAAAAGTCGAGTTAAAATAGCTTTTGCCGATTTTTTTGTTGACCAGTTTATATCTCTTAGTTATGCCATTAGTACCTTTTGATTAAACGTTTTACCACTCCTTGATTGTTTTCAAAATAATTTCACAACACTTTTAAATAGGTAACACGTTATTTTCTGTAAATTTTTCATACCATTTTGAACTGTCCTAACCTGCACTTGCACTGCCGTGCAACGAAAAGCGGCTCTCCCTTGAGACATTTAAACTTTTAAACCATAAATCAGTAAACCCACCAAATGTCCCAAGGAGACCGGCTTTTCGGTGTATTCGAGTGTCTGTCTATATTCTTTATAGTCTCTGGTACAAACCAGGTATATATCCAATATTCCTAAATTGGTATATACCTACCTCCCGTCGATATATACCTGACCCTGTCGGTATATACCCAATTTTTTTCTACCCGTTGGGTATTTACCCACCGCCCATCACTGCTCATGAGACAGTGTAGATTGAACATGAACTAAACAGTTGAGTGAAACTTGTACTTCACAAATAAACACGCTACGAAAGTTGCCAAAACGCAAACGAACACCGCAGTTCAAAAACAAAAACAACACAAGAAAACAAACGTTTAGTTGTCTTACTCTTGCACTTGTGAATTTAGAACTTTTGGTTGTCAAATTAGACCGATCCAGCGTTGGAAAATGTCCGTTAATTTTTTATTTATAAAATAACTCCACGCCGCGGCCGCTGCACTTCGACTTGGTACAGGCGGTCGTAATTTTTGTCTGTAACACTTTTTTTATTAGTTTTTACTTTCTATGTGGACCAAAAAATCTAAAAAAAATGGAAAATTGAAAAATGCACGTGCATTTGCAAAAACGAAACGACTTTCATGAAAGAATTTCTACTTTTCATGCAAAAAAATCAGTCATTTAACTTTTCTTTATTTTTAATCATTTTAGTTAAAATAGAAGAGGCATTAATAAAATTACCTACAAAATAAGCCCGTATAGACTCCAATAGATCATTAGATCGCTTTCCATCGTGTGTACAATTTTGAAGAATGCGGCTTTTAGAAAAATGTGATTAACTTATTTTTTTAAAAACGACGCAGCTGCCGCAGCAAACCCGAACACGTACTTTGGAGCTATTATTCTTAAGGATGTGTGTATTGATTATACCAAGAAGGTTCTTTTGTTTATTATTTTATTTATTTTTTTAGTTCTTTTGGACTGATTTAGAATAAAGCGCTGGTACAGCTTCAAAAAATATTTCTTAAAATATAATGTTCTATCTTTTACTCAAAGTTTCGGTAGTCTAAAGCCTACTCTTATTTACCTGAAGCATACTTGATTCATGTCAGTACTCTTCAGAGGAAGGCTAACCTTCAGTTTTATTTTTCGTTTTTTGGCTTTTTCTTCTTTCTTCAAGCTGTTTCGGCTACTTTTGCCCGAGCTTGACACTCCGGGAGACTCCAATATTCTATCTAACCTTTGAAACAGCTGTAAAGAATTGTATTTTGTATTATTTTATCAAGATTTGCGTAGGTTTGTTTACTGCAGTATGACTTCCCAGACAATCGAAAAGGGGTTAAATTTAAAACCAGCAGCTACGCTCTTTTAAGTTTTGTTTTATAAGAAAGAACCAAAAGAGATATATTTTTTTAATAATAATATAGTATTTTTAACGCTTTTTCAATTTTTTTTTAAACTTTAGAAACACGTATTTATACATTTTTTCGACAGACACTTTTTTCCAATATACATTTCTTCGAACATATTGTTGCTCAAAAATACATTATAGAATAACGTATTAGTCTACTGGCCAAGTTTAATGGCTTCGGAATGTATTGTCAGAGTCACAATAGTTTATAAGAAATACAGGAAACAGCCTGATCAAACTTAAGCAAACCCGACCAAACCCAAAAAAGGCGAATATGTGCAGGTTTGCTCAGGGCTTTTTTCCACCTTTTTTATTGGCATTTTGTACTAGAGTTCAAAACTCAATTTTCGAAAAACTGCATTTTACAAAAAAATCATATATCCTGTTATATACGACGAATAATGTAAAAAATGTAGTATTTTGTCCGCGTCCTATTTATACTTTACCTCGTCCGAAATATCAGCTCCGTAATCATTGAGTTTGTCACCCTTCTCCTTCTTTGTAGCGCCTTTTAATAAATTCGAATTCTTCATGAGACTCAAGACATTGGTTATTTCTTTTTCCATTTCGTCGAAGGCTTCTATGCTTTCTGAGGTGGTGGGCCTAAAAGAACCATTCAGTATTTTTTACACACTCTTTTACCTGGGATAGTCCAAACCGGGCTGCACACAGTCATGTAAGTGTTAAGACTTACCTGTACACGCCTATGTCTCCGCGCGTGCTCCTTGTGGCGTCGATGAGGAGCTGTGCATTCAAGCCAAGGCGCGCAAGAGCAAAATTTCCCTTACGTGTGTATACAAAACCTGCTTTCGCACTTGCTCGTGCACTTGACTGTTCAGGTTATTCTTGAAACTTGCATGACTTTATATAGCCCGGTTAACACCCATGCCCATCATTTTTTAAATATTTTTGTTGCTCAGTTTTTATTTGCTATAAAAACCCATCGACTTTCCAGTGTATCTACAGCCATTGACAATTAAAACTTTCACGTATGAATGAAAACGCAAGGCATATCTCAAAGTTTGAGTTGTTAGTGGTTATACATAAAAAAAGATAAAATTCATTAAAGAGATCAAAATTTCATTTTGATATTTTCCTTTAAAACCACGCGGTGCAAAAGTTCGACAGAAGTATCGATGTTTTACGGCGAGCAGTTTAAAAAGAAAATCACAAAATAAAAGGTTGATTTATGTGTCTTTGCTGGAAAGTCATTGATTTTTTAAAAATAAATAATTAAGTAACAACCATGTGTAAAAACCAAAATAGTATCTACTAATGGGAGCTAAATACTGGGCTTCAGGGGATGCATGTGTTTTAATATTGAAACTAGAAACTACGAATAAATATCTGTTATATGTGTATTATGTAGTTATTTTGTTATAATTTTAATGATGTCGAGCAGTTATAGGCTTGCAGGAACTTACTTGGAAAGAATGTCCACCATTTTGTTCTCGATAACTTGTATAGCTTTTTGTATGTTAGTCTGGATGTTATCGTTTTTTTGTTTCAAATCACGTAGTTGTTCCAACATTACTTGGTGTCTTATTGGATTGACTGTTTCTAAAAATATGATTTAGAAATCAAATATGTACCTACGAGCCCTTACCCATGTCAGTTGACCAACCTATTGAAATCTTATGGCCAGATTCTCCAACGCCAGACCGGTCTAATTTGACAACCAAATGTTTTAAACTGACAAGTATAAAAAAAGGCAACTAAGTTTTATACTATGAATTTGTTTCCGAGTTTTTCGCAAATTTATATAAAGAAAATGGTAATTATAGTACGTGCCACAATAATAGATAGCACTAAATTTATTCTAGCAACACGTTCCAAGTAGAAAATCATTCAGAAACCTAGGAAATCGCTGAAATATTATGACTCCTAAGTTTTTAATGACTTATTAACAATGACAGGACAAAAACCTGTCAAAATCTAACTGATGAACTAAAAGATCCTCATTTAAACCAGTACTGAATCTTAAACCATTTTAGTGAATCTAAACGCTAGATTTTTGGGCACCATCAAAAAATAATAAATACACTAGCGGAAACAATTAAAGGACCAAAAAAAAATCTCAATTTTGTGCGATTTTTCAAATGGCTGGATCTTTGGTAAAAATGGTCATATTTGAGTGGAAAAAAAAATCAATTTGAAGCTTGAAGTGTCTAGTTTAAGGATCTTGCGATAAAAAAATTTTCCAAGCAACAATTAGCGCAAAATCTTAATGAATATCATGGAAAGAAAATGTTTCGAAATTTTTTGCAAACGTATTTTGCGTGTACGGACGTGAAAACTTGTTTTCAACCTAACCACTATATGGATTGGATAGGTTGTTCATTTAGCTTCACTTTCTTTTTGTGTTGGCCTCGATACGACCATTCCTCGCTGAGTTATCAGACTTTGAATGCAAATGCGTCATTTTCTCTTCTCTCAGCAATATCTCAGGAACCAATGGTCCCGCAGAAAATGGAAGGGGGGTTTCGGAAACTTGGATCCATTCTCTACAATGCTCTGGCATGTTTTTTCAGAAAATCCTTAACATCAGGCGCGGCCCGTCCATAAGGTCATTTGGTCAATGACCCACCTAAAATTTTCAGTGATCTACCTAATAATTTATTTTTTAATTTTTTAAAACCAAAAAAGAATCTTTTGTTTCGAAGTTCCATGCTAAAACTCCCCAAGAATGAATAAAGTCAAGCCAGCCATCGTCAAAGGATATCCAAGCTTGTTCCGGGCTGGGTCATATTGTAAATTGATCTTATAGGTTTATTTGGACGATATAAATTCATTAAAAGCAAGAGAGAAACAGACATACGCGCTTTAGGAAGTTAAAAAGAGACACAATTGGTCGACGGCCCACCAATAATATCTGGCCACTCCCACTATGGAAATACTCTCAAACCGCCCCCTAAAATATATTATTTCAAAACATTTGGTTCGGAAAAAGAAAAACTAATTAGGTACCTAATATGCGCATTGTAATAACAATTTTAATTAGTGGTTAAACATAAAAAATTATAAATACGATTTCTGTCAGGCCAGCGCTAGCCATCGAATTTAACGGTGTCGGCCCGATTTTCTTACATAGCTAGCGTAGCTCAAGGGATATAACCGCAGCGAGGTAATCCGACGCTCGCGGGTTCGCGCCTGTGTTGGGGCAAGAACTTTTTTTTTAATTTTTTGTTATTTAAAAAATTAGGTCGGCTCTAAAAGGTGTATTGGCAACAAGTTCTTCCTCGATAAAATATTTTTAAAATTGTTGGCAATCTCATATTTACTACAGCTTACATCCTGCACGTGCGTAGACAAATATCGTATTACTATGTCTAGTCGCCAGCATTGTATGTATTAAAGAAAACGGAGTTTCGGCAGCGTTCCTAATTTTATTTTACGAATAGTCATACTTTTAGCTCAGAATTTTTTTCTGTTTATATTCTGGGCTTTTAGTACAAGGCGCGACACCTATTGCGGAGAAGCTAAACTTATCACAACGAAAACCGCTAAAATCTACTAACTTAGAGTATTAAAACACCTAGCAAAAAGCCATAAACAGAAGAGTGATACTGAAAGTCATAAACATCAAGAGTAGTAATGTTCAATATTCTGCAGTGCCTATTCTATGATTTTGGCGGTGTTTATTTGTAGGTAAATAATTTCTTGGCAAAACTAGGCACATTATTAGAAACCCTCCCTTAATTAAAAAAGTGTATTTTGCTTGTTGCGTTGATATCACTAGTTGCCCATAAAATTTTGACCCACCTGTAAAAAAACTCACCGGCCGCGCCTGCTTAACATGACTTTAAACAATTGTGAAAAACAGGACTTTTTCAGGTATTTTAGAAAATCACGTGCCACATTGAGAATATTGGGAACATGACTAATGTTAAGTGTGTATCTTACAGGCCATTGTACCTCTAAAAGCCCTACAGAGTTTCAACCTGATCCATCAAGCCGTTTTATTGTTTCATTCGATTGAATTTTTGAAAATATTGAAGGATCGCGTTCTTTTGCCTTGAGAGCTCATAATCTGCAAAAAAATGGAAAACAAATTTTTCCTAATTTGTTTCCACATTTGTATTGCGGAAAGCGTTTGGAGTCATGAAAAGAAAGTTTTTTTTTTCTAAAAACGTAAAAGAAAATTGTTTTGAAAAATTGGAAAAAAATTGTTTTTCGAAAAATCAAAAAACAAATTTCTCTGTTCGTGACTTCAAACGCTTCCCGCAATAAGTGTGTGAAAAACAATCAGGAACAGTTTTTTTTCCCAGTTTTTTACAGATTATGAGCTTCCAAAGGCAAAAAACGTTTTCGTTCAGTTTTTTCAAAAATTCGATCGAATGAAACACAAAAACGGCTTGATGGATCCAATTAAAATTTTGTAGGGCTTGTATGGGTACAATGGCCTGTAAAATGCACACCTCACATTATTCAATTTCCCAATATTCTCTATTGATTGCAGAGGGAGTATAACAATTTCCATAACATTGCCAAATTAGAGTGCGTACTTAAGTGAATTTGGAACACCATTCCGCAACCCGAAATAACCCGATGCATCAATATGGCCGAACGATTGAGGGCTGTTAGAGAGCAGGGGCGGCAAAACCCGTTATTGAACGGATTAAAACATACACAGACATAAACACACACTCTTTAAAGAATGAGTTTCGAGTCATGACATAAGGTGGAAATGACGAACCACCGGGTCTCATTTCTCTTAAGGGAACACACACACACACAAAGGAGCGTAAATCCGACCATGCTACCTCCACCTGGTACGCTTTGGGTAACTCTAATGCCGGTGGTTTTGCAAAATTTGTGAAGATCGCTTCACAAAGAGAAATTTTTCAAAAAGAAATTTTTTTCCATTTTTCAGAAACAATTTTTTTTTTAATATTTCAGAAACATTTTTTTTTCATGACTCCAAACGCTTTACGCAATAACACTGTGGAAAAAAATTACGAGAAATTTTTTTTCCATTTTTTTAAAGATTATGAGCTCTCAAGGCAAAAGAACGCGATCCTTCAATTTTTTCAACAATTCAATCGAAGAAAACAATAAAACGGCTTGATGGATCAGGTTGAAACTCTGTAGGGCTTTTAGATGTACAATGGCCTGTACGATGCACACTTAACATTAGTCATGTTCCCAATATTCTCAATGTGGCACGTGATTTTCTAAAAGACTGAACGATCACGTTTTTTGTCTTTGGAAGCTCATAATCTGTAAAAAACTGGGAAAAAACTTTGTTCCTGATTGTTTTTCCCACACTTATTGCGGGAAGCGGTTGAAGTCACGAACAGAGAAATTTGTTTTTTGATTTTTCGAAAAACAATTTTTTTCAAATTTTTCAAAACAATTTTTTACGTTTTTAGAAAAAAAAACTTTCTTTTCATGACTCCAAACGCTTTCCGCAATACAAATGTGGAAACAAATTAGGAGAAATTTGTTTTCCATTTTTTTACAGATTATGAGCTCTCAAGGCAAAAGAACGCGATCCTTCAATTTTTTCAAAAATTCAATCGAATGATGCAATAAAACGGCTTGATGGATCAGGTTGAAACTCTGTAGGGCTTTTAGGGGTACAATGGCCTGTAAGACGCACACTTAACATTAGTCATGTTCCCAATATTCTCAATGTGGCACGTGATTTTCTAAAAGACCTGAAATAGTCCTGTTTTTCACAATTGTTTAAAGTCATGTTAAGGATGAAAAAAAAAATTCTGAAAAAACATGCCAGAGCATTGTAGAGAATGGATCCAAGTTTCCGAAACCCCCCTTCCCTTTTCTGCGGGACCATTGGTTCCTGAGATATTGCTGCGAGAAGAGAAAATGACACATTTGCATTCAAAGTCTGATAACTCAGCGAGGTATGGTCGTATCGAGGCCAACACAAAAAGAAAGTGAAGCTAAATGAACAACCTATCCAATCCATATAGTGGTTAGGTTGAAAAAAAATTTTCACGTCCGTACACGCAAAATACGTTTGCAAAAAATTTCGAAAAATTTTCTTTCCATGATATTCATTAGGATTTTGCGCTAATTGTTGCTTGGAAAAATTTTTTATCGCAAGATCCTTAAACTAGACACTTGACGCTTCAAATTGATTTTTTTTTCACTCAAATATGACCATTTTTACCAAAGATCCAGCCATTTCAAAAATCGCACAAAATTGAAATTTTTTTTGGTCCTTTAGTTGTTTCCGCTAGTGTACTACAAGCTTGTTTAGATCCAAAATTAATTTAACCCTTTAACTCAATATAAAAATTGTATTGAGGATCTCTTATCCATTGAACGGTGGACTGCAAAATGGAAAATGCCCCTTAATATACCTAACTAAGTGTAGTGTTCTACATATAGGACCAAATGACCCTAATATATAATTTTAAAAAAAACTATAGAGGTTAAAGAACAAAAAGATTTAGGAGTCACTACAGGGTGTCCGGGAAAATGTGGGAGATCTCCCGGATATGAAAAAAACACGTGAAAAGAATACTACAAGTTCATATAAACTTTTTTCGTATAGGCCTCCTCTTCGGAGATATGGGCTCCCAAAGAGCTCCAATGAAATCAAGTTTTATACACATAATTATTGAACCACCAGATATATTCCAATTTTTTTTTAATATGATGTATACCAGGTTAGACCCTTCAAATTACTATCCAAGAAAGTGTTGTGAAGTACTGACAGCTGCAGGGACGGACTAGCTGTGACACTCCTGACCCCATTTTTTTTACGCCCTGTATGATAAGAACTTTGGACGACATTTTTTACATACCTTTAACTATTGACTAAAAATTAAGTACTCTTCATTCATGTCGTTAATCCTAACCGTTTTCGAAAAAAAAACGTCATTTTATTTACACTGTTAGTCCCCTAACTTCTGTCGGGTTGAATATGAAAAAGAGAAATTTTTCCCTGTCGCCAACATAGTTTCAATAAAACGTTAAAATTTAACTGCTTAGTTAAGAACTTCGTAAGAGGGTTCAACATGGGATCCGTGAAGTCTTATACACTCGCGGGCACGACGAATTGAGGACTGCTGTACCCGCCACAATAACCCAGCATTGTTCCTTATGTGATCACAATGAAACGTGATTCTCCGTAGAAGTTCCTCCCTACTATCGACCGGAGTAGAATACACCAAGGTTTTGAGGTGTTCCACAGGTAAAAATCCAACGGCGTTAGGTCGGGAGATCGAGGAGGCCAGGCAATAGGTCCTCCCCTACCTATCCAACGGTTTGGGTAGACGTTATTCAGGTGCTCCCGCACAGCAACGCTGAAATGAGCTGGTGCTCCATCGTGCATGTAGTACATGTTTCGGCGGATTTCAAGTGGTAAGTGCTCTACTAAATCGTGAAAAGTGTTCTGGAGGAATTCCCGCATTCATTCGTATTACTCAGTCCATTCAGTCGTACCGGCAATACGAATGGTCCAATCAAAAAATTGCCAATGATTCCTCCCCAGACATTAATTGATTGGAACTGATGATGATGCGAAACAATAGTTGCATGAGGATTTTCATCAGCCCATACATGTGAGTTGTGTAAATTCATGATACCATTTTTGGTAAACCCTGCTTCGTCCGTGAAGAGAATAGTGCTAATGAAGTTTACGTTATTTCGTTGCTGATCCAATAGCCCGTTTGCAAACTGCATTCTACGGGGAAAATCTTCAGGAATCAGTTGTAGTATTCTTTTCACGTGTTTTTTTCATATCCGGGAGATTTCCCACATTTTCCCGGACACCCTGTATAACTAGTGATCTTAAACGGGAAACACACGTTGCCATATTAGCAAAAAAGCAAATAAAATCTTATTCAAAAACCATTTTATAATAAAAGCATTGAAATGATAAGGAAAATTTTTACTTTTTTTATATAAGACCAATTTTAGAATCATCACAGTGTATTTGGAATCCTTATTATGTAAAAGATATGTAAAGATATATTAGGGTCTCCGGTGGCCGAGTTCGTACGGCGCCAGCTTTGCAATCGAGAGGCGCGGGTTCGAATCCCGCTTCGACCATGGATATTTTGTGATTGTTAACTATTGGATGGTGGTAGAGGAATAATTCTTCCTCAACCGAGGTAGTACCACCCCACACATCCTTTTAAAGGGCTGGTGAAATCCCTACGGATGTTTCCAGTTCTGGATGTATGAGTCGACCCCCCAGTACACCCACGGTACATAGTACTTAGACTTCGGTCTTCGTGGGCTATCAGAAGATAAAAAAAGACCTTGGAAAGAGTTTAAAGAAAAATCACAAAAATTCCTTTAGAACCCTTCCATATAAAGAACGATTAAATAGATGAAAATTATCAACTTTAAAGCAAAGAAAATTGAAAAGCGACCTAATACAAACTTATAAAATTCTTATTGGTTATTATTCTGTTAAACTCGAAATATTTAGGACAATTGAAACTCAAAGTTTAACAGTAAGAAAAAGAAAAGTGTTCTAAATTATTATGAAGAATTTTTTTAAGTAATCGTGTTAAGTCATGTAGTCTATACTTGGAATGAGCTTCAGGAGACCACAGTTTGTGCTTCATCAGTACAATCTTTTAAAAACAGAATGAATAAGGAATTGTATCAAATCACTAAAAACATTATGCATTATAGTTCCTAGCATATTGTATATAAATTGTAAAAATCTTATATATGACAGTTTCATCGGTTATACCGCCTACTGTTAAATTAAATAAATAAATATTTAATACTATGCAACAAAACACCAATTTCATGGTTTCCTTTTAAAATGTTAATATAAAATTAAAAATGGTCCAAATAGGGCTTTCCTTTTAATAAAGGAATTATTTAAATTATTGGAGTTATCGCAGTATAATGTAAAAAATATAGTACGAAGATGATGATGGAAGGCGAATTTCGAGATCCACATATCACAGAGAGGTTCACAAAATGGGATTTGACACTTACAAGTAGTAAATGTGTTTAAGCAGAAGCGTAAATAAAAAATTCTAGATTATTTATCCCTTTATATTAATCAAACACTTTGTCGTGTCTCGTGTAAGCTCAGATAACCAACCGTTCTCTTTTGGCCAGAACAGGCTTAGATTTTTCATCTGTTGCTCTAAGTGCAATCCCATCCGATTGCCTTTTTTCAATTATGAAATAGTGTTCATTTCTTAGAACCCTAAATAATAGAAGAATAATGTCACGTTATTCAATTGAGCCATTCCAAAAATGTCTTATCTACGAAAATTTTGGGTCATTTTTTGCTCCTATAAGCGCCTTTAAGCGTTGCGTCAATGTCAAAGTTGACATTGATACAAGGGATAACCTTTACTTGTCAAATTTTGGAAAACGGTTAACGCGCGAAAAAGATGATTCTGATTTTAATGTTTAAGGATAAGAGTCATTTTTACACTGTAGTCAGGATGCCAAGACACTTGCTAATACCTGTCGGAATACATTTTAAAGTTTAGTTGTGTTCTTTAAAGGAAAGATTATCGATGAAAAAATTCGTTCAATTATATGACAGTGTACAGTGTAAAGATGACTCTGGTCTTTATGTTTAGTCATTTTTACACTGTGGTTTGCTCACTTGGTAAAGCATATTTTGGTACAGGTATCTGGTACGGAGCGGGTTGTTTCTCGATAAAATTTAGCAGTTTCTGCCCCACCGACTTCCCATATTTGTGCTCCCAAATTTTTCTCTGTTGCTCGTTTTTCACCCGTGCTGTCGTCTCTTCGCTAACTGTTTTTTGGATTTTTTGTTTTACTTCGGCCTCTAAAAATATGAGAAAATATTAATTTAAACTTCTGAAGTGTCAAACTTGATAATACATTTAAATTGTGAAAACCCAGTGATATAATAGTAAAATCTGTTTTTTTTTTCTATGAAAGAATGCTGAAGTTTTATTTCTTTAGTACCAGTGCAGTGTAGTAATTTTTCTCATTGGCAATTGATTTATTTAAATTCGTTTAATTACCTGGTCCGCAACAACGTAGCCATCACGTGATTTCAATAATCGATAAATTTTCCATTGTCATGCGAGTTGTTACAATGACAAATAAAAAGAAAAGTAACAGATATTGTTTAGTGTCGCAGCTCGTTTGCAGACACAAAACTAATGTTAATACAGTTAGCATCTAATTTTGAAGACTGAAATGAAGAAAGTTGCGTCCGCATCGGTCGAGTTGCTAACTACCATAGTCTGCAGTGTTTTCGTTTCGTCTTTGTCTTTATTATTGTGTTATTTGGTATCTTTATCAATTTTGTCGTCTAGTGAGCCCGTTTGTCCACTAAAAATCAACTGTTTGCAACTCTGACAACGCTGTTTGGCCTAATTTGACTTTCCAATAGCTTGCCTCTCAGCATAAGGCCATTTCAAAGTACGTACACTATTTCAGTGCATTAACAAAATCTATCCCTATTGTTGCCCCCATATTCCACCAGTGGTGTTGCCATCAACAGCCATTTGAGTGTGCGAATACAATGCTGTCACTCTTTGTCACATCTGAAGTCTCTCCATCCTTATTTATCAGAATATGAGAGCTCAACTGAGGTTCTATTATAACACTGATTATTTAAAAGCGAATAAAACTTAAGCATTTTTTATAGACATAAAAGCAGACAAATATGAGTACGTGCCCATTGTACAAAGGACTATTGAGAATTATTTATAAATAGAAAAAGTACCTTTTTGATGCTTGTTTGAATCTAAAGTGAGGTTCCATAGTGGTGGTACTAAAGGATGGGAAACTTTTTCCTTACTTGGCTTGGGGGACCTGAAATTCGTTTATAAAGTTTATTACCTGAATTATTTGCTAGTCGAAGAAAAGTAGTACAAGAAAAAAAACTGTTTCTTATAAGAAATAGGCATTTGGTAGTAAGGAATCGTTGGTTTGCCGACTCCCTTGTTCAGTTTTGCAATAAATAATCATTTTTGCGATAATTTTTTAAATAAAAATACCTTATAAGGTACCAAGGTAAATTCTTTTTTATTAAATAGGTTTTGATTCTACACAAAAAAATTGGTTTGCCACCTACTATTTTGTTCCAAACCCCCATCAAACCAGTTTAAAATTTGTCATTTCATTGAGTACAAACCTGAGCAACAACGTGACAACTATGAATATCAGATTCGTAAGGCATGAAGGTCGTGAGAATGAAATAGTCAGAAAGATAAAAATATAAATGAAAGAGATGAAAAAAGCCGTGTTGCCAACTATTGTCTTTTAATAATTTAAACATGAAATTCTTAATGGTTATTATTCTGTTAAAATCGAAATATTTAGGACAAGTAAAACTCAAATTTTAAGAGGAAACAGTAAGGAAATACAAAAGGAAAATTGTTCCAAATTATTAAGAAGAATTTTTTTAAGTAATCGCATGGTCTGTATATGGAATGATCTTCAGGAGACAACAGTTTCTGCTTCATCAGTATAATCTTCTAAAAACAAAATAAATAAGGAATTGGATCAAATTACTAGAAATCTTATACATTATAGTTCCTAGCTTATTGTATTTAAATTGTAAAAATCTTATTATATATGACAGTTTCATCGGTTATACCGCCTACTGTTAAATAAATGAGTAAAATAAATAAATACAAAATAATTTTAATAAACTCCCAAAAAATTATCATTTATTCAATACAATAATTGCATTGCAACTAGTTTACTTAAGAAACAGTTTATTTTCTAATCTACTTTGTGACAAGACACATTTCAGTATTTATTTTATTTATTTATACTTTTAAGGGTTTCCCAAAAACGAAAACCCTATTAACAAAGAACTGTTGTCGATGTATCTGTTTATCCCGAGGATATCTCACAAACTATTAGACCGATTAAGTTGAAATTTGCAGCACATATTATGTAAAATAATGGGTCTATTTAAAGAAAAATACTCTGTATAAAATGCCTCCATCAAACAATTTTCCAAAATGTACAGGCATTGACAATTCAAATTTTCAGGTCTAAATGGAAAAGCAATACATAATATCTGTAAGTCTGAATTGTCAATGGCAGCAAACCATCCTCGAGAACTTTTTTAAAAAAAAAACATTTTATTTCGGATGTTTCAGAAGACATCTTTATTTTCGAAAGTACATTTTTCGAAAAATTCATCGAACATCAATTATTTGAAAAAAAAAATCGAAAATATAACACAGGTCTACAAAATTAAAGTTTTTAAAAGATATTTTGATTCTGAATATCAGTTTTAGTTACATGTTATATCTGGTTCTAATTGCAAAAATATATTTTTATGTATTATGTAAGATTTTCTTACAACAAAAAATATTTTTAAGTATGAAATTGATACGAAATCTAGAAAATTACACATTGTCACTCTTTCGTCAAATAGAATTTTCGTCGTTTTGTCGTCCTTTTTTTCCGAATCCCTACTGTAACGTTTATTGGTTAAGTTGTAGCATCCAGCAGTAGTCTACAATCATTGTCACACTTCATCGTCCTTGATAACATCGGCCGCTTCATTTTATTTACATCTTGTTGAAAAAATTTACCTTGCTCCTTGCTTAGTATACTAAGCACTACCTGCACTAAGATTTTCTGGGGGATAGTTTAAGCGTGAAGAAAGAAAGTGCACTTTTAAACACACTAAATTCCCAAGTTTGAAAAGTTTCCAATATTTCGTTAAAAATCTGGCCTTTATTTTCATTATCTTATCTGTTATTGTTCAAAATTAAAATCACTGTTGACCTGTGTAGTTTTGCAAAGATTAATAGAATAACGTAGTGATATAGTCTACCGGCCAAATTTAATGCTGATTGTTTTTTATAATTATAAGATTTTAATAGTTTACAGAATGTTGATAAAAAGACGAAAAATAGCCTGTGCAAACCTATAGGCAAACCTGACCAAACTCGTTCCCGAACAAGGCGAATATGTACGAATACCTATATTGCTCAGGTTTGTTTAGGTTTGTTTATGATCTGTTTATGTCTTTCTTCCATTAATATTTTTAAAACTGTTACTATTCAAAATTCAATTTTCAAAAAACTGTATTTTCATTTCTTTAAAGTTTTTTTGGAAAAATATTTTTAAAAAATTTTACTTTAGAAACTTTTTGACCCGAAAAATGTATTAAATGTATGTTCGAAAATTTTCAGCAAATCCTACTTTGCTGATTTTTTTATTATTAAGTGTTAACGTTCTCTTTTACCAACCGCTTGAATATTTCTGCTATTGGTGGTGAACTTTTACTGGGAGCTGAATTCCTTTGTTTCGATGACGTTTTGTCCAATAAAGTGTCAATTTTGACATAAGGTCGAGCATCAGCCGAATGACTTTTCGGTGAGCAAAATTGGGTAAAATCTAAAAAATATACAATAAAAAATTTATTATGATTACAAAACAAAACCAAAGGTTAAGAAAAACTAGTAGTGACGTAACGACAGACCTCCGGTTCTGCTTCTGCATTTTTACATCGTAAGTTTAACAGAACTTAAAAAATTTTAGCGCGTAGTGTTGCCAGTGAGCAAATATTTAGTGAACCAGTCTTAATGTTGATAATATAATCGAAATAGACCACATTGTGACAAGGCTGCTCAACTTCTATTTTTAAAATACAATTTACTTGGATTAAATTCTGAATAATAAGCTCAGATTTATAAATAAAGATATAGCATAATTTCTTGTGAATGCTGTGTCGTCACAAGTGTTTTTGTGACTTATAATAGCTCTGTTCGTAGAGAAATCACAAACCGATCAGTGCCAATCAAATTTAAGTTATTTGGTAACGTGACAGTTTGCGGACTGGTTTCCAGTACTTTCATTGGCTCTGACTGGTTTGAAACTTTTCTGCGAACAGGGCTAATGAGTACATGGCGAATTCCAGTGTTATAGGGTCATCGACAAATCAATAAAAATGCCATTTAATGCGTAACTCATCCAATGAAATATCCCTGCACTTAAAGTTCCTAAAATCTTATTCATGTACTTATATTTAAAGCCGAAATCGGTCCAGGAACCTTTCAATTTTGCAACAAAAACTGGCATTTTTCCGAAATTTTTGTCACATCGTACCTTAATAATTTCGAGTACATAAACTGCAATTGTTTGTTTTCATGACAATCTTCGAAATTCAAAAATTTTTTAATTTTGCATGTCCCCGATGCAAATTAAAATAAATCTGTTTATTTATAACTTTAACGAAAAAATAAGAGATTTAAATTAGTGGGAGATATTCTTAGATAATTAACGGATAAAATTAACCCAAAAAGAATCACTAAATATGGAAAATAGTGGGGAATAATGTCGGTTATAAATAGGATTTGTCGGGAAAAGTCAAGAAAATTCGGTTTTACCCTTTAAATACGTTCCTGGATGACCATTCGGTATTCATTTTAAGGTGTGATTATCCCTTTATATGATAGTGTTGAAAAATTGGGAAAAAATTAAATAGGAAAAAAGTGGTTCAAATGTACCGATGTCGAGGGCAAAGAAAGTCAAAAAATCCAAATTTAATCGGCGATTGCTCCCTTCCTATAAAGAATGAAGAAACTAAAAAATATGGATATCATGTATTTCGACGAGCTCTTTCCGATGACGTATATGGGATTTTAATTCAACAAGTTTGACCCCACAAAAAATTAAAAACCGTGAAATATTTAGGCCAAAAATCGGAATTTTCAGTTTTTCCCAAATATATCCATTTTCCAGTGATTTTAGGTTTAGGTAAATGTATTGCCAAAAAAGAAAGTATTTGAGATTTTAAAGTTTCACTTATGAATCCGTTTTTCAATCCGACGTTTTGTTTTGAAATTCAAAATAATTACTTGCCATTTTCGGATCCTCACTAGTTTCAATAGAGTGCTGAAGCTCCGGGTCCTCTACAATCACCGAAAAACATCGATTCAATTCATTTTTGCGAGCTGGACCCATTGATTTGTACTACATGGATCCGCGAACAATAATCGCGAAAGTGGCAAATTTCTGGCCTTGCGCATGTAAACAAAGCTGATCGGCCATGGGCATGCGCACTGCAAATTTGTCACCTGTGATGGACAGGACGCGTCGATCCGACTGTGATTGTTTTCCAGCTGGTTATGCAACACGTGTAGCAGATGACCACAAGCGAGTTGTGCGCATGCCCCTCGCCGATCTGGCTCGAGAAATATGACCGGTGGCCATGCGTACGAACACAATATTTCACCCTGGTAACTTAACTTTTGTTTGCGCACGCTGTCAGGTGTAGGGGTCTATATATAAAAGTCAATGGCTGGACCCGATTTCAACGGAAATCGCGGAAATTTCTAATTTGACGTTTAATAGCTTCTAAACGAAACATCCTGTATAACTGAATTTTTTACCAAAGCTATTCCTCTAACAACCTAAAAAATTCGATTGCTCCCCCTCTGACTGTTTCCGAGAAAAACAAACCTGTTCGACTTTGGGTTAAGCTTTACGTTAACATGCAGATTGACACTTGTTTTTGCTGATCTCCTGACATCATTATTCATTAAGGCCAAATGGCTGTTTTTTAAATTGCAATAAATTATACCGAAAAGTAAACATTTTTTGTAGCTTAATAATTATACTAGTAATTTTCTTGAAAAATTTTTTTTTGGTTTTTAATGACCTTAAACGATTGATGCTTTAAAAAAAGATATGCATATTCCTTATTGGCTGAATACGTCAACTGGCCGAAAGCCAATTGGACGAATACGTTAATAGGCCGAAAGAATACCAGATTACTCTTGTTCTGTATGACAGTACATTTTAACTACTTTTTTGGTCTAATTTTACTCATATTCTTTATAACAATACCTTTTTTTGCTCTAATTAATTTTCGTGTTTTTTCATTTCGCAGATTTAACTACTTACCTTTTTTGTGTGATTTATATCGCACATCCCATTCAAAACTGTCGTAACTCAAAAAAGGTACATTTTACAGGAAAGCAAAAGAAAATCTTTAAGATTTCTTTTTGTTTTTAGAAAAATATTCTTACCTTAAAAGTTTAGTTTGGTTTCAATTTGTATTTAATTAAAGCTTTTCCAAAGAATCTTTTTTGACATATTTTTTTGTCAAAATATTACTCGAAGATTTCCAAAAATATTTTTTGAGATACGATAGTTTAGTCCTAAAATTAATAGTTACAAAATTGGTGCCGCCATTTAGCGAAAAATTGGTGATATTCTACTGCAGGGTTTTATAAACAGATAGAGTACGCAAAGTAGATTTCGGTTTTAAAATAATCAGAAAATTTAGAAATTTTGAGTTGCGACGATTTTGAACGGGATCTACGATATGTACTTTTATTTATACCCCTCGTCTTTGAGTAATTTTAACTTTGTGGCTTTTTAATATATCTTAATTTACAAATTTACGATTTCGGCCAATTTACGTATTCGAAACCCAACCCAACCCAACCCAATCAAACTTTCGGCTAATTGACGTATTAGGTCAATTGACGTGTTCGCTCAACTGATTTTCGGTCAGTTAACGTGCTGTCTGTTACCGGACTAACGAATAGTTTGTTAGTTTATTATAACTTACTCTTCGGTGACCAAGAATTTGTTTGGCCAAATTTGGGATGACCCGGTCTGTGTTCCGGTCTTGCGTTGACCAAACGTATTTCTTTTTCTATTTTTCTTAAAATGGGATCGTACACAACTCTCATTGCTGCAACAATAAAGGATCACTTTTTGAATTCAGGTACTATTGTTGATAATTTTATTTATGAAAAAAGAGATCTTTCACTAACTTTGATTTTGGCACCATTGTATAGATATAGAGCAAAGAAAAATATAATTTTCGAAGTTCTTATTTTTTGATATTGTTAAGTAGTGCTTTAGCCACACAATTTAGCTATAATATCATATTTCCGAGATATGCTAACCTAAAAGTCCCGAAAAGACGATTTTGGGACTTACTTTCTGATTATATCAATAGTAAAAAATATCGTATCAATCAACAACAACACCATTAAGTAATACTCAGCTTAAGAATTTTTGTATTTGTATTAGAAACTAGGAGTCTTGCCCTTCAGTTTGACCCATTGGAGACCTCTCTAGCACGTCTCATTCGGAAATTGTAATGGTTTAAAAAAATAGGTCAAAAAAGCAATTTTTCACCTATGTTCTTAAGCACATAACGTGTTAGGGAAATTTTACTGCAGACTGGTAATCAGCATCAAAAATTTACCGAAAATGAATTAAAAAGTATTTGAGAGAAAATTTTGTCGAACAGAGAATTGCTGTGCTTTATTGTAATTTAACAGTGGCCTAACAGTATCTAGTTCATATACCGGACAGTCCTGGCTATACAAAGATTACTCTGCACATCTTTTACTTAAACTTACCCAATCAAAACTTTAGTTTAATCAACACCTAGATAACCTGACGTTAATTATGATGTGTAATCGAAACAAAACATCAACAAATAATGCTGGCAAAACGGCAGTCGCAAAAGCCGATCGCACACAAATGATGTCCGTCGGCTGTCATCCCGCGAAAGAGCGAACGATGTAAGCCATCACTCATTGACATTATGAGCATTCCACGTCGTTTTCTACATTTTCTCAGTTCAGTTGAATTTTATCAGCTTTTATTTCTCGTTAAAATATAGAACACCTAGGATTCTTTTTATTATCGTCAAGCACCAATAACGCATCTTGATTTAAGATGTTAATATTAAAATTATGAATTTAAAGTTAATCGAAAGAGTCTATTTTATTTATGAGAATAGGCTTATATTGCTACTCAAATCACCCAGTGTTTGATCTTTTTTCACCTACGTTTTATTCTTCTCGTTGTAGCATCGTTCCACTCAGCTTTTTTGACAAATTCCTTTGTCTCCTTCATTGGAATTAGTGGTAGTTTTTGTGGTATTTCCGTTCTTCTGTTATCAGTGGAAGTTCTCGAATTGTCGTAAAATACGTGCACTAAAATTTTTGGCATATTTATATTTTATAAAACTCGTGTATTTATGCACAAATAAATAATGAGTACCTACTAAGTTTGGCGGTTTTTCTCTTATTTACAAGAAGAGTGAGTCGGTTCAAAATTCTGTAAATAAGGGTAAAACATTTTGTCAAACGGCAACGAAAGAGCTGAAACGAGATTTCCATTTTGTCAAAAGGTAACGAAAGAGCTTGAAACGAGCTTTACCTATTCCAGTAAAATCTACGAAAATGTTTTCATAATATTTTGTTGGATGCCAATTTATTGATAATATTTTGTTGAAAAAGCTTTTCTCAGTTTTTTTTTAAACATGAAATGCGTTATGTCGAAAAAGAAATGAAAATGCATACGATAACGTAGTTATGGTCTCCTAAACAAGTTTAATGTGTTCAGAATATATTAGTGAGCTCATAAGGGTGATTTTATTACGTATAGGTATCAGATTTTAGTAATTTAGAAAATGTTGATAAAAACGATAGAAAGAAGACTGAGCGCTAAGCAAATCTGACCAAACCCAAAAAACCGCAACTGTTCAGGTTTGCTTAGGATCATTTACAGTCTTTTTTTATTACCAATTCCATTTAGGGTTAGAAACGCAATTTTCGAAAAACTGTTTTTTCGAAAATTTATTTTTCGGAAATTTTCCAGTACCTAATGGAAAAGAAATTTTACAATATTAATATTCTAGGGTTAATACAACTATTAAGGTCAATTTTTGTTAACTTGATTTTCATTTTTTGTTGGTTGTTTTTTTATTTGCTTTTTATTCGGTTTTTTTTTTCATACCTGGCATGACCGTAAATACACGTTTCGGGCTCTTCACTCTGATTTCTTCAGCGAAGATGTACTTCGACAGTTTTCTTATAATGTCTCCTTTTTCTAAATCAGAAGTTGGCTGCATCTCAACGCGGTTCTGTACGTGTAAAATAAATATAAATGTGTTAAAAGCAGTTTATAGCGCCCATTAGTACTAGTTTTACTTTCGAGCGACACTGTTCGTTTAGCGGATGTTCATTTAGCTTGCTATTTTTGCTCTACAATACAGAAATGAAAAGTTGATTTCAAGATATTTTGAATGTAAAACTCATCAGGCTTTATTTCTTACATTAGACAATGTTGTTTAAGACACTAAAAATATCGATAACCACATTATTAAGAAAATTAGAACGAGAGCAAGCAGGGTAGTTTTTTTTTTATCTTCTGACAGCCCACGAAGACCGAAGCTTAAATACTAAATACCGTGGATGTACTGGGGAAATCCGACTCACACACCCAGAGCTGGAAACATCTGTAGGGATTTTACCAGCCCTTTAAGAGGATGTGTGAGGTGGTACCACCTCGGCCGAGGAAGAATTCCTCTACCACCTTCCAACAATTAACAATCACAGAACATCCATGGTCGAAGCAGAATTCGAACCCGCGATCTCTTGGTTGTAAAAAAGCTAGCGCCGTACCAACTCGGCCACCGGAGACCCCAAGCAGATGCAAACGAACACCCCTTACATTTTTTTTATGCTCTGACAGCCCACGAAGGCCGAAGTCTAAGTACTGTGTACCGTTGGTGTACTGGGGAAATCCGACTCACACATCCAGAGCTGGAAACATCCGTAGGGACTTCACCAGCCCTTTAAGAGGATGTGTGGTGTGGTACCACCTCGGTCTAGGAAGAAATCCTCTACCACTTTCCAATTGACAATCACAAAATATCCATGATCTAAGCGGGATTCGAACCCTCGCCTCTCGGTTGCAAAGCTGGCGCCGTACCAACTCGGCCACCGGAGACATGTATAATGATGAAGAATATATTCAATTTCGAGATTTTCACAGATTTTAGTTTTTTACTGCTCCCAGATCCCAAAAAAGAGGTTTTGGATAAATCGCCTGCGTGTGTCTGCGTGTTGCCAGTCGCTCAGCATTGCGCCAAAATTAACTAAACCGATCTCGTATAATTTTGATATTTGTATAGGGTCCCTTTACAAAAATCTCAAACGTTCCATTTAATCTTTTACTACGACCTCAAGTAGGGGTAGTTTACTAATGATAATTTTTTAAATATTTTTTTAAAAAGGGTTCTAACGGTTTCTCTTAAATTTTTCAAGTTAATAGTACATTATATCATAAACCTAACAGGATGCTATTTTTAGTTTTTCCCAGAAAATTGACATAAGGGTTAGTTTATAGATGGAAAATTGAAAATTTCGATTTTCTTAAAAAAGGCTATAACATTTTTGTTTAAAACTTTTATGATAATAGGGAATATGCATATAATCCAAATAAACCTGAAATATATTTTTTTGTATTCTCTACATAAATTAAATATTTATGGGAGTTGTCCTTATCCATTTATTTAGGTCTTTATCAACAAAAAAAAAACATTCTTTACTACAAATTTTCATACAAAATTCGAAACTCTCAAAACGTGATACTATTGGTTGTGAGGTCACATGTCATGCAAATAAAAGTGTTATAATGGCTAGTACATGGTGAGTTCTGGTTAATTTATTTTATTGATTATTTCCTAGAGGTTAAGAGATTTCGTGGGCAAAAAAAAACCTAAAATTTGAATAAAAAGAATGCTTAACAATGGCCGGAAGGAAATGTGTGCAAGGACAAATTGGATAATTTGCTGAAATTTGATGCTTACATGGTCGCTTATTTATCTTTAAAATTTCGTCACAAATACTTATTATTAATTAAATAATAAACGAGTGATTAAAAAGTCTTTATGGGGTTTTTAGTACTTTTTACCTAGAATATCGATTTGTTTGGAAAGGTTCGTGAAGCTCCGCCCAGTCGTGACGTCAGGACAAAGGTAGTCTATTACGACTTTGGCAATAACTTGGCCACGCAGCACTCGACGCATTAATATTTCAGAATTGTTTACGCGCTGCTGCCAAGCTGTTGTGGCTGTTCTGGGCACGTGAAAAATGAGGTTTTCATGGCACTTGCAGTGGTATTTTTGCACATTGGCGCAATACATAGTTCTTGCATAGATTTTATTGTTTATTCAAAAGCATTATTAGCTAATTACACTATATTAAAAAAAAACAACCGTAACACAATCCATTACTGTCTGGGCAAATAAGGCGGCTCTCTACATGCTAGTCGTCTAAAGGCATACCTGTGATTCTGAAGTTAAATTCCTCGTCTGATTGATGTCGTGTTGCGAAAAATAAATCGGATCATGTGACGCCAGGAAATGTTTATATTTTTTGTGTTGCATAACAAACCTGTTCACCTTTAGCTCTTGTGGACCGACATTTTGCCACTCTTAAGCATACAATATTACAAATAATAACATCAGTTTTTTAAATCAATTGCTATAGGTACAATCGTACGAGAAAATGCTCACTTGCTTTCGGACTATCATAGAAGTTGTTGATTCATATAAGGTTGTATGTAGCACTCCTAGGTTCAACTTTACGTTAACATGTAGATTGACACTTATTTTTACTTATCTCCTGACGTCACTTGACAATGGCTGCTTTTTAAATTTTAATAAATTATACCGAGAAGTATAATTGTTTTTAATTATCACTTATAATCTCCCTAGAGCTTGAATTATTTCCGAAAATTTTTTCGAGGTGCGAATTTTTTTAAAATTTCCCGAGGCGTCCGCCGAGGGAAATTTTCTTATAAAAATTCGCAGCAGAGAAAAAATTTTCGGAGATTAATTCAAGCTTGCGGTACGAAAATTTTATACCAAAAATTATTTCAAAAAAAAATACAAATTTTGACAATTTGGCAAGCGTTTATTTTGCTTTGAGGTTTGGTGTTTTAACATAAGGTGGCTATTTAATCATATTAAATCATTTCGAAGTATTACTTTCATTTCATGAAGCATAGACATTTAGTTAAGAAAACCCACGGCTTTTTACTTTATTCGCCATTGATGAAAAAAGAAGTGGAAAATGAATTTCAGAAATATTTGGAATTGATAATTATTGATGTTGTTAATAATAAATAAGATGTACCTACCTACTTATTATTGAATTGAAAATAAATATTTGTAAAACTTAATCTACGCTTCTGTTGTTATTCTGACATCTGCACGTGACAGGTGTCAAGCCAGGGAAATTATCACTTATTAATTTTTGAACTAGGTCACGTGACCGAAAAAATTTCCGAAAAATTCGGGTTGTTGCCATAGAAACCTGTCAAAAACCAGGCATCTGATTGGCTTAAAACAACTGGTATAAAATTTTCCTTGTAATTTCCTCCAAAATAATATTGGGTTTGTAATAACTCCTTTAAACGATTTATGCAATAAAAAAAAAGAATACTTGCATATTCCTTATTACGATTGTATGTCTGCTTTGCGATGAAGCGCCATTTTAAGTAGCATGGAATAATATTTTTTCACAATATCAATGGGCCTATGTATACTTACCTTAATGTTAATTTCTTCGTTAATTTTCTCATCTGGATTTTCTTTGTGGACAATGAACGTTTTACTACACGTTTGGCAATTTTCTTGGGAACACCTTGTAGAGGGCTGGAAAAGTTGTTCCCATGCGTTTTGAGTTTCGTTGTTTTTCCCGTACATTAGTTTGTAGAGATACGAGTCCTTAATCCCTGTTGACTAAAAAAATAAACTGTGCAGTAGAGTAGTCTGCAAAAGAAGATTGACCAAATTTATATCAACCTTTAGAATTAACAAATGTTTATGTTAAAAGAAACTGTACTTTTTAATTTTGTTCAATAATAAAAAATTATGTCGGCCTTAAGGTAACAAACTGACGTTATTCTTCGTACTTTACTGAGACTTACTTTAATTTCATCTCTTCTGGGATATTCAGCTTTAATTGGTAAAAGGTCATTCTTAGTTATGTCATCCAAGATGTCAAGGTATTGCAGTTTCTTACGCCTAAGTTGGGAGCATTTCGTCCGCATCCAGTGAAGTTTGCACTTTTGAGCATCCGATAAAGGTTGGTCATTTGTTATTTTTATTTTACAGTTGCAAATCGGTACTTCAAAAAATAAGAAAAAACTCTTTTTAATATCTATTTTGCTATTCCGCCGTCGAATTTGTAGCATTGTAGCAGTTATAAAGTTTACAATATGCGATTTCAAAAATCGCCATAGCCGCAGCGAATGTTGTGAGACTGGCTTTTCACAATGCTCTTTCAATGGAAATTGAAAAAATTAATAAAAATCAACGAAATCTAAAAATGAATATCAATTCAATATGCATGGAAAAAGGTCTTGCGAAAACTTCCTTGAGTAAACATCGGACGGAATTTCTGCATGCTTCTACGCTGGGAAGGCTTCTACCGACTATTTCGACTCCCTTAACAAGCCCCGCCCATTTTGCACAATTCCACGATCTGGAGTGACATTGGATATTAAAAAATTCTAGTCTAACATATTATACTAAAGCAGTAAGGTCGAAAATGCAATATCCAATTGAAAACTAAAAAAGGGGATTTCCAGCAACTTCCAGCTAGCGGGGAAGGATGGTGGGCTCACCCATGACAAAGACAGACAGTCTGTTCTTTGCAAATCGGTACCTTGCGTACCTGGCATCCCTCGACATGGACAAACCGGGCAAAAAGACGAATGATAGTTAAGGAAACTTAGAAATAATGGCTCCGTTTCAGGTGACCTTCATTCTGAGAAGTTGAAACTTAATTAACGTACGCATCTGAGGAGCGTACCAAGTTAAACCCTGGGAGGGGATTTAGGATCCTTGGGGAAAGAAAATTCCAATGGGGACAAAATTGAATCTTTTCTAGATAACGAATCAGGGGAAATCGGTGATATGTAGGACTGCTTTCCCGGATATTCTTTGCCAACTTTGAAAGTAGTCATTTCATAGTAGAAGCCGGGAGGGACCCTTTTTTCACCCCAGCCACGTTCAGGGAATTCTCCGCAGAGGTTTTCTGGACATGAAATTTAATTATTCGAGATCGTAGTCGGCTGGAAAATTTCCGAATTAAAGTGGGGGTCGAAATTGTGCGACAAGAACTACACTATTACCCTAGTAAATTTTGTTATGTAATAAATCTAACATTCAAAAAATTTACTCAACTTACCTTGTGACGGGGCTTTAGCACAAATTTTATTGACCTTAACGCGTTCACTGACCGAACTTTCAAACGGGGCTTTAGCACAAATTTTATTGACCTTAACGCTTTCACTGACCGAACTTTCAAACGGGGCTTTAGCACAAATTTTATTGACCTTAACGCTTTCACTGACCGAACTTTCAATGGTGTAACTTTGTGGCAAAACCTTCTTGTCTTTCTTTCCTCGCTTGTCTCTCCTTTTCATCAGCGATGCTGGTTCTTTTCTGCTTCTTTTTGTCTGTAATAAAAATAGAATATTACGAGAAGATTGTCAGTAGGGTTTTCACTAAATTTATAGACCAAGGAAATATAATTTTTTCACGTTGTTACTTTTCAATATTGTTAAGTATTTTTGTAAGTAAATAAAAAACAATAACTCTTCTTATAAAAAATCGCAAAAGTTTATCCTACGTCACAATACTATTTTTACTTTTATTCAACTACAAAAGTATCTTACAAGACCCTAAGTACCGAAATGAAAAGTAAAATCAAAAATCCTGAAAATCTCCCGATATTCAATGCTTTTATATTAGTAGTTCTTTCTATTTTTGTAGCACTTTTTTCTTCTCTAGACCTACGTACGTACGTGCGTTGTACAAGGTTATTGAATATATTTAGACAATACACTTTTTTATTTGAAGAGATCAAAATGTTTAAATTAGAAAAAATTGTACATTTGATCTAACCTTAAGTTTTTTCAATTTTTCAGTAATGCCATTAGGGATTGCAATCCCGCAAAATGGGATCCCGCAATCCCGCGGGATCCCGCATCATTTGGTGGCCTGGGGGATCCCGCACCAGCTGGTGCGGGATCCGCATAGCCATGCGGATCCACATAGCCATGAAAAAGCCGCAAACTCTTAAAAAATAACGCGAAAACATGTATCTGCCAAATATCCGTGGTATTATAATATGACAATTAATGAGACTGCTTAGATATTATAAAAACTATTAGGTACCTAAGACTTATTATCTCAGGTAGAAAAATTATAAACATTAACAGCCAGATTCTCCAACACTATAATAAGTTTTATACTATGAATTTATTTCTGAGCTTTTTCGCAAATTTATATAGAACAAATCAATTTTAGTACGTACTTTCGACAATAATAAAACTAAATTCATTACAGCAACTCATTCCAAGATGAGGATCGTTTGGAAACTAAGCAAATCGCTGAAATATCAGGATAATTCATAAGTTTTTAATGACGCCTTATTAACAATGACAGGATAAAAATCTGTCAAAACATAACTGATCAACTATAAAATCTTAATTTAAACCAGGACTAAATATTAAACCTTGAATCTGAACGTTAAAGTTCATTTGGCAAAGTTACTTGTTAATTTAATTGATAAGAAATCTGATTTATAGTCATCTAATTTATACTATAAAAGTGGTATAGTTGTATTTAATTTTTTAAAGTTATTATCAAAAAAGTGATTTAGTCAACTTTGAACGCTCTGGTACGACAAATGAAAGGTGATAAAATTGTGTAGACATTTTTGTGCAGATGTAAACGTAGAACGATTTAAGGTGGGTCATGATTAAAACAAAAAATTTGCTTTAAAAATGTTAAATTGACGCAAAAAGTAATGAAAACAATACAGTTGTACGAAAAATGATCTCTAAATTCCAAAAACCTAGAAATATACAGGGTGCCTCATTTTAAAATCTAAAGTTAGGGTCACTTTCGGCTAAACCGGAAGTCGTCGAAATTTGACACGTACCTCGAAAAGTGACTTTTTATTTGCATATGACTTCTGCCAAGTTTCATCTTGTTCGATTAAATACTAAAAAAATGGCAGCCGGAAAATGATCTCGTAGACACCCGGTATGCAGTGAATTTCATAACACACTGTATATAAAATATAATAAAACTAAGAGGGAAGCAAGAATATTATATGCAACACTGTATGAGAACCGGCAAGTTCCAGGCCTAATGGGCCAATCATTAGAGCTTTTTGTGTGAAAAAAAGACTAGTAGAAAGCCACCTGTGCCATCATTTGAAAGACAATCCGTAGATATACATATTCTGATGTGTTTTCGACTCGCAACTCTCATTAATTAATTTGTTATTAATATGCAAAAATTGAGAATAAATTCTCTAACCACCTGAAAATTCCTTATACAATAAGGATTTCAACAAATAATGGCAAAACAGCTATTCTCCGGGCTATATGCCCCTCCGAGCGCTGAATTACATACCAAAATTTGCCGTATTTTCTTCTAACACAGTTAGATAAGAAAATACTAATGTTTCGAATGCAAGAAACTACCAGGAAGAAGGAAGCTTTTTCTTTAGTTAGAATGTCGTCACCTGCAGACCGGTTTCGAACTCGTTGGTTATCATCAGTACAGGATAGACGAACATACCAACCTTCCGAAAAAGTAATCCCTTAAAGCTACAACTGTCGTACTGCATAAGCAGTGAGACACAGGCAGCGCCATCCATTAGCAGTTTCAAGCATTCAGAGTAGAGTTTACCGTAAGGTAAAATTTTCAAACGTATGAATGAAAGTCTACTTGTCAGGGGTACATATAAATATGCAAAAATTGAGAATAAATTCTCTAACCACCTGAAAATTCCTTATACAATAAGGATTTCAACAAATAATGGCAAAACAGCTATTCTCCGGGCTATATGCCCCTCCGAGCGCTGAATTACATACCAAAATTTGCCGTATTTTCTTCTAACAGAAGAAAATACGGCAAATTTTGGTATGTAATTCAGCGCTCGGAGGGGCATATAGCCCGGAGAATAGCTGTTTTGCCATTATTTGTTGAAATCCTTATTGTATAAGGAATTTTCAGGTGGTTAGAGAATTTATTCTCAATTTTTGCATATTTATATGTACCCCTGACAAGTAGACTTTCATTCATACGTTTGAAAATTTTACCTTACGGTAAACTCTACTCTGAATGCTTGAAACTGCTAATGGATGGCGCTGCCTGTGTCTCACTGCTTATGCAGTACGACAGTTGTAGCTTTAAGGGATTACTTTTTCGGAAGGTTGGTATGTTCGTCTATCCTGTACTGATGAGAACCAACGAGTTCGAAACCGGTCTGCAGGTGACGACATTCTAACTAAAGAAAAAGCTTCCTTCTTCCTGGTAGTTTCTTGCATTCGAAACATTAGTATTTTCTTATCTAACTGTGTTAGAAGAAAATACGGCAAATTTTGGTATGTAATTCAGCGCTCGGAGGGGCATATAGCCCGGAGAATAGCTGTTTTGCCATTATTTGTTGAAATCCTTATTGTATAAGGAATTTTCAGGTGGTTAGAGAATTTATTCTCAATTTTTGCATATTTATATGTACCCCTGACAAGTAGACTTTCATTCATACATTTGTTATTAACATTTTAGTGCAAAAAAAAACGTTTTTTTTTTGTTTTTTTGCTTATAAAACGATAACTACTCGAAGAATTTCAATTCCGTAAATGGAAAAGTTGTAGAGAATTAAATTACGAAGAAAATAAGAGGTGGAGCGATCCGATCGGTTGATTAAAACCAAAGAAAATCCGGAGAAATCGGAACATTCAGCTTAATTTTGAAAAATTCATAACGTTTCCATGTCTGAAGATCAAGAGCTGAAATTGGGCACAGAAGTAGGTAATTATATCAACTTTAAGTGTGCGCAAGGCAGGTGCTGTCGGACCATTAGTTTTTGCGCAAGTGCAATTTCAATTTTTTATGCATTTTTTTGCCGGTAGCCTGCTTGCGTTAAAAATGGTCCTATTTTAATTCTAATACCGGGTTTCAAAACTAGAAGTAAAATACTATAAATCGTATACCCCAAGTTTTCATTAAAATACAGCGAAATGGATGAAACATGCACTTGAACATCGGTGTAAATGGCCTGGGGCGCGCGAGCGAGCGAGCGGTGGGGGAAGGAGGGGAAGCGTACATGGATAGACATACAGGCGGGCCGTGCGGAGCGTCGCATCTTTTCACTGGCTTTTCTCAGCGACTACTGCAGCTTTTTGGAAGATTCTTTTTTTGATTTTGGGGTTACTGAATACGAGGACTCTGATTCTCTATTCAGATTCCACGAATAATTCAAGATAAAGCTACTATTCCGGATTTCGGAGTGGTCTAAGGATTAGAAGAGATGAGACATATATATAGCTATAGCACGCTTAAATTTTGAATAGCTGTTTAACCGTCTAATGCGCCCCCTCCCTCACTCTTCTATTGTTCGGTGGTATGGGTACAGCTGTTGCCTTGGGATTCAAACGAATAGAAGAGAAAGTGACGCCAACGGTTAGATGCTACAGAGCGCTCGGAGCTGTGAGTTGTACTTTTCGATCTGATTGATTAATCTGCATCCGACGATGATTCTGACTTTGATAGTTTAATAGGTAGCGAGCAGATCGAAGAAAATGAAACAAACTATACGACCTTCCGAAAAGAAGGCGAATTTTATAACTAATGTATTCGGCGCAATAATACAGGCTGGTGCAACCAAGATGGGGTAGACGATTGTGAGTAAACGGAGAGAAATTTCGAAATTTTTTTTTTTGGATATTATCGATAGTCAAACACGCTATGTTTTAAAATTATAGCCATAATACAGGGTGGTCCGAAAAACTCGTGGCGAACCAAACTTGTATTTTTTTAAATGGGACACCCTGTATATAATTGTTCCAATTGATTCTCCTGTTCGTTACGATCATTTTGATATAGGGTTTATTGGGTCTAAAATCTATAGTAAGGGAATGGGACGCGGTTAAAGTTGAAAAAATGCTCACAGTTCGGCCACTTTAAAAAAAAATTGAAATAGGTATGGAAAAACCAAATATTCCATAAAACGTTACATATCCTTGAATACATTAATCGCTTGCAATTTGTTTAAAATTATTCACTGTTATACAGGGTGGTCAAGTTTTGCAAATACGCCCTTGACTCATTTTTTTTAAATGGAACACCCTATATATTTTATTTTCATGTTAAAGATAACATTACTAGCTTTCAAAAAATACCATACATGATGCCTTTCTGACCAACAGTTTTTTAGTAAACTAGCCGTGAAAACAAAGTTTCCTCATTCTAATACGATTATACTGAATTTACGTTGTTTATTATTAAATATCTAATATTAGGAGGCCATGACACTATATCATAAATGAAACAAAAGATTGACGGACTTGTCAAAGCTACTGCCGCATAATCCATTATTTACAAGTTAAGCGTAGGTGAGGTAAGAAAACTGAGACCCGAAACCTTTACATGTTTATTAGAGATATTTAAAAAAAAAACAGAAAATATTGTTTTTAGGAAATGTAAACTAATTAATAAACCAGTTATAAACAAAGATAATCAGTTATCAGTATTATTAATAGTGTAAGAAAATTAATTAAGCAAAAACCGAACATCTTTTAAAATTATTTAGTTATGTGTTATGTAGTTACTTGTCAACCTAATTTAATATAAACAATTAAAAAAGCTCATATAAGGTGTTCAACTAAACCACCATTTTGCTAAAGGCACATTTCGAGTCTATCCATAAATGAAAGTTTCACTTTTTCCAAAGTCTGTTCTGAAATGTTGCGAAAACTGTTTCTTATTCTCGTCTTCATATCTTTCACTGTAGTTGGAACCTCTTTATAGACTTCTTCTTTAACATGCCCCCATAGAAAAAATCTAGTGGGATAAAGTCGGGTGATCTGGCTGGCCACTTAACTGGTCCACCTCGCCCAATCCAACGATCTGTCTTCCAATTATCGACAAAATATCTTACATTCCTACGGTAATGCGGGGGCGCTCCATCATGTTGAAACCATAATGATCCCCTTACCATTAAAGGTAAATCTTCAAGCAATACTGGCAACTCGTTTCTCAAAAAGTTGTTTATAACTGGTTTATTGATTACTTTACATTTCCTAAAAACAATATTTTCTGTTTTTTTAAATATCTCTAATAAACATGTAAAGGTTTCGGGTCTCAGTTTTCTTACCTCACCTACGCTTAACTTGTAAATAATGGATTATGCGGCAGTAGCTTTGACAAGTTCGTCAATCTTTTGTTTCATTTATGATAGTGTCATGGCCTCCTAATATTAGATATTTAATAATAAAGAACGTAAATTCAGTATTATCGTATTAGAATGAGGAAACTTTGCTTTCACGGCTAGTTTACTAAAAAACTGTTGGTCAGAAAGGCATCATGTATGGTATTTTTTGAAAGCTAGTAATGTTATCTTTAACATGAAAATAAAATATATAGGGTGTTCCATTTAAAAAAAATGAGTCCAGGGCGTCTTTGCAAAACTTGACCACCCTGTATAACAGTGAATAATTTTAAACAAATTGCAAGCGATTAATGTATTCAAGGATATGTAACGTTTTATGGAATATTTGGTTTTTCCATACCTGTTTCAAATTTTTTTAAACTGTGAGCATTTTTTCAACTTTAACCGCGTCCCATTCCCTTACTATAAATTTTAGACCCAATAAACCCATATCAAAATGATCGTAACGAACAGGAGAATCAATTGGAACAATTATATACAGGGTGTCCCATTTAAAAAAATACGAGTTTGGTTCGCCACGAGTTTTTCGGACCACCCTGTATTAGGGCTATAATTTTAAAACATAGCGTGTTTGACTATCGATAATATCCAATAAAAGTTTTTTCGAAATTTCTCACCGTTTACTCACAATCGTCCACCCCATCTTGGTTGCACCACACTGTATGTTCATGTTGTTTATCATCCATTTTTAATCATATTAATAAAACACTTTTGTGAAAAAAAATAGTTATTTATTATACAAGGGGAAAAAAGTATTAAATTTTAGCTCGAGGTTGTGTTGTCTCTTGACGCGAAGCGGAGGGAGACAAAAAACCGAGAGCTAAAATCTAATATTTTTCCCGTGTATAATACACTATGTTTTTCTGCGACGGGAAAAACGACGATTTAATATTGAAAAAACCGAGGAAAAAACCTATTATTACAATATATTAATGGCCATTTGGTTTCAACCAGAGCCATTAATCCAAAAACAACAAACAACCATATATTAAAGTCAGACAATTATCGATGCGAAATTTGAATGTTTAAACTGGTAGGCTGTTGTACTTATAGCGACAATTAGACCTGCGTTGCTAAGGAAACCTATAAAGTAATGAAACATCTGTCATTTTAATTCTGTGATTTGATTTAAAAATTGCAAACTTGGTGGTTGTTTAGTAGTTATTTTGAATAATATACAGTTAAAAAATGTCTGAAAGAAAATGTAACTTTTCTATAATAAAATATTCTAAATTTAAATATCTACCTCTACTTATGTGTATATATGTATATCCGGGAAAAAAGTACTCACTTTTTTCCCGGGCAAAAAAGTAATTTCATAAAAAGTGACATTTTGTTACCTGTCAACAGAGATAAAATGTCAAACGTTTTTCCCGCCACGGAAAAAAAATATATTTATGTGATTAAATTAACAACCTTCCTGATCGTTTATTTATAGAATAGAAATATAAGAATGTTACTCAAGAAGGTGGAATAGCAGCTTTATCTTGAGTTATTCATGGAATCTGAATAGAGGATCAGATTCCGCGTATTCAATAACCCCTAAATCAAACAAAGAATCTTCCAAAAAGGTGCAGTAGTCGCTGAGAAAATCCAGTGAAAAGACGCGACGCTTCACACAGCGCGCCTATATGTACGCTTCCCCTCCTTCCCCCACCACTCGCTCGCTCGCGCGCCCAAGGCCATTTACACCGATGTTCAAGTGCATGTTTCATCCATTTCGCTGTATTTTAATGAAAACTTGGGATATACGATTTATAGTATTTTACTTCTAGTTTTGAAAACCGGTATTAGAATTAAAATAGGACCATTTTTAACGCAAGCAGGCTCCCGGCAAAAAAATGCATACAAAAATTTAAATTGCACTTGCGCAAAAACTAATAGTCCGACAGCACCTGCCTTGCGCACACTTAAAGCTGATATAATTATCTACTTCTGTGCCAAATTTCAGCTCTTAATCTTCATAAATGGAAAAGTTATGAATTTTTGAAAATAAAGCTGAATTTTCCGCTTTTTCCGGATTTTCTTCGGTTCTAATCAACCGATCGGATCGCTCCACCTCTCATTTCTTCGTAATTTAATTCTCTACAACTTTTCCATTTACGGAATTGAAATTCTTCGAATAGTTTTCGTTTTATAAGCAAAAAACAAAAAAAAAGCGTTTTTTTGTACTAAATTGTTAATAACAAGTTAATTAATGAGAGTTGCTAGTCGAAAACACATCAGAATACATCTACGGACTATCTTTTAAATGATGTCATAGGTGGTTTTCTACTAGTCTTTTTTGCAATATATGACTTTTTTTGCTCTAATGATACGAAACTAAACACCATTGTAAGGCTCTACAGGAAAGTAATAAATTCTCAAGATTTGTCGATGTTTCCATAGAAATCCTATACAATTTGCATTAACTCATATGCGAGCGGAATGGAGGGTTGCTTGATTTTTATTTTATTTTTTAAAATTATAGGAAATCAGTCGAACATCGGTGTATGTAACTTAACATAAAATTCAGCTCTTAGCGAGTAGAATTTTAAAAACAAAAAGTAATATAGCGATCAAACCCTCCGAAAAAAACTTAGTTCAAAACTCGCTTATTTGATGTCAAATTGTTTTTTTAGTTACGTTTCCTGATGGTTCTCTACAAATCTACAATTTTCCTAATTTAAACATATTTCTATCTGTTGAAATAAAAAAATTATCTATTGGTCCAAATTTAGTCAATACCCTGTACAGGTAGAACATTATTTGTCGAAATATGTCTCCCATCAATTTATAAGAAATCTATTATTAATTTCCTCCCTATCAAAAAACGTAATTATGGTGACTAACCTAAAACAAAACCATTAACAACTGACATTGACAGAACAGCACGTGACCGTAAAATGCCGATCGCACACGAATCCGCTAGCCAATCGCTCATTGGCAAGAAATATTCGGCGGCACTTTCTAGATGTTTTAACTTGAATTGAATTTTATTAGGTTTTTATTAGATTTAAAAATTAGGAAACATCTAAGGATTATTTATATTATTATAAAGCATTAATTAGTACTAAAATTATGAAATTCGGGTTTAGTGAACGAGTCCATTCCGACTGTATATGATGACTTTTAAATCAATCCAGCTATAGAGGTAATGAAAGTGGTAAAATTGTATTAAATATAATTGATGCATTCATTACCTCATGCTTTCTCTGTTTAAACCATAAGCTGTCCTGATATTTCTTGGATAAATCTAATAGAGAGCGTGGTTTCTTGTCTTGCTGACGTTTTGAGGGCGGCATCAAATATCGCATAGGGCTTTTAAGAGTAGTGCTAAAAGACGGGACCTTTCTATAGTGTGACCCTACTTAGTAAAACGAATTTTTTACTGAAACCCAGCGAGGGGCATCGGGTGGGGGGCTGAAGCTGAAGAAAAAATAATCTATGATCTTTGCAGACCGAATTAGCATCCCGCCCCCTTCCTCGAAAATAATATGAGTTGCTCCCTTCTAGTTTAGACCCTGGGTACGCCCTTGTATATATTATAGAGGGTTATTTTTTTAAACCTGACATAGGCTAACTTTTTTATTTAAAGAGATAGGCCTATAGTTCCAAAAGCTAAATTTTAGAGAATAGTCCAACTAAGAAACATACTAAAATAAATTTTCCCCAGTGTTGCCAGTTTGTAAGTTATTTCAGAAAAACATATTTTTTTAAACGTATAGTGGCTATATGTCCACCGGCGCGCGGCGGTAGGTTACAGTTAGGCTTAGAATTCCGCCGCACGGCGGACTCTGCAAATAATAAGAACTTATCCGCCGTAAAAATTATAGTGCGGCGGAACGCAATGGTTGATAATTCGTTTTCCGCCTTTCGACGGATTTTACTGCATAGCAGCTAAGATCCGCCGACAAAATTTTGGCAAGCTTTATAATTTATATATCTATATAAATTTACAAGTTGTTTTTCCCACAAATTTTTATTTAGATCAGCGTTAAAAGGTGAGGTGAGGAGTTGTGAAATACGTTCTCGGACAGGTTTGCTCAGTTTTAGGCGAGGTTTTAGGTTTCAGCAGTATTTTTTCAAAATTTTTTATCTGTTGAGTTTTTTACTGCGACTGCACGATCCGTGTTGGTATAAAATTTTATCAACACCGCATCCAACTGACATTTTATTAAATATGATACTGCTGAAACCGAAAACTGAGCGAACCTGTCCGAGAACGTTATTACTACCTGACAAGGAAGTAGACCTTCTGTGTTATTACTACCTGACAGTAAAAAACTCAACAAAGATAGATAAAAAATTTTGAAAAAATACTGCTGAAACCTAAAACTGGGCAAACCTGTCCGAGAAGGTATTTCACAACTCCTCACCTCCCCTTTTAACGCTGATCTAAAAATTTGTGGGAGAACAACTTGTAAATTTATATAGATATATAAATTATAAAGCTTGCACTTATTTACTATGAAGTAAAATCCGCCGAAAGGCGGAAAATGAATTATCAACGTTCCGCCGCACTATAATTTTTACGGCGGATAAGTTCTTATTATTTGCATGAGTCCGCCTTGCGGCGGAATTCTAAGTCTAACTGTAACCTACCGCCGGCGGACATATAGCCACTACGTTTTTTAAATGGCAACAATGCATTTTTTTGACAAATTTTGATGGTTCTAGAAAAACATGATCATGATTCTAGAAAAGCATAAAGAGTAAAAGTTTTTGGTTAGAATAGCAGTTTACGAGCTATTTAAAATGCGTTTGTAAGAATAGCTTTTTTTGTCGTTTCTCTTAGGTTAAAAACAAAAAAACTGTAAATAAACAAATTTGTCAACAACTGCTCTAAAAATACCCAAGTAATTAAAATTTATTTAATTTTAGTCATTATTACATTAATACTCGCAATATGGATTTAATTAAAATTTAAACGCCAATTGCTCGTAAACTGCTATTCTAATCAAATTTTTTTACTTTTTTTGTTTTTTTAGAATCACAAGATTAATCAAAATTTGTCAAAAAATGCATTGTTGCCATTTAAGTATAGTTTTTTTTTTATAGTATAGTTTCACTAGTCATAAGTCTGCTTTGTCAATGAAAATATATGTGAATGTATTTTTAGACAATAAAGCATATATCTATCTATCTATCTATCTAAGAAATTATGTTTTTCTGAAATAACATACAAACTGGCAACACTGGAAAATTTGTTTTCGTATTTTTCTTGGTTGGACTATTCTCGAAAATGTCCCTTGTGAAACTGTAGCTCTATCTCTTTAAATAAAAAAGTTAGCCTGTATACAGTGTCACACATAAAGTCCGCATCATATGGGAAATTTTTTTCCTTACAGGTTAAAGGAAATTCTGATTTTACTATTAGTTTTTGCTTTAAAAATGACGCCCAATGGCATGCACATGAGCAGTCACGTGACTTTGTTTAACTGTCAAATTTGACATTTTCTTCAAATAATGTCCAAAAAGGCGGTTATTTCTTAAAATTTCGAAAAATGTTAAAGGAAAAAGTTGTTTGTTTTTTAATTTTCTACCCTTGTACCAATTTTCAACTTTCTAGTACAAATTTCATTTTTTTCCAATTTTTTTTAAACTCGACATTTCTGGGTTTTTTAAATTTTACCAAACCAGTACAAAAATATTCCTTTATACCAAACTTATCTTTTTAATGTATTTTTATCACCAATTGTTGTTCTAAATACTGTTTTTTATTATAAAAATAGGAAACGCCAGCAAAAACTATGTCAAAGTTGATGCAAAGTTGACATAATTGGTACAAATAACTGAACATTTGACTTTATTTCGGTTTTTTACTAAGATGTTAGATGCATAAAACCGAATTAAAAAACAATTCCAACGAAAAATCTTTAATTTACCTTTTACTGCACTTTTTAAACAATAAAACCTTGTCTAATTAATAACGAATAATTACAACGCAAAAGGAACTAAGAGCAGGCCCACTCTAACCATTGGACCAATAGGGGCTGCAGCCCTAGGGCGCAGGGCGTCCGGCGCCCTAGGGCTGCAGCCTCTATTGGTCCAATGGTTAGAGTGTGCCTGCTCTTAGTTCCTTTTGCGTTGTAATTATTCGTTATTATTAAGACAAGGTTTTATTTTTAAAAAAGTGCAGTAAAAGGTAAATTAAAGATTTTTCGTTGGAATTGTTTTTTAATTCGGTTTTATGCATCTAACATCTTAGTAAAAAACCGAAATAAAGTCAAATGTTCAGTTATTTGTACAAATTATGTCAACTTTGCATCAACTTTGACATAGTTTTTGCTGGCGTTTCCTATTTTTATAATAAAAAACAGTATTTAGAACAACAATTGGTGATAAAAATACATTAAAAAGATAAGTTTGGTATAAAGGAATATTTTTGTACTGGTTTGGTAAAATTTAAAAAACCCAGAAATGTCGAGTTTAAAAAAAATTGGAAAAAAATGAAATTTGTACTAGAAAGTTGAAAATTGGTCCAAGGGTAGAAAATTAAAAAACAAACAACTTTTTCCTTTAACATTTTTCGAAATTTTAAGAAATAACCGCCTTTTTGGACATTTTTTGAAAAAAATGTCAAATTTGACAGTTAAACAAAGTCACGTGACTGCTCATGTGCATGCCATTGGGCGCCATTTTTAAAGCGAAACTAATAGTAAAATCAGAATTTCCTTTAACCTGTAAGGAAAAAAATTTCCCATATGATGCGGGCTTTATGTGTGACACTGTATATATATATATATATATATATATATATATATATATATATATATATATATATATATATATATATATTGTATTGCTTTTTTTAAACTCGGGACACAATATATCATACTTTTTGATGGTAAATTACAGTTACAAATTAATATAAACAATACTTACATGGAACTGTCAAAATCAAATACCTGATATACAGAGGTTAAAACAATTACGTTTTGCCAAAAAATAAGTCACTTTTTACATCTTTGGTAGCCTTTTACTGGTAAAAATAAGTCACTGTGGCATCTACTAAGGATTTAAATAACCTCTGTTGCAAATTTCGTCCTTTATTTTGAGTAGAACAAAAGTTAACGTGGGGTGAAAAATTTACCCTGCAAATCTCATGTCCCGAGTTAAAAACAACACTGTATACGAGGTGTGGCAATTAAATATAACGAGAATTTTGTTTTCAAATCTTTATTACACAAATTTATATGTGCATCCCTTCACAGTAATTCCCCTGGAGTACCACGCACTTGTTCCACCGCTCCTCCCACTTCTGGAAACACGTCTCGACGTCGGTCGCAGTTAACTTCTTTACAACCGCCGCGCAGTCGTCCGCTGGGCAATGACCCTAATCGACTCAAAACGATACCCTTTCATGGGACTTTTCATTTTGGGGAATAGCTAGAAGTCCAACGGAGCCAGGTCAGGGCTGTAGGGGGGCATGGGGAGTGTTGTAATCTGTCTACGGGCCAAAAACGGTTGAATCCGCAACGACGAATGCGCGGGCGCATTGTCGTGGTGAAGACTCCACCCGTGTTTCGCGAGCTCCGGCCGCACACGCGCAACCGCTTCAGAACTTCTTCGTAGAAGGCCCTGCTCACCGTGTGGCCTTGCGGTACCCACTCTGTATGGACTATACCCTGGATATTGAAAAAACAAATGAGCCTGAACTTCATCGCCATCGTCCACCGATTCGCGGCCTACCTTAAACGGCCTCGCCCATTCATACACGCGGGCAGATGATAGGCATTCATCTCCGTAGACATCTTTCAGTTTTTGAACAATTACCGACGGCTTATCGCCCGATTTCGTTAAAAATTTTATCACAATTCTTTGGTCAATATTTTTGTCACTCATTTTCCGACACCACACCAAACTTCAAACCTTTCTCACGCACGTACAACAACGTCAAACGTATTGAAACTTTTTATGTGTATCGAGAAACTGTTGCCAGTTCGAGCGAAAGAACAAAATTCTCGATATTTAATTGCAACACCTCGTATATAGAAAATGGGAAATATCTTCGGTCTGTACAGGGTGTTACAAAAAGATGTTAAGAAATTTTAAGGGCAGATCTACATCTAAAAATATGAAAATAAGTTTGTATAAACAAGGGTTCTCAAACGCTCCTTTTTCGAGATACAGGATGTTTAGGATGTTTCTTTTTAATTTCTGGAAAATGCGTTAAGGTATTGACATGAATTTTGGTACACGCCAGTAGGTAATCAAATGATACATTTACGTGTAAAAATGTATTTTCTAAAGTACTTGCATCAGTGGCGTGCGTGCGGGCAAGTCTTTATTTTTAGCGTAAAAAAAGGCACGCCACTGTTTTTTTTGCAAAATTGATATTATTTTCTTGAAGCCCAATTAATTCTGCGTGAAAGCTGCCTCTTAAGCTTTTTTGTTCTGACGCATCGTTTTCGAGATAAAAATTAATTTATTTCTTACAATAAAAACAAAAATGATTTTTTAAAAATATTTTTTGTTCAGGAAACAGTGCATTTTGATTTAAGTTTATAGTAGATGCTGGAAATGGCTTATCCGTGCTTCAATACATGCTCTAAATCGTCTTCGCATATTTCTCCTAACTCTTCGGAATACTTGAGTTGTGAATATATTAAACAACCTGTATCTCGAAAAAGAAGCGTTTAAGGATTCATGTCTACATAAACTTATTTTCATATTTTTAGATGTAGAATCTGCCCTTAAAATTTCTTAACATCTTTTCGTAACACCCTGTATAGGTAATAATATACCGGTAAATGTAAAGAGTAATTTCTTCGCTAGTGCAGGCACAAGACCGTAAAATGAAAAATAAAACAATATAAGGACTATTTTTTTTGAGGAGGAGGCACCCTTACCAGAATCAAAAATAGTCCTTATTTTGTTTTATTTTCCATTTTACGGTCTTGTGCTTGCACTAACAAAAATTTTACAGAGAAAATATAATGTGCTGGTAAAAGTGCTTTCCAACAAGGTAAGTACCACAAGTGGTATCTTCCCATTAAAAAAAATTGTTGGGTTATGTTTCACCCCTTAAGGGGTTTGAAAAAACAAAGTTTTGTTATGAGTATGAAGCCCACGAAACATCTCAATCGACGTGTGTTTGCTTTTTTCACAAATATTTTTTCCTAAGCTTCAAGCGAATTTGTTCCAGTTAAAGACCCCACCCTATATATATATATATATATATATATATATATATATATATATATATATATATATATATATATATAGTGAGCTCAAAAAGGTTCGAATAAATTGATTAAAAAGTCTGGTCATTATTTTTCAGGTAAGTGCTCGCACATGTAAATTTTTATTTTTAATTGCACATTTTTTTAACTAACTTTTATGTGTGTGTTTCGCATTTTCGGGTTCTATGATCGATTCTAGGCATTTTATATATAACATGCCCTGTGCCTAAATTAATTAGTTTCTGAGATATTGACAGCTAAAAATTGCCATTGTTCCACTTTGACAGCCTTTAACATCCAAACGGTGCGTCTTAGAGCAAAACGGCTTACATCTATCTATGTTAGTTTTTTATTGTCTACAGAAAAATGTCAACTTTCGGTTTAACCGGATGTGACCGAAAATCTGTCAATTTATTACATCCGGTTAAACCGGAAGTTAACATTTTTCTGTAGATAATGAAAAACTAAGATAGGGACATGTAAGCCGGTTTGCTCTCAGATTCACCGTTTGGATGTTAAAGCCTGTCGAGCACAAGCAAAATGCCTATTTTTAGCTATCAATATCGCAGAAACTAATTAATGTAGATACAGGGTATGTTACATAGAATATCTCTAGAATCGACCGTAAAATTCGAAAATGTAAAAACATACAAGGTGTCCTATTTAAAAAAAAATAAAGTAGACGTACGTCTTGCTTTTTTGAGCCGCCCTCTATATATGAAAATTAGTTTAAAAAAATGTGCAACTAAAAATAAAAGTTGACGTGTGCGAGCACTTAAGTACCTGAGAAATAATTACCTGATTTTTTAATGAATTTATTCCATCCTTTTCGAGCTCACTGTATATATACCCAATAAAATATTTCGTAATTAAGACAGCGAATTAAACAAAATTTTTGTGATTATGTAGTACGGTTTGCTGCAAATATTTTAAATTTATCAAAGCTTATTATTTACATTTACTCTTTAGGTGCTTCTGTATTAGTAATTCGAAAATTTTAAATATTTTTAAAGCAATAAACAACTTGTTATCGTTTATTCAATTAACCACTTCAAAAATATAGATTTGTCAACGCTGTATAATTTTATCTTAAATTTGTTGTTTTCCGAATTAAAAGAAAGAACAAGAAGGAAAAAGCATCATGATTTTAATGAGTTGGACGGAAACGAAGAACTAAATTTTTCGAAAACTTGGAAATTGGTCTAGATTTTTTTTCTAGGAAGGTTAATTTAGATTTGTTTAACAAACCAGCACACTGATTTGGACACTGATTTGCATAGTCTTAGAGCTGAGCTAAAGAAGCTTAAATCATTGTATTGTTACTTTTTATAACACTTCAGGACAACGTCTTCTGACTCTAATGAGGGGATTCTGCGGGAAACTGCGGAAAGTCTTTTCAAGGATGCAAGAACGTAACGTTATGGCAAGGAACAATATTATTCAAAGCGCTTCCGAAAGCTAATCTGAAGATATAAATATCCGAGTTAATCACGACTTCACTTTAGTAAATGGTCTATCGAACTCAGTTACTGTAGCTGGAGGTGAATTTTAAACCTCTATAGAATAGGTTAACAGACCTGAGCAAATACCCGAGTTTTGCGCGTCTCGAAGGTTCCTCTGCCGTTCTTATGAGTGTTGACATGACCTGGTATCAAAGAAGTCATGTTGAAATACTTCACCAAGACGTAGACCAAAGAAAAGAGAAAGGGAAAAACATTTGGTCATCCGATACATCCCAGATTTTCCACGTGCATTGGTCCAGTTTAAATGGCTTAAATTTAAATATAAATAAATGCCACTGTATTACGTTTGCTAGGATCAGAAATCCTATAATATATCTAATCATAAATATAATATAATGCATATTCCAATTATCAGGATGCAGCGTAATTTTAATAGGTTAGATCTTCAAATACATGGTTCGGTAAATAAATTTAAGAAAAATCTGAAAAATATATCAACCAATAACCTAAATGTTCATTAGTTTTAATTTCAAGCATTAAATAAATAAACAAATTTACAATTATATGCTCTTCGGCCATAATGTTGGTAAGTTAACAATAAGTGAGTCTAATCGGGTTCGCAATACCCGCAGAAAACCATGTACTGCAACGTTACATTTTTTTTTATTTAGTACCTGTCAGGAGGCTTGTCGCCACAGTTGTTAGTTACTGAAGTCACCGGCCTATGGCTGTTCATATGTTTCCTACTTTTGGCCATCAATTTTTGGAAAAATATTAAACTGTCGTTGGCCTCGACTTGAGCCTCGAGTCGTTTGTGCAAGTCCGTGATTGCTCTTTTCCTGTATACGTCTGGGTGTGTAAAATTCAATCTACACGTATCTATAAAAATAGGTAAATAAAATCCTAAAATATCTGGAATAAGAAAGAAGAGTACTTCACTGTGCACTACCTCTTTGATCCATATATTTTTACTTTTACGTTGTCTTAGGAAAGTGGTTCATATTAAAAGATTTTGCAGCTACTCAAAATAATAATAATAATAATAATAATAAGATAATGTACAGCCAGTTAAATTTAACAATAACAACAAAAATAACTTGAAAGTCTAAGATTAATTGGAGATCTTGCGAAAGGGATGGGTGCGGAGGTCTTGAAGACTTGTTTGAAAAAATGAATATGAATATTTAAGAAACACATTAAAAGCTACTTTTTGAAAAAATCATTTTTCTAATGCGTTTTTGTCAGTTTTTGTTAATCTTAATGTATTCCTCTTATTTTAATTATCCAATTCCAACAATTTTTTAATCAATAAACAACTTTGTTCATTGAATTCGTTTTAAATTCATGTTACTTATGTTATTAGTTATTACTTTTGTATAATTATATTAGTTTTCCTGTACAAGCTAAATGAGTCTTGAGAATAAAGATTTCTAGAAAAAAATGTTGCTTACTTATACTGAATGCTTGTCTTCTATAACTACTATCTCTACAAGTTAAATCGTTTTCGGAAAACTGATCTTCCATAAGCTCTCTTTGGATTTTACTAACTTCGTGGAATCTCTTCAGTGCTTCACTCATACATAATTCTTCTTGGCGTTTTTTGCCTCTAGAAGACGCCGGTCTACTATTGGGTCTACTGCCCTGTAATAAAGAAACGCTCGGTCAAAAAGCTTTTCGATCAGATTCACTATTGTTGAGACCGGTCTAATTTGACAATCAAGGGTTCAAACTGACAAGTTGTAAGGATAGGCCACTAAGTTTTGTGCTATTAATTCTAAATTTGGCCGCAAATTCATAAGGAACAGTACTTTTTGTATGTATTTTCCACAATGATAAAACTAAATTTATTTTAGCAACTAGTTTCACGATAAAAATCGTTGAGAACCAAGCAAATTACAGAAAGAATAACTCGTACTTTTTTACTGAACGTATCAAAACCTAACTGATCAACTCGAAAGTGTAAATTTAAATTAGTACTAAGTTTTAAACATTTTTAAGGCATCCCAGGGTTTAGGTCTTACGCATCTGATCGTCGAGGAAATAAATATTATAGTAAGAAGTGTAGAGACCTACACGGAAAAAAAGTGTCCTAAATTATGTTAAAATACCTTAAATCAAGTAAATTACAATTTTGCGTACAGTGTAACGATTTTAAAATGTTTGACCCCCTCCGCTCCACATTTCGAAAGGCGGTTGACAAGTTTAAAATGTTAAATGGAAAGGTATATTTTTTTCGAAAATTCGATTCTCCGTCAAATACTACGTGTGTACTTCTTGCCTTTACTCTACCAGGGTTCTCAGCCTCATGTAAAACAGGGAAATGTCAGGGGGATTCAAAAACTGTCAGGGAAAACGAAAATTTTTAGTAATAGACAGTAAAAATAAAGATATTTTTCTTAAAGTCAGGGAAAATGGCAACTTCCCTTAATTTTATTTTTAAAACTTATTTTTTTTTTTAGAAAAAATTGGTCGCTACGGTATTTACCGCCTCGTATACGTCTTATAACATCTCGAGGCAACCCGTTAACCATACATATAGTTTCACATTCTCAGAGAAAGACAGCTTGTTACGCTATAAATGTATTAAATAAAAAAGAAAATAAAACATGCATCGTGCAGTGGATATTTTGTCCCGTCCTTCTAACCAGTCGCATTCGTTATTATCAGAACGACGAAGAAAGTATTAAAAGTGAGATAAAAATGCAGAATAGATCTCATCCGCTATCTTTCCGATCGTTTTCGCATTCCGTTTTTTGTTTCAGCTAAAGTTGCATCAGATCGCGATTCTGGCGCATTTTTTTTTATTTACCCTTTGTTGTATGTTTATTCTAGTGACGTCCAGTAAATAATCGCGATTTTCGAAAAGTTAACATATTCGTATACTTTGTTTGAACATTTTGGTGCGATGCGATGTCGAGATTGCAGAGAAAAACAGTTTTTAAATGTGATTGGGTCGATCCAGATTTAAATCCTCCAGAATGGGGCAAATATTTGAAGCCAAGTAAAGAGTAACAAATATCAGGCTTACTGCAGTTTATGCTTTAAAGTAATACAGCTTAGCAATATAAGGAAGAGGGCAATTGCTAGCCATTTTAAAAGTACATCCCATTCAAAAAAAATTACATGTAGTAAATACCAACAATACCGTTTCGGCTATGCTGTCTAACTCTAAAAAATCTGAAAATATATCTCGAAGAGAAACCACTGCCACAGATTTTGATGGTGGGTGTTGGGGTAGGTGTTGATAGTTTCCGAGGCTGTTTCTGAAAGCACTCCATCTATTCCATCAAATTCAAGCTTTTTGTCAAATTTTATGTTAAATGAATACGTTCTTGATGCAGAAATAAGATGGTGCTTAAATATGGTATACAATCGCAAATCTGTTAATTCAGTGGACAAAGATGTAGCCATAATGAAAAGTAAGTTCTCTGACAGTATTATTGCCAAAAAAATGTCACTCAGTTCTTCAAAAGCAGCATACTCTATTTCTTATGGGCTCACACCATATTTTTAAAACTGTCTTGAAAAAACTGCAGTAAAGTGTGACAATTACGTTGTCTGTTTTGATGAAGCACTAAATAAGATAAGCCAAAATTGTCAGATGGATATTTTAATCAAGTATTTTAATGAAGAAAGTCAATGGGATAAAAAATTACCAAGCGGGACTATAAGTATTATCTGCAGTGTTGAATCCAGACATTTTTTTTCGACAGGGGGGGGGAGATATATTCTTATTGGAGGGGAATATAGGCAAAACTATGCTTTAAGCAAATCAATTTCTATATTTTACAGATATTCCCCGGGGGGATTTTTCTTTCTCTGGGGGGAAAGTCCCCCTGAGCTACCCCTTGAATTCATCCCTGATTATGTATGTTATTAAAAATATGTTTATTATATAAGTATAAACGTGTACACTGAAACTGCTCGACCCCCATCTTATTCATCACGTGACAAAGTCAATCACGTTGGCTGTAATCGCCTGGACGCATTACCTCATTTTCCTACGTTGTGTTTATTTCAGGTTCTTTTAAAGTTTGGTACAACAGTAAATTTCAGATCAGATTTTGATAGTTTTAATTATATTTTTCTCATGGGGGGGGGGGGCAAAATTAAAAAAAAATGTTTTTAAAGATCTGATTTGTAGTAATTTATCCAAATACACTAATAAAAAGTATGAAGTATCACAATCTCAGGGGGGACACGGCCCCCCTGGCCCTCCCCTGCGGGCGCCCATGTTCATAACTAGCCTTTTGTATTGTTTCATACATTGTGCGTGTGTAGGACAAAGAACGACACACAGTAATGGCTTTCCTGTATTCTGTATTTCACCAAGCAAACGTTTAAGTAGACAGTTCCGGATGAAAAGAATCCATTTTTCCACACACTTGGCACTGATGCACCATTTCTCAAAGACTATGGATAAAGTCCTTTTAAGAAAAATCAAAAATCACTGAAAATTTCGCTATACACGTATATTCCAACCATTACGCCAAATCTTTAACTTATCAATGAGTACGGGGAAAAATGAGTTCGAATGAGCCAGTGACGTTGCCACCCTAACTCTAAATTTCGTCACCATGCATTAGAAAGAAATTACTAAAAATTTATTTTCACGAGAAATAATGGTACATTGGTAATCTTATTCCCCCTTAGTCATATGCTTTAGCCTGTGGTATTTAGGATTGCAGATATTAACTTACAGTAATTGGCGACTCAAATGATTTTTAACGGGGAAGTAGGGCTCACTAGACGACAAAGATGCCAAATAACACAATCATAAAGATAAAGACGAAACGAAAACATTCCCCGTTATGGTAGTTAGCTAATCGGCTGAAGAGGATGCCACGTTCTTAATTCAGTCGCCAATAGCGTTATTTTAGTATAGTTTACCAATCTGAAAATATGTCACATAACTGAAAACCTGGCAACAGCCAATCTCAAGATGTAGGTGGAGGACCATATTATTATAGTCAGCCGGGTTAAAATAACTTCGGAATCCCTGATCGCTTGAAAAGGTTAGTACTTGCCCTTCTAAATCAATGTGTTTTTTTAAGAAATGGATATATTATTAAATTAAATATAAGTTTTTAATTTATTTGCATTAGACACACGTATTTTGATTTAAGTTAATGGGTTACCATAATTTTTGTTATTTAAAGATGTCTGTATTTTTTATACCAGGAAAATTCTATTGGATTGGCAATATTCACTAAAGGTAACAAATTATTTATTTATGGCCATAACCACTTAATATTAATTAATAAACTGAAAAAACATTTTTTTGGAAACAGGAATATTTTCCCCTGACGCTGTAAGAAAATAATAGAACCAAAAAGAACTAATGCAGAATAGACAGAAAGAATCTTGCCTTTTTTCCACTGCCTTTTTTGTTGCCATCGTTGTCGCTTTCGTTCACCTCCTTGATTTTCGGAAACGCAGCGTAGCACTCATCAATCTCCTTGTTAATGGCCTCGACCATACTGGTCAGAAACTGTTCGTAATCGGTCAGTTTTTCCACTTCTTTCATCGTTTTGTGAAAACTTTCCGTAGTGCCTTTTCGGGAAATCCCGATTTTTGACGTCATCGATTTTATTAGATTGACTCCGACAGATTCGGCCGATTGGGTTGTCGGGTTTAGAATCGTGAAGAACGGTGTTATGCTTGGGGTCCTAAAATAGAGATTATTACACTCGTTATATAAGTTAAAAATAAAGCACACCACTTTCGATTCACTTCCATTATCGTGCTATCAGACTATCAGGTATCTAGGCAAATCAAACGAATAGAAACAGGTCAACGCACAGCGAAGTACATGTTGTTAAGCGATACAAAAATTACAGAATCCTTCGTTGTTTTTAGCGGTCTTTGAAAATTTTAAGTGCGTGCAGATAGTTTTACAGTCGGTAAATGACGAGAAAAGTGGTTGGGTTACAGAAAAATGTAATAGTGTGTTAAGAAAAAATATTGGCCTCGCTAAATTGAGACAGATATAAACTCATAGTGTTTCAATAGATCCGTTAAGCAGTTTAAGACCATTTTACCTATGCAAAGGAGATAAAAGGGAGTGTATCAATTATAGAGACATAACTCTACCTAGTGACCCAGGAAAAGTTATGGCTGGAATAATTAAGAAGAGGATAAGAAGTAGAATTGAACCAACCATGGAGGAATCTCAATGCGGATTCAGGGGAGCACAAAGTACACAGGACATAGTATTCATAATAAGACAAGTCAGCGGAAAACTCAAAAAATAGAGACATTCATGTGTGTTTTATTTAATTGACCTTGAAAAGGCTTTCGATCGAATACAGAGAACGGATATATGGAGAAGAGTATTAGAAAAGAGAAAAGTGGACAAGAATTTAATAACAATAGTCATGACTATGACAATACCATCATAGTAAGAACAGACAACGAGGAGTCAACAGAATTTATAACAAAAATGGAAGTAAAGCAGAGATGCGTGCTGAGCCCACTACTGTTCTGGGTGGTACAAGTGGACAGCTACAAATGTCTAGGTTCAGTAATAGAAAATGATAGAAGGATGGATGGGGAAATCAACGAAAGAATAGTAATGACAGGAAAATTTTACAACATCATGAAGACATCGGCTTTGGGAAGAAGAGAAATACCGTAATAAATTAAAACAGAAGTAATCAAAAGAGTAGTTAGACCGACAATTACTTATAGTAGAGAAACATGGACTATAACAGAAAAACAGAAATGGCGAATGAATGCTATATATATATATATATATATATATATATATATATATATATATATATATATATATATATATATATATATATATATATATATATATATATAATATATATACCGGGTGCCCACGAGTTTACTGGCCAACTCGTTATTTTGTTAAGAAATAATATTTCGAATTGAAATTTTGGGAACTCGTATGATTGATTTAGATGCAGATTTTGAGTGCTCGAACATCTGACTATCGTTTCCGGTTCAACCGGAAATACAGTCAGCTTTGTTATTTTAAACGAAACACCCTGTACCTATATTTTTTAAAATTTTGATTCTACGTAAAATTCGAATTATAAAACATGTATCATACCCCATACCTATCTTTAACAGTTTTCAAGAAAATGACGTTTGAAAATGTCGAAAGAGCCGCAAACTATACTGTTTTAACATATAAAACAAATGAATATGCGAAAAGTTTAATATATTATTCTTACTTCTTTTTAGGGGCCTTGTATGCTTGTGTCATGACAATCTCACTTCCGGTGCAACCGGAAGTGCTACAAAATATGATATTCAGGCACAAATTACTTCAATAATTTCAATAATTGAACGACCTACTTTAAACTCTAAATTCTAATTTATCTGACTTTTCTCTATAATTTTTGTATACACCATCCCAGGTTTAAAGTTGATAGTTCTTGAGATATGGACAGCTAAAAATTTACATTCCAAATTTCAAACTTTCTAATTTTATCTAGGCGGCTATGGAGATCGTTTGTCGCTTGAACTGCTTCATGATCATAACCATGTCAATTTCCAATTATTTAATCAAGATGGCTATGAATACAAGACACTTGTCATATTTCCTGTTAATAATATCACCCCCAAAACAAATGAACAACGTGCTCAGGGAATTTCAAAGAGTTCGTCTGAGAGAAAACGGTGAACACTTTGAACACTTAATTTATGGCTAATTTCTTATTTCTTAAAATAAAAACCTAATAAAATTATTACTTCAAGCACTACTCTGAACTCTGATATTATTAATTATGTGTATCCTTTCTACATTTCTTAATGCAACAATTTTCAAACGCCATTTTCTTGAAAACTGTTAAAGATAGGTATGGAATATGATACAAGTATACTTAGAATTTTACGTAGAATCCAAATTTTAAAAGTATACAGGGTGTTTCGTTTAAAATAACAAAGTTGAGTGTATTTCCGGTTGAACCGGAAACGACAGTCGGATGTTTGAGCACTCAAAATCTGTATCTAAAGCAACTATACGACTTCTCAAAATTTCAAATCGATATATTATTTCTTAACAAAATAACGAGCTGCAGATGTTTAGCCGATCTCATCCGGATTTCTATTATTCACTGAGTAAATGTTTTATACTCCAAGGATTTTTTGCGACGTTTATTACGTCTTATAATCGGTGTGGTTCCAGCCACACTCCTAAAAATACCAAAATTCAAGTGGTCCCTGAAACGCAGCGGTTAACCGGTTTTGATTATAGTTTTGAGATGAAAGGCACCGAAACAAATACAGGTTAATGTAGGATTGGAAAATCTGCAAAAATATAACACCTCGGATCTACTGTGCAACAATTTGATACCTACATAAATTAGTTTGTTATCTGTCAACGTCAGGGGTTAATCGCCAGTAACCTACGTCTCGGCTAGGGTTATAAAAGCGTTATCGTTTCATACAGCAATGTCGTCATCGGTGACGTCATAACCCCTTCCGCTACATTTTTCCTATAACCGTTTATCGGCAAAAATAAGCCGGTTGTAGAAATTTTGATACCGTTTATGAAATGATATATCGCAAAAAATTTCTATATAAGGTAAATTATAAATTATTCTAACACAGTTAGCTGTTTATAAAATCGACGCTTATGGAATGTAACCGAGCTGGCTTAGTTAGAAAACAATCGACCTGTTACACAATTTTTTTTATTTGCTTCTAACAACGTAGTCAAAATTATGTACATAATATTTTTGTCGATTTTTTAGCGCCACAAATGCCCTAGAAATCGATTTGGGGTTCTTTTTTAGACGGATATCTTCATGTGAGTGACGTGATCATGTCGTTAGTTGCTGTCAGAAGCGATTGAGCAGTGTTGTATTTAGCTTTATAATGGGATAAAATAGGGAATGTACTCACAGGTATTTTGTAAAATTATTTTTAAGCGACCAATAAGTTTTAGAACTAAATAGGAGTACTATACCGACGGGCCCAGGCCCGGGATTTTTGGGATCTCCAACAGAGGGACAAAACTTTAACTGAAAATACACTAAAAAAGTTGTTGTCAGTGGCGTCGTAAAAGATACTTCGGAACGGTAAAAGGGACCATGATCCCAGAAAAAATATCACCCTGTATATTGTTTACATGGATTTTAATAATTTTTAAACGAAAGTGCTAAAATGTACCATTTTGTGAAAAAGATAGTCAGTGGTCGGTAGGGTTGGGCCATTTGAAAATTTCAAATGAAATTTTCTGTTTTGAAATTTTCAAAACTGAAAAATGTCACTGAACCCAAAAAGTGAAATTTCAGTGAAATTTTTGAAATTTTCAAGTGAAACTTTCAACTGATAAATTTCCTTATTACATGCGAAACTTTCACGAAAATTTCAAAAAATGCAGTGAAAATTTCACAAATCTTTCCATGCAACCACCCCTCGAATAATAGACGCGTCGCGTCGGTCGGAAATCTCGGCATCACCTGATTCCTCTGCGATAGGCATGAGTAAGTGACCAGTGTGACTTTGCTCTGCGGCGCCTTTGAGTTTTATTGATTTATCGCGTTTCGCTGGAAAAATGAAGCCAAAAGGAAATATATGGGACTATTTTAAATACGAGGAAAATATCAGAAATAAAGTAAAGTGCGTTTTCTGCGAAAATACTTTCTACAAAAATGCAACACGAATGGAAAAACATTTACTGAAGTGTTTTAAAATTCCAAGTGTTATCCACTTGTCCGCTCAAGAACAGCTAACAGTAATGGAAAAATTTTATACTCGAAAGGACTATGCAGTTCAGCCAATTCACTATGCAGCTGTGATTTTTGATTCTCAAGATCAAGGTGTCAATCTTTCCTCCAAGGAGGTTTTGTCTGCAATGGAATTTGTTGACACATTATCAAATCAGATGGAAAATATTGATCCTGTTCTAGTTCTAACAAGTTTGACCAAATATAGGGGTAGAGATGAGGATTGGGCCAAAAGTATAATTTGGAAAACTATTAATAATTTAGAGCCTCTGACATGGTGGAAGGGAGTTGGCAGTATAAACTGCCCACAACTTGCAGACGTTGCAGTAAGAATTTTATCCATGCTAACTTCATCGGCATCAACAGAAAGAAGTTTTAGTACTTTCGGTAGAGTGCACCGAAAACTACGAAATAAATTAACAACCCCCAGAGCAATAAAACTAAGTTATATTTCTCATAACTGGAGGATTATACACAAAAACAAGCAGAAAAATGAGCCCCTAGACTCCCTAGGTAAGATAATTTTTGTTAGTTTTGATATAGGCTTAGGTACTTTTATTATCACACTTCTACTACGCGATGTATGATGTAATGTAAAATGTACCAAATATTAAAAAATCACATTAACATAAAACCTATTTCCTAAACAGATACCAGACATCATACAAAGATTTGTTTATACTTTGTAATGTTGTAATTGTTGTATGTAATATAAGCAATAAGTAACAAGATAAAATTATATTTTCTTATCGGTGCATTAACCTAAGCCTAACGAAAAAAAATGTAATGTCTCATGTAAGTATAACTCATAACCTTGAAAAACTAGAGATAAAAACAACCCTTTCCAGAACTCCTTTAAAAATAATCATTTACTGTTTTAGAAAATTGTGTCCTTATTATGGACAAGGAGAAGGATAAGGAACTAACCAAAATAATTCAGGTTTAGTGAGAAAGTCAGGACAGTCGAGCGTCATTTTAAAGAGTTAGGCGTAACAAAGATGAAGAAAGCGATACCGATACCACCATATCATCTTCCTCAGCCTCAGTCGATGATGAATATTCTCTCCACGACTCTGCGTCAAGCTTAGACCCAATGTCGATGGACGAAGAAGACAATTAAAAATGTTCTTCAACTCCATGTCCTCGTAATGGCATGAGCGCACCAGCACGAAGTACGAGTGTTATTAATTAATGAATTTAAGCATCAGAATATTTTAGATATTTTTATCTGATACTATGTACTTATTTTATTTTACCCTTGTTTTTAATGAGAATAAAACACTTAAAACAGAAAATAAAATTTTAATGAAAATTTCATAAATTTCAATGAAATTTTCATAAATTTCAATGAAGTTTTCATGAAATTTAAGATTTTGTTGAAAGTTTCATAAATTTCACAAAAATTTCATAAATATCGAAAGTTTCGCGGAAATTTCATATATTTCATAAATTTCTTGAAAATTTCAATTTGAAATTTCAAATTCTGGCAGAAGTGAAATTTGCCCAACCCTAGTGGTCGGTACTTTTTGTTAGCTTATATTTTTTTATATCTTGTACTGTTTGGATGCTATTTGGCAAAATATAAGAAGACTGGACCAATTACCTCTTGGTTATTTCCTCTTGATCTTCATTCTCATTTTCTTTATTATCGTCGTCTTCGTCGATTTCTTCCACTATTTCTGCCACGTTTTCATCTAGATCTTCCGGTATATCTGGAACTTCATCGATAGATGCTTTCGATTCTTCCTCTTCTTCACAGGTACTAAGTAGATGGTAGTTTTCTCTTTGATACACTACAGTACGATTTTCTAAGTTTTCGTACATTCCTAGTTTTTGAGGTTTACTGGTTTCTAGACTTTCGGTTTCGGCCGTATGGGTTTCTAGATTTTGGGCTGTACGGGTTTCTGAGTTTTCAGTTATATGTGTTTTTAGATTGTCGGATGACCTATAAAAAATTTACGATTCTAGATAGCAGTTATTAATAACACAGGCACACAAAAAAAGTTTTAGGTTCGGTAGACTAGACCCCTGTGCCCCCATGTATTTTGGGCTACTGAACACGAATTTGACATCAGAATTGCTCTATCAGGTCAGGATTTTTTTAACCTCAAAAAGTAGATCAAAATAGCGAAAAATGGTGCTTCCTTCTAACTCAAACATAACTCACTGACATCACGAGAAATATACTGCGCGTGTCATAAATTGATGAAAATCAATACTTAAGTACATATGTACGTGGTTCTCAGCGAATATAGGTTAGGATCCCAACCCAACTTGTGTGAGTGCATTCAAAACGAGCAAATTGTATGAAAGTTAGGAAATGGAAAGTGTCTGGTACTTTTATAAAAGGAATTCAAGAACAGAATTGATAAATCGAATGATGACTTCGTTCTTACCTCATAATAATCACAGTAGTCGAAATTCTGTATACATACTCGTCTGAACGCTCAATGACTGCGTGAAATGAGAGGAAACGCAATAAAATAAAAAAACTGTGAATTTGAATGCTCAAGGATACAATGATTTTAGGGTATAGATGATAATTTCAGCCTAACCTCAAAAAATAGCACTGAATCATTCAAAACGGGGGCAGTAAGCCTTATAGCCTACGTTTCCTGGTGTAAAATAAAAATAGTAAAAATGCCTACGTTTTACATAGTGAATTAATGGGCGAGTAATAGATTTAGATTTGACAATATTGTACTATCAAGAAGACCCATATTGGTTTCCATCAACCGCTGACGGTATTGTGAACATGTATGTGTTAGAAAACGCCCTTTCTACATCGTAAGAAGTAATATTCACAGGTTTCAAATATGTGTCGACGAAGAGGCCGTGTTCTTCCTGATTTACTCTTGCTCTGGTCTCTATCCCAAATTGAAACCTAAGTAACCCTGGACAATTCTACAGTGAACCTGACTAAATTTGCAAAAGGTAACCCGTTGTGCTTCTTTAAAGTAAATAACAGTTTTAATATTTACTGCGACTCAAAAATCGGTTAAACATAAAAATTTTAAATTTGGCACACTTCAATAACAATATAAATACTACTTTTTGATATAAATTTCACACTTTTAACACTCAAGATGGCGGCTGGACGCCGTTTTGAAAAAAAAATAGAAATGGGGATTGTGTAATACATCACATTACATTTTGAGAGCATTAGCAGCATTAACAAAGAAATGGCGGCGTGTCAAAGTTTTAGCTCCTGGATATTCACAAAAATTTAATAAGAAACTAAACTTTTTACTGCAAAGCCAGAGATATACGGTTTTTCAAGTAACTATTTTGAAACGTTTCTTTTAATGCCATTTTATCAATGACTACCGTATTAGATAAGTTTGCCAATGCCAATTCAAGATACCGATTTTCAGCAATTTCACATTATCCGTTATTGATTTAAAAAGAACTTACTTTAAAGTATTCGCCTCCAATAGGCACAGTCTAACTTTCTGACAGATACTGTCAATCCCTGCGAAGCTTTCCTTCAGCATAAGACTAAGATTATTATTGATGGTCATCAGTTGCTCGTTGGCCGACGTGTGATAATCCATGATGGTGGTCGAGGAGGATTTAGTGCGGGTAGAGTCAAGGAAGATAGTGTCGCCATGTTTTTCTTCAGCAAATGAGTCTAAAATCACAGATCACATTGTAAATCTAAACAGTAAGTCACTCATATTCACTAAGGATTGTACCTTGAGAGAGGTAGTAAGGGATTTCCCAGAGGTGTCGGATCATAAGATCACGGGATTCATTCTTGAAAGGAAAAGTTGTATCAAAAGATATGAAAGTAAAACAGTGCTTTTTTTTCTTTAATTTCCCTATCGTTTTTGAATTTTAATGGCAACATATCTTAATTAAATACGGAAGCAATTGTCACAGCAAACCTATGAATTTCTTTTTTAACAAATTTTTGCGTATTATTATTATTTGTTGGTTCTTTTAAATTAATTAAAGATTTTCCTTCAGGGCCATAATTTCCTGGTGGCCCACGTATTAACCGTTTGTTTTCAAACATTTTTTGACGCCCTAATTTATCAATAGTGTTAACACGACTCATTTTGAAATTGAACTAAGTTACCACCTATTTTATACAAAATTTTGAGCAATGCTGTGAAACTTGTTAAACAATAATCATTTAACACAACCACTCTTTTCGACAAATTTGACCTTTTAGTTACTCCGTTTCTTTTCGTCTTTCTTCGCATTTTTGACAAATTTTTCTTTTCCCTAAACTAATACACAGTGCTGACATAATCAGGAGTATTTAAACACGTAACCTTGAGATATGTAACCTTCAAAATTTTCCCCCTTCCCTTTACCGTTTGACCTTCAATTTACTCTCCCTTTCCGTTACCTTCTCCTATAGAGTATATAAATGATCTTTCCTAGTGTTGGACGCATTAGATTGCAAGTCTTAACAGTTTCGGTACTTATAATATTATTTTAAACTCTTCAGTTACAATGCAGTCTGATGCAGAACATCCAATCGCATATGTTCCTCCATTTTCTATTAATGGACGATATAAGTGTAATAACTGTGATAATTATAAAGTAATAACAAACAAGAGCATGGGGTTCTGATATTTGTGTGAAAAAAATTTCAATGAAGAGCGACGAACAAGAGCCTCTGAAACATTTTCCAGTGTAGTTGCCTTACAGCATAGCCCGAGATCGCAATCACCAGACCAGCCACCTGTAAGAAGAAGAAGAGTGTCATCTAACGATTCACAACAACAGTCACAGTTAGTCAGACGTTCAAGAAGTCCGTCTCTAGTCCCATCATTATCAAAATCACCGCATGTCGAACTTTTAGGAAATATAAGAAGCCCGTCTCCGATATTTAGTCAAGAGGGACAAGGTTGGAATTTCACTTCGCCTAGCCTGAGAACAACTCCAGATAAGCCACTTGATCTTTCCGATCTAGCTATACCCTTATCACCATAGCAGCGCGCCGGATCTTTAAGAAATACCCGAAGTCCGTCCCCGGTATTTAATCAAGACTTGACTTTAAATTCGCCAGCATTATCGGGTGGATCGTCTAGCCGCTCTAGAGCCGCACACCATCACCTCTTGATGCACCACTTGATTCTTGTGATGAAGAATATCTAAGAGAAATTAGCGACGCCAGTGGTGATGAAGAACAAGGGTTCCGGGCCATATGCATACGAAAAAATGAATTAAGACAATTTGGATATAGTCCCTAAGTTTTATGTAGACACTAAATAAAACATTTATATATTTATTTGCATTTATTTTTTATGACATACTTTATAAAATAATATAAACTATATCTGACTTATCTGTCCAAGAATTAAACTGATTTGGAAAACCTAACCATTTTACATATAATTCCGCTTTATTATCCTTTTTGCGTTGACGAAGAACCTTTTCTACCAAATAAACACCTGGACTTTGCATCTTTTGTAATTCCGCTTCATAAAAACTCCCCTTAATTGGTTGAGTATCCATAGATTTTAACAGATAGGTAGGTGGATTTGTAAAATTAATTTTTACTATTTTAAAGTTCTGTCGACCATGATGGGGTCTAGCCTTTATCTAATATGCTCCTATATTTGCTTATACGCACCACGTCACCCAGACGAAAATTAAACTTTCTTTGTACGACTTTAATATGATTATATGCTTCAATATTCGTTATGGTTTAACATCTATTGGTTTCTTTCCAGTGCTGCGATGTTTGGTGTTAGTATAAATTTTCGTTATTGATGGTAGAAGTTGTGACCATTTGTAGGTCTCTCTGGCCGAAAACTGTTTATATAAAAGATTTTTAAGTGTTCTTGTAACTCGCTCAACAATAGCCGCCTTTTTGGTGCTATATGTGGAATAATGATTAATGTTGTGCTCTTTCATAAGACTTTGAAAATTTGTATTATAGAATTCCTTTCCTTGGTCACTTTGCAAATTTATTGGTGTGTAAACTGCTTCTTTAATAATATCATCCATCGCATTACTAACTTCTACTCCTGTCTTGTTTCTAATTGGTCTAGTGTACACGTATTTTGATTAACAATTTATGCATACAAGAATATATCGAAATCCACCGTTTTCATTAGCACGTTGTTGCATTTCTGCCAAATCTATTTGGCACATATCTGTGTATCTGTCGTAGGCAGAATGCAAATTTAGGCTATTTATAAACTTCCTAGGCATTATAGAAAAAGCCGGCAAAACGCGAGCATAAAATGCATTTTTCGTTATGACTGAAACAAATTCAGGCAAATTGATAAATGTCGGCAAAACAAGAACACAAGAATATATATCATGTTGTGACTGATTATTTTTAGGCATTTTACAATTTGCCAAAAACGGTGCCGTCAAAACGTGAAAATAAAATGAAAAATACTATTAAGTTTTAAGTATTTTGTTTGTTCATATAATAATGCAGTTACAGTAAGCGTAATAATTATTTTTGTTAAGAAAACATAAATAAATAGTTAACACTTCCAACAAATAGAAATTAAACACAAATTCTTTGAAAATAATAAAATATCCCTATAATTTAACATTTAAGTAAGAACGTACCTACCTATTACTAATATAAAACTACAACTAAAAGTTCAAAACAAATCCTTTATTTATTACTGCATGTCAAACTTCCATGACATTTGGAAGTCAAAACGTGAAAATAAAATGGAAAATACTATTAAGTTTTAAGTATTTTGTTTGTTCATATAATAATGCAGTTACGGTAAGCGTAATAATTATTTTTGTTAAGAAAACATAAATAAATAGTTAATATTCACGTTTTGACGGCACCGTTTTTGGCAAATTGTAAAATGCCTAAAAATAATCAGTCACAACATGATATATATTCTTCTGTTCTTGTTTTGCCGACATTTATCAATTTGCCTGAATTTGTTTCAGTCATAACGAAAAATGCATTTTATGCTCGCGTTTTGCCGGCTTTTTCTATAATGCCTAGGAAGTTTATAAATAACCTAAATTTGCATTCTGCCTACGACATATCCCTTAATTATGGTACGTCTTCTAGGAAAATTTTTTCTTGCATTCTTTTGAAGTTCTTTAACGATTTTAAGCTCTTCATTGCTAGGCTCCATGCCTCAGCGAACACTGATCACAAGATACGATTGTATCACTCAATAAACGACACATTTCTCTCGAAGTTTTTCTATAATCCATAATTTTCATTATCGTGTCCGGTGTGACCAGCAATCTTAGAACTCCATAATAATTTTAATCTATCTACTAATTCCTTTGGTTTGTTCCAGTAAACATAATTGGTACAGGAAGAGACACGTTTCTTTGCAGGTAATTTGTTACCTGTATTTTTTCGAATAGCAGCTCCCAACTTAGTTCCTGTTATTAACGGTTTTATTATTCGCACATATTTTGGTCATCATGTCTCTGTTAATTCTTGATTTTTATTATAGTGTTTATGACCAGCATTTGTTAGCTCAAAAATGTCGTTATAATTTTGAAGTATTTCTGAGTTTATCCTTTCCTCATTATTTATTACGGGTGGACTATTTAGAAAAAGTAAGTCATAAAGATCCTTTGTGACATGAAATGTGGCAACATTCCGGTCATTTTTAGTTATTGTTACTTTTCCTTCATGAAAACGTACTTCTGAGTTGCCAACAAACATCTTTTTCTTATCTGATTTGGAACCGAAACGCACCCCATAAATGGTATCATGCTGAGATGGATACGGTTTCAATCCATGTAAATACGAAGAGATTTTTTTGTGGGATGATTTATCGAGCGATTGATGAAATGTTGTCAAAGCTAAATGAGGTGTCCAATTGCTCGGTCGATTTTCTTGATGACGATGGTGTTTCATATATTGGTTCCTCTCTTTCAATATCTGTTGTGTCCATTAGGGTTTTTCTTTCTCTTTCTCTTTGCTTCTCAGGTAGGGTTGCCGACCGTACTATAATTAAAGTATTGTACTATATTTTGACGTGGTGTACTATATACGGTTGAAAATAAATATAGTACGCAAAAATAATATATTTTGCATATTAGCAACATAGACTCGAACCGCAATTGATCTTTGAGAATATCGTTCTCAAAGGTCAATTTGAATTAAATGTTTATTGTATTCGCAATTCTCGATTCGTGTGAATAACAGTAATGACCTTAAAAGTTGGAAGTCTTGATCTTAATCATAGCACGTTGCTTTACTGATATTTGTTAGGTTTTAAGTATAACAAAGCTGCAAAGCTTACGATACATTTTTAGGAGATCTAGGTACCTTATAAAAATACACACTGAATAAATGGATACATTTTTATTGATCTAGAAGATTTTTTACTATTCCCTCATGTCCCCCTAGAGAAGTAAGCACAATATTTTTTGCTGTGTACTATATTTTTATCACTTTTGCCTGCAAGATACTATATTTTCTCGAAAAAAAGTTGGCAACCCTAGTCTCAGGTGTAGATGTTTGAAAATAACTCTGTGCAAAATTTAAATCGAACGTTTCTGATGGCTCTTTTAATTTGTACTAGTAAAAACTTGTGGTTTTATTTCAGACTCTTGTTTTACATTGGTTGCTTTTTTGCTTTACTACTTTCGATATAGATGTCAAAGGTTTTGTAACCGGCTCATAAAATTTCTCCAGTTCAAATTTATTTTGGGCTTGGTTTTGTTTTATCTGTCCAAATTTTTTTCTTACGGCATCTGTAGCTTCCATCACTTTACGTTTTAAATCAATGCTTTTATTGATGATGTTAACGGAGTATCACCCAAAAACGAAATGAGGTGTTTCCAGTGTTATTGCAGAAGTATATAGCTATCAAATCCATTACTTCCAAAATTTAAGTCACTATCATTCACTGAAAAAACATTGTGGGACATTTCACTACAATTGTGTACCTTTTTCCAACAATTTGTTCTCAAAAACGTCCAAGACCAATTTGTAGCAAAATTTGCTACAATTGTATGAAAATGTGTAAAAACTGTTGTATCTAATAATCCAATTAGAGTAAATTGCTCTACAAAGACTTTGCTACAATTTTATATGAAAAAAAGTCCAAACGATTTTTTCAGTGTTCTAAAAAACTATATGTGCTGTCCCAGCATTTAGAACACGTTTCTTGAAATTTCTGAAATGAAACATCAGGTGAAACATGATCAGAATATTATGTGACGTAAATTCATTTCATCCTGTTGAAACAGAATAATCAAATTGGCGTTATCACGTACTAGTTGCTTTGGAACTCTAGAGTACGTTTGCGCTAAATAAAAAGAATCGATGTTTTTGTGACGTCCCATGCTAAAATATGAACGTATCACATCCTGCGTTTCACACATAACATCATCAAAAATAAAAACTGAATTTGGTTTGGCATCTGAAGGTTCTACAATATTTGATGCATCGCTATAAGCATAGTAGCCTAACCCTTTAATCGGTTACAAAATGCTCCTTAAATATTCATATATTGGTTGATACAATGATTTGAAATATTATATGTAAACATTTTCAAAAAGCAGTCGTAAAGAATGAGGAAGCAGAGAAATCATAACATTTGTTTTTCCACAATTTGATGGTCCTATTACTAGTTCACGAATTGTTAATAGTAGTAAAGGACCATGTCATCTTATAACATGACGCTCATGTCCGGATCCAACTTTTTCATCCATGTTGTCGATATCAAGAGTCTCTTTAAGGGTAACAATGCGCATTTTACATACAATAGGAGTTACTGTTTTACAATTGACTGTTGGTGTTACTTCTCAGTTAAATGTAACCCACCAAACGAAATGGATGTTCCCGTATTTTGAAGAAGATTGGAAGCGGTTTAGTGAATTCGATTATTAATAAGCTTCCTTTCGAGTTGCATATACCCGGCTACCAGTTTTGTGGGCCTGGTACAAAAGTTTTGAATGTAGCAAGAGGCGATCAATAAATTAATCCTTCAGACACAGCCCGCAAGAAACACGATTTATCATATCTAAATAACAAATATAACTTAAGTGTGCGACAACAAGCCGATAACGAACTTGAACAACGCGCTTGGAAAAGAGATAAATCAAAAGAAGCAAGTTTAAGTGAAAAAGCTGCTGCTTGGTTAGTAACTAATATGATGAAAACGAAACAGCGATTTGGAATGGGTGTATAACGTGTTTCAATTTAAAAACTCAATCAGAGGAAAAAAATCGAAAGCTAGACCGAAACCCAATAAACAGGTAACAAAAGTTTCTTTTGGATAATCTATTAGAAGACCCATTCGTGGAGAATTATTAAAAGCTGGAGGTAAAAAATGCATTGAAAAAAATGTTATGAAAGCTTCTAAAGTAGCCTTGGCGGCCGCACGAAAATCAGTTGGTTGAAAGCGAAAAATTCGTACGCCCAGAATAATAGCTATGCCCAAAGTGGGTGGGTTGTTGCCTTTAATACCGATATTTGCAAGTTTGTCAGCATTAGGGTCTCTAGCAGGTGGGGCAGCTGGAATAGTGCGAACTATAAAAACAGTAAGAAACGCAAATGTACAGAAAACAGGGGGCACATTAAGTTTAAATTGGAAAGGAAATGGCTTGCTCTTAAAACCATCTAGATCGGGTTTAGGATTATTTATGAGCAACAATAAACAAACAAAAACTAATTAATTTGCCAGCCAAGCAAACTCTATCTAATACTAATCTGGAAAAATATGCTTTGTTAATCCAATTTCCGTATTTCAGAGGGATATATATATATATATATATATATATATATATATATATATATATATATATATATATATATATATATATATATAGTAGAATTATTTATTATATTACCCATAGGCCAAGATATCTTCCATTTTTCTACTATTGTTGTACAATGGTGCATTTGTACCGTCGACGTCGAGAAAATCGCCATTCGACATACTTTCGAGTATTATTGTGTTAGCAGCCAAACATTTTTGGAGCAACACTGGATGAACTAGTTGGCGCGAGCCACTACATCTTACCCATCCTTTCCGAACATTTTGGATATAAGGACTCTCTTTGATTCTGGTCGAATCGTGGTCTGTTCTTCAGCCACCCTGGGTGTAAGCCTGCCCGCTGATGGGTAAGGGCCCAGAAATCAATAGCAGGAGGTCACCCAGACCAGAATCAAAGATAGTCCTCATTATTTTTATTTCTCCTTCACGGCCTTTTCGCTGTACTAGCGAAGAAGTAAATCTTCGCATTTACATTTATTATATATATATATATATATATATATATATATATATATATATATATATATATATATATATATATATATATATATATATATATATAGGGTGTTTCAAAAACAGCGTTGTGCTTGCTATTACAATTGTACTAGATCTATTACAATTTAACATTCAATATTACCCTATTACTACATTACCAAAAACCCCAATAATCTAGTACATTCTCAACTTCATGTACAACCTTGAACTCAATGTGGTGTCATGCCTCGTGTCCGACTTCTGGCTAACCGACATACCGACAACGGAGTAGCGCATTCTCTAAATAAAAGTAATGTAAGAGAAGGAGACAGCCATTGACGGTAGGTTTGTAATTTTCTTATTACGCTTGGGATTCCCATGACCAAACTGTGGCGCGTATAGCGGATAATGGACATGTCAAACTATTGCTATTCTTCTCTTTTTAATACTTTACATTAGACTAATCGAGGAACGTATGATGTCTAAATTCCATGGGCATGCGTTGAAATTTCAAAGTTGTATATCTCTGTTCCTACTTACAGGAACCGCACCAAATGTAGGAGTTTTTATAGCGAGTCCACTGGGAATGTTTTGGTAGAGACAAAAAACATTTTGTAATTTGCGAAAAAAGTTGAATTTTTGCATTGCTTCCACTTGGAAAAAAATGAACACGTTTAGGTATGTTATTTATTATTTTTTCTAAACAAATTTTACATCATTTTGTCGACAATTTTTAAATTTTAAGAGAAAAAAATGTGTTTGTAGAAAGTTATAGTCATTTGCATTTTTTGAAACCTAAAATATAGGTAATTTAAAAAAAAATCAATTGACTATAACTTTCTACTAACACATTTTTTTCTCTTAAAATTTAAAAATTGTCGGTAAAATGATGTAAAATTAGTTTAGAAAAAATAATAAATAACATACCTAAACGTGTTCATTTTTTTCCAAGTGGAAGCAATGCAAAAATTCAACTTTTTTCGCAAATTACAAAATGGTTTTTTTTTCTTTACCAAAACATTCCCAGTGGGCTCACTATTAAAACCTCTGAATTTGGTGAGGTTCCTGTAAGTAGGAACAGAGATATACAACTTTGAAATTTCACCGCACGCCCATGCAAAATTCTAAATCGTTCCAAATTCGTCCTGTTAAGAATGTTTTGTTTATAAGTCTACTTATAATGTTTAATTATTGATTTATGTTATACTATTCATGTTTCGATTTTTTGTTGATTATGTCATATGAAAGTATCATTTTTTGTTAATTATAATTAAACGTATTTAGTAAAGCTATTTGTTCATCCAAAAAATGATGTATTACTAATCAGGTGGTCAAAAATTGTCAATGGGAGTGAGGACACGCCACGGATTTCAATCTATTACAATCTAGTACAATTGTATGTAAAATTCTAGTACATTCAGCAAGCATCAAAAGCCCAACGCTGTTCAAAAAACATGTGCCATCGCTTAAAGGGAGATTCCTTGTAAGAAACTAAGGCAAAAAGTTCATATAAACATGGGTCCGCAGATGCTTCGTTTCAAAGATACAGGGTGTTAAATTTTTAAATTTCTTTCAGTTTTTCCAAAATATTTTCAAAATGGCTTCATCAATTTTGATGAAATTTACGTTGTGTAAAATACTTAAATTAAGAATAATTCTGACCATGAAAAGACTTTGACAGGTCCTCCAGGGGCGTACATATGAGAAGACGGTACAATATTTTTCCATTAAAAACATGTACGCCACTGATTTTTTCACATTTTCTTATATCGGTCAAATAGTATGTTAAATTCTTAACAAAACTTATCTCTTCATATTTTTTCAGTTTTCATTTCGTTTAGGAGATAAATGCAATTTTATTAACCGTGTTACTGGTTTAGTTTTCCCAACCATCGGTTTTAACATGTAAAGACCATTTAAAAATTTAACGTCCTGTATCTTTGAAACAAAGCATCTGCGGACCCATGTTCATATAAACTTTTTGCCTTAATTTCTTTCAAAAAATCTTCCTTTAAGCGATGGCACATGGTTTTTGAAACATATACACTACACATACAATATAGCTAGCACGCGGTCCGCGACAACACATAGCCGCAGTAATTCATTTGGATAGCATAAAGGGAATGGGGACACACTGGGTAGCATATAGAAAGGTTGATTCATATGTAACATACTACGATAGCTTCTGTGATTTAACCCCACCTTTGGAATTAATACAATATTTAAAACTGGTTCCGAGGCAGCACAGAATATTTACTATACGACGACCGCCAACAGAAATTTGGAACAGTGTGGAGTGGGCATTTGTGCTTAAAGTTTCTCTCAACATATTAGAATAAATAGAAATGACTCCGCATATGGATCGTGACAATTATAAACAGATGCACTTATATCTTAAAGCATTCTCCCATCGTGGTGGGTTATTAAAAATGACTAGGGAAGAGTTACAAAACATGCCTAAAGAAGTAATGATTGTTTGTGCACCGAATGATATCGCAATTGTATGGAACAAGTTACCAGAACACCTCAAAAAGGTCATTGACATATTGAAGTACCAGTATTGTACCGAAAACTATATTAGCAATAATTTGGGTGAAGATGATGCCGATTGACCAGCAGTTAGAAGACTCTTTTGTTATTGTAAATAAGTGATATAAATATTCGTGCTGAAAACAGTATAAACTCATTAAAACGGGTTAAAGAATTTTTAAGTTTTGATTGTTTAAATTGTGGTAAAAATTCATAAGAATACCAGGAAGTATATACTGTCTTCAGTCACGTCGTACATATTCACACCAACAGGACGATCCAGCGTCGTAAGCTCCGACTTCTATCCTCCTATTGAATTGAATCAATCAAACCAATATGGATTGGCGCTTGTGGGATTCTATACTTATAATTATATTTTTAACATTACTGAAACTAACAATTCTTTTGCTTACAAGATAAATGATAAAACAGTTTCTACAATAATAACAATCCCACCAGGAGCATACGAAATTGGCGACCCAATCGAAGAGGCGATGGTTACTGCTTTACAAAAATATTCAAAAAATATGGATGAAAATATTTTTTCTCTCCTGCTTGGTTAGTAACTAATATGATGAAAACGAAACAGCGATTTGGAATGGGTGTATAACGTGTTTCAATTTAAAAAAAAATCAATCAAAGGGAAAAAATCGAAAGCTAGACCGAACCCCAATAAACGGGTAAAAAAAGTTTCTTTGGGATAATCTATTAGAAGACAGAATAGTAATACAGTGAAGAGTGAAATAAAATCCAAATTCGTTATTGACTTTACTAAAGAAAATAGCATTGGAGAAATGTTGGGATTTGGGAGTGTCATATTGAAAAGTGGTCAGAAGCATGAATCACAATTTCTAGTTGATATTATCTATGTGCGCATTATAAGAATGGGTTGTAATATTATATCTGGAGCATACCTAAACTCTCAAGAATGTCATATATTATTTGAATTTGATATAGATGTTGAACCAGGATATCAGAGAAAATCGCCTGTGACAGACGGATGGACGGACGGACACCGCAGTGATTCCATAAGTGTTCCGTTTTGATAATTTTAGCACGGAACACTAAAAACCACTTGATGCCATTAAAAGTTACCTAATTCCGAGATCTGGAAAGTATTCTTACGATATTCGCTCTAAGGATGAATTTGAGATTCGGTTTGAACGAAGCACGTACTTTATGCAAAAATATTTGTTTGGGAACAAAAAGCTTGCGTCTTCGATTCTTCAATGCTCTCCCGCAGATTTAAAGCAATGGAAAAATTAGATGGGTTTAATAGGAGGATTAGGAGGTACCATGTAGAAAAATAGAGGGGTTCAATTCTATTACAGACATTTTACGATTAATTTGTGAGTTTTAGATTAAAGAGAGATTTAAATAACATTTTAAATATTAAATAAAAATAACAAACTATCTTGAGTACATTTTAGATATTTTTCCCATGACTTTGGAATTTTTGTTTAATTTTTTTAAGCAAGAAAACATCTTTCGGTACAGTCAATCATATACAGAAATTATTTCAATTAACACCACTTTTTTTGATTAGGTATATAAGAATGCACAAAACTAATGTTTTTAAATTGCCAGCTTGTATGCGAGATTTAAAGCTAAAACCTCAAGTTTTATTAAAAAATTCTCTTTGTTCTACAGTTGCTGCGAAATTAAACAATTTTTTTCTGACCTGGCAAAAGACTTGCACCTGAAAGTGTATGAAATATGGCCCAATTCTTGAAACTAGGGAAAAACCCCCTTGGTTACGGTCCCGCCTGTATTCTGTTCTAGGGGTCAATAGTGTCTGTGCCGAAGGCCTTAGCAATATTCAAATTATTATTTTTATAAAACGAATCGTTTTTTATTCACAGCAACCTCACAACGTAAAGGTCTGAAATAATCTCGAAATGTGATTTTTTTGCTGTTTTCTATCGGCGCGGCGCGGCGCGGCGGGGTTTGCGAATATGTAGATAGGAATAAATCACATTGAAAATGTAAATTTCAACGAAAACATTAGGCATTGAGTTGAAATTGAGTAGCTTCTTTGTAAATGTGGTATAGTATTTCTCCATTTTTATTATTTCATAAATTTGCATGTATACCTTTTACTTGTGGTACGAAGAACGGTCTAGTCGATCTCACTGTACCAATTGGACTCAGCGGCCTCCCGTGAGGAATCACATTTCTCTTGTTCTCGCTTAGGATTACGGGCCTGGCTACCAAAGTATACGGTTGTGGCATCTTTACTATAATTTCCTGAAAAAAATCTGTTCGGTTTTCAAATACTTTTGGGTTTTTACTCTACATATGGCGACTTGTAGTGACAGTACTTTGAAAATCGATTTTGACGGTGACAGTATTTCAGAAGAGTTGCTGATTGTTGTGGGTGTTGGTATAATTTTAGAAAGTGCCACGTATTTTTTTAGTAAAGCGGCAGGTTATTTTAAAACCCTGACAGGTCATTGAACATTACTTTCAGATGTTTAAAATTATTAAAAATTGAAGACATGAGTGGATGAAGATGATATTTTGAATTTTTTTGTTTATATTTTTATTACATGAATGAAGCTGTTACTTATATGTAGAGTGTTAAAAATCATATTTCGGATCATTCATGGAATTCACACATCCAGTACTATGTCTATTACACATTACACAGTAATTTCTATTCAACCAAAGACACTTTGATTGCGATTTTCTCAAAAGTGTAATTTTCTAATGTCACCTTCATCCACTCATGTCTTCAATTCTTTTTATTGCTTGTTAACTAACCGAATTGAACTTGAATATTGTTTTGCTTCTTACAGTTTTAAATATGATTTGTTTGTTACAGATTGGAACTTCCCTCTATGACTCAGAGGGTGCAAAAATCGTCACGAAACTTATGGATAAAGCTAAGAAAAATAACGTCCAGATTCATCTACCAGTAGACTTCGTCACTGCCCAGAAATTTGATGAAAACGCATCTGTAAGTTAAAGAGTTTTGTCTAGATTCTATTAAAGGCGACCAAAAATAAGAATATTTTCTATTTTTCTTTTTAAACGGCCGGCGCCGGCGCCCCGTAATAATTCGATACATCTGTAGAATGTTTGCGAAGCGCGGTTGTAAATGAACAGTACAGATAGGCCAAGCAATAGAGCGATTTGTCGTGACATTAATCTTATTAGAAAACCGGCTGTGCCATCATCTGAAAGACGATCCGTAGATGATTCCTGTTATATTTCCAACTCCGAAATTTTTTCCTTTAATGTGTTATAAAGATTTTTAAGCAAAAAAACGCGATTTTTTAGTTTGTTGCTTATAAAATGGAAAGTAATGAAGCAATCTTAATGGTGTAAATGGACGATTTGTAGAGCATAAAAATACGAACACAATGAGAGGTCGAACGTCCCGATAGGATAAGTAGCAACGGAGAAAGTCCGAAAAAACCGGAAAATTAAGAGTTTTCTTTAAAAACTCATAAATCGGTCATTTTTAAACGTAGAGAGCTCAAACTTTGGGAAAAAGTAGTAATTTATAGCTACTTTATGTGTGCAAAGCCCCGACGTTGTCCGACGATTAGTTTTGCCACAATCGTCATTTTAATTTTTCAACACACTATTTTGCAACAGGTCTGGATGCTCTATGGATGGTCGGATTTTAATTATAGAAACGGATTTGAAAAGTACAAGTTTAATTGAACAATATGTATATGTTAATTTCTCCATAAAATGCTACGAAACCGGTTGAAAATGCACGTAAAGATGCGTGAAAATGGCCGAGCGCGCGAATATTGGCTCCCCTTCGCTCCGCTTCTCTCCCGCTACTCGACCGATTTCGCGCGCTCGGGCATTTTCACGCATCTTTACGTGCATTTTATGGAAAAACTAAAATATACATATTGTTCAATTAAACTTGTACTTTTCAAATCCGTCTCAATAATTAAAATCAGACGATCCATAGAGCATCCAGACCTGCAAAATAGTGTGTTGAAAAATTAAAATGACGATTGTGGCAAAACTAATCGTCGGACCGCGTCGGGGTTTTGCACACATAAAGTAACTATAAGTTACTACTTTTTCCCAAAGTTTGAGCCCTCTACGTTTGAAAATGGCCGATTTATGGATTTAAAAAAAACTCTTAATTTTCCGGTTTTTCCGAATTTTCTCCGTTGCTACTTATCCTATCGGGACGTTCGACCTCTCATTTTGTTCGTATTTTCATTCTCTACAAATCGCCCATTTACACCATTAAGATTGCTTCATTACTTTCCGTTTTATAAGCAAAAAAACTAAAAAAATCGCGTTTTTTTTTTTTGCTTAGGTTGGGTTGGGTTGGGTTGGGTTTATAACAAATTAAAGGAAAAAATTTCAGAGTTGGAAATATAACAGGAGTCATCTACGGATCGTCTTTCAGATGATGGCACAGGCGGTTTTCTAATAAGATTAATGTCAAAAAATCGCTAATATTTTGCTCTGTTGCTTGGCCTAAGAATAAAATTCTAATTTCTTTAATAAATTACATTGGTTAACAAAGTTTTTGCCCAGGAGTAATTAGTTACATGAATAAGAATTTTTTTATTAGTGCCACCACCTAAATATAAATACAACCGAAAGTTGGTGCATGGGTAAAAAACATATTTGCCGCACTTGGAGTTGCTTAAACTCAAACAGCCTACAGGGTAGACCAAAAAATATGAATGTCATTCAAGAGTGAATTACCCTTATTTCAAAAAATATTTGTCCCGATTTAAAGTCCTATTTAAAAAAACTAGAGGAAATTCAAAGTAACCCCATATTTTGGTTTTTTATTATTTAACTTAGGCACATATTCTAACTAGAGCAAAATAAATCACATATGGGTAATATTTTAAAAATTCATTCAAATTGGTGTTAATTTAATTGAACTTCTGTTTTTTTTTTAAGAAACCCCAGACTCTACGGCTGTTGCAAGGATACTACTAACTTTAAAATTTAAAATATGGTCTTTACCTAAAGCTATTTTTTTATTATTGTAACGCATATATGTATATATATAAAAAAAGAATATTAAATTATTTTATTTGAACGGACAATTTATGATTATTAATTTTAATAAATTGTCTTTGATATTTGAATAAAATAATTTAATATTTTTTTGGATTTAGATAAAAGCTTTTTGATATATGCGTAACAAAAATAAAGTAATTAGCTTTAAGATCGTATATTAAATTCTAAAGTTAGAGTAAGTATCCTTGTAACAGCTGTAGAGTCTAGAGTTCCTTAAAAAAAGAAGTTCAATTATGACACCAATTTAAATGATTTTTTAAAATATTATGCATACCTATGTGATTTAATTTGCTCTAGTTGAATATGTGCCAATGTTGAATAATCAGTTATTGGAAGTGACTCCGCTGCCGGCGCCGGCAGTCATCAGGGATGCCGGCGCCGGCAGCCCTAACGGCAACCTTGCTGGGTGCCGGCACAGGGCAGCCGAGCTGGGTGCCGGAAACATTAGAAAATTAATGTCAAAATACATTAAGGGGTTATATACAGCCAGGAGGCCTAAAAAAGCGATTTTTCAAGAATTTTTCCTGAGAAGACTTTTAAATTTATTAATGTGAAAATTTGTACACATATTATGGTAACTTTTAACTGTATTTTAAGATTTTTGTATTTGTAAAAACAATAACTTTGAAAGCTGCTATATCTGATCTCCAGGAGTTCCTCTCAAAAAAGGCATCTTGCGGTGACAACGATATCTCTGGACTGGATCATCGAAAATGAAAAAACCAAACGGATTTCGTTAAAGTAATGTATAATTTTCTAATTAATCGAAGGAATAAGCAAAATAAAATTTTTTGACAGCTTCTCAAAAAAATCAATTTTTGACCAAAATTTTGGCCTTAATTGTTTATATAAAAAAAAATATTTATCGGTGAGAAAAACCTTCAATTAATTAGTAAAAAATATACTTAAGAAGCTTGTGTTAAAATTTGAGACTGATCGGTTCAGCCGTTTCCGAGAAATCTTCGTCACCGACTTTAAAAACACAGTTTGAGAAAAACGCGTTTAAAGTTTCAAAAGCACTTTACATAGCGTACAATCGCTCTGACACGTCTTTACAAATATGCATGTAACTTCGAAAATAATCGCCGGATTGCCTTGAAATTTTCTGTGTGTGTGTACTGGAATATATGTACGTTACGAAAATTAAATTAAAAAAAATCGATTTTTTTGAAAATTCTAACTGTATATAACCCCGTAATTCGTTCAAAAAACAATAATTTATTATAATGTAAACTTTAACGAAACTTAAATCTTGCTTCAAAAATATAACAATTATTATTCTGCGAATAATATAATAATCTTCATCCTCATTCGCCAACAAGCAAATAGCTACAAGCTCATTCAGGCCGCTTCCATCTTCTACCATTATTATGTAAAGTCGCAAACCTTAGATTTGCCAGGCAATTTTAAGCATTTAGCATCAGAGGCTTTCAGGAATAGTACCATCAACAAAAATAAACTCTGGAAAACCTTCCATTTATTTTTTCATTCCGTCATCATGGAAAAATAAACCCTTGAAAAGCCCATTTTAATCAACTAAAATTTCAATATCAATACAATGGTATGGATTTTTTAAAATATGCATGCATTCTTCAAAATTCTTTGCCTCAGTCTTGCTGCGATTTCCAAGATTAGTGAGGCCCTTTAATGTCATTTTACAACTTGTTTCTCTAATTTAGTTATCTGAAATGATTTTTGTATTTGCCCCAGCCTTCAACGCTTCTTGAGTAGTATAGTTAGACATTTTCTGGAAAATTTAGTCTTTGTTTTGTTAGAGAATTGAAATAAGCTTTGGATGAAGAATGATCGTGATTTTGTTCAAGCTCCATGATGCATAACAATTGTTTATGTTCACTTACTTTCAAGAGCCTGGCAGCCTTGCTTATACGTGGAACACTTCCTTGTTGACTTTTCATTTTTTGTCTTAAATGGTCTTCCACCTTTAACACAGGCTAACCGCAGATAATAGTATTTCAGAGCCGGATTAATATCTACCACAGTATTAGGGTATCGGTGTCTTTGATTTTCAATTGTTCTGCTATTACGCAACCAAAACTAATTCTTTGGGACTTTCTTGTAGTCCACCAAAAGGTGGAGGAAGGTGCTAGAGGAATTCTTCCTCGACCGAGGTGGTACCACCCCACACATCCTCCTAAAGGGCTGGTGAAATCCCTACGGATGATTCCAGCTCTGGATGTGTGAGTCGATTCCCCAGTACACCCACGGTACATAGTACTTAGACTTCGGTCTTCGTGGGCTGTCAGAAGATAAACAAAAACGCAATTAAAATTTTCATATGAAGAAAATTGATCACCTAGTTTCATGTTTTATAGTTTTTATGCAAAATTAAAACAACACAATGTTTACATATTTAAAAGGCGTAACTATTTTTATTTTAGGTTAGAACTGCCGGCACCCGAGAAATTTTGTATTCGGGTGCCGGCGCCGGTATCCATGCTCAACATTTTGGGAACCGGCGCCGGCAGCGGAGTCACTTCCAATAAAAAAAAAACAAAATACATTACTTCGAATTTTCTCTAATTTTTGCCAATAGAAGGTTATGACTTTAAACCTGGACATAACTTTTAATTTTAGACAACTTTTCTTTATAACATTTTGCCTTATGTTTTTTGAAATAAGGGTAATTTACTCTTGAATGAGATTCATATTTTTTTACATGTATGCTGTTTGGCTTTAAGCAAATATGTTTTCTTACGCATGCACCAACTTTCGATGGTTTTTATATATTTAGGTAGTGTCACTGATAACAAAAACTCCAATTTGTTGCACACTTAGTGGACCACACTGTATATATATATATATATATATATATATATATATATATATATATATATATATATATATATATATATATATATATATATATACAGTGAGGGCATAAAGTCTGGAAACACCTAGTTTTTGACGAAACTATACATTTTCGGAAGAAACGCCGAAACAGGTCGACTTTGTTCTCATTTTCTACATATTCTAAAAATATTTGGTTATATACAGGGTGTGCCATAAAAGTTGGGCATTTGTCAAATTTGATTTTTTAAATAGAACACCCTGTATATTATTCAATTTTTGAATTGCGCGTTAGAAAATTAACATCTTTTGTATAAACCACCCTTCCTCTAAAGTCAATTGTTTGCGAGATATTGCAACTTGAAAATTGGTAATTCTTACACCTTGAATTATTGCACTACCCTGGAAACCAGCATGTCCCATTATGATAGTTGTGTCAAAAACCAAACACATTTAAATAAGATAGTAATTTGTATCTTAAAATATGCTCTCCGAGACCCAAAGATTGAAATCCTTATGATGTTTGGCTGGGGAGATCGTCGTAGGCATCTTGACGAAGTTTGCGAACTTTTTAATAACACACATCCAGAGCGACAAGCAATTACAAAATCGACGGTCAGCAAAATTATCAAAAAATTTCATGAACATGGGACTGTAAAAGATCTGCCCAGGACAGGTAGGCCCAAATTGGATGATAATATTAAATTAGATGTTTTACTCAGTTACAACGAGAATCCACATTTGTCAACCCATCAAGTGGCATTAGATTTAAACGTGTCTCAGTCATCAGTGAAAAATATTCTGCATAAAGAGAAATATCATCCATACAAAATAAGACTAATACATGAATTAAACGAAGATGACTATGACCGCCGACTCCAGTTTTGTGAAAATATGCAAGAACGGTGCAACATGGATCCCTTGTTTTGTGCAAATGTTTTATTTTCGGATGAAGCTACCTTTTTTCTCAATGGTACTGTCAACCGGCAAAACTGTAGGTATTGGGCTCAAGTGGCTCATACGCAACATCCCGAAAAAGTCAACGTTTGGCCAGGAATATTTCAAGACCAGATTGTTGGTCCCTATTTTTTTGACGAAAATTTGACCGTATCTAGACTTTTTGCAAGTAGAGTTAATTCCTGCCTTAGCTCAGCGGTATCCAGGTGATGAGCCTGATACACCAGCCTTAACAATGTGGTTTCAACAAGATGGGGCCCCACCTCACTATGCGCTAGCTGTTAGGCAATATCTCAACGAGATATTTCCTAACAGGTGGATAGGACGTCGTGGCCCCATAGAATGGCCTGCGAGGTCACCGGATTTGACCCCCTTGATTATTTCCTGTGGGGTTATTTAAAATGTAAAGTTTACTTTAACAGACCTCCTAACATAGAAGCTTTAAAAAATCGTATAAGGGATGAAATTCGGCAAATTTCACCACCTTTCATCCGTAACGTACAAGAGGAGTTTATGGATAGGCTAGGATATTGCCAGGAAGTTAACGGTCAACAATTTCAGCATTTGCTGCGTTAAAATTGTCTCAGTTGGATTGTTGTTGTTAAAATAAAAATGTGTTAAATTATTTATTATTTGACTTTATTTAATTTTGCGGGCTACCAATTTTCAAGTTGCAATATCTCGCAAACAATTGATTTTAGAGGAAGGGTGGTTTATACAAAAGATGTTGATTTTCTAACGCACAATTCAAAAATGGAATAATATACAGGGTGTTCTATTTAAAAAACCAAATTTGACAAATGCCCAACTTTTATGGCACACCCTGTATATAACCAAATATTTTTAGAATGTGTAGAAAATGAGAACAAAGTCGACGTGTTTCGGCGTTTCTTCCGAAAATGTATAGTTTCGTCAAAAACTAGGTGTTTTCAGACTTTATGCCCTCACTGTATATATATATATATATATATATATATATATATATATATATATATATATATATATATATATATATATCTGTGTGTATATACTATATACTCTTTTTATCTCACAACAGACTACCTGCATAAATAAAAGAACAGATATGATTGTCTTATCTTCTTTTCTTAGATAATAAACCACCTCCTAATATAAATAGTACTGTTTTTTCCTTGGTTTAACTTTACTATTACTCTAACCAATATCCATGTTTCTCATTGATTTTATCAATATTTTAATTGTCGTAAATACATTTTAAACTTGTATGTGTTAATATTTTGGACCCGAATTTCGGCTTTTTACCTTTGACAATGTTCATATCAACAACTAATATCTCAATGACCAACCTCAACAAAGTTGTAAGTAACACACTCCCAGTCACTCCCATTAATTATTTATTAATTGTAGGTTCCCTGATGATGGAAACAAAGATTTCCGAAAGCTCGGGCTAAACTTTAAACGGTACACTTTCATTTGCTGCATACCCCAATAATTACTAGTTTACTATATATATATATATATATATATATATATATATATATATATATATATATATATATATATATATATATATATATATATATATATATATATATATATATATATAGAACACCTGTCACTTAACTCAATCAATTATAAAAGTATTACAGCTGACTTAGCTCGAGTTATTGAACTACACAGGTTGAAACTTGTTTTGAGTTCGTAATGCACTTCATATTTTTTTCTGGACTATATTTGTATGTGTTGTCTTTCTTTACCTAGTGTGACGTACACATGAAAAAAACACAAAGTTGGCTAAACCTGTGGATTGATATACGTGTAAAGAGAGGGTAATTTAAATAGTGCACTAGTAGTTTCTGAACCAGTATCGACCCAACATTTTTTCATTGATTTATTTCTTATTTTTTTTATTTTATCTTATTATTTATTTCTTATAAACAAATTTAAATTATGGTATTATAAATATGATAACATTGATAACGTCGTGCTAGTGAAAATAATCTGAACAACTTTTGTTATGTATGTCGTAATTTTACTACAAAAAAGAAGTATACCAAGTTAAGACCCAGAATCTTATTATTTAATTCCACAACAAACTAGAGCTAAGTTGATCATGAGATTAGTACAAAAATACATATGTATACGTAAATACCTCAGATGAAAGATATGGTCGGCCTAAGATACCCCCTCAAAATTATATAAATCGTTTCGTTGATAAACAAAAGTTAATATTTTGTTGACTAGTGTTTTTATATGTATTTTTGGTGTCTACACCGGAAAGTCATCAGTTTTTTTTATAGAAAATAACTCGGGAGGAAATATAAAACAAAATAATAGTGATTGGAGCTGATTATTCCTCTTAATTAATGTCGTTTGGGCTACTAAAAATTATTTAAAAAATCCCTATTGTTAAGAAAGTTATAATTAATATAAGCAGATGCAAAGTTTCAATATTGTCATGTTTTTAGTGAAAAAATAAATACCCCAAGATTGTTTCCTAGTGTGCCATAAAAAAGGAAATAGGTAATCTACTTTAGTGTAGAGAGCTGTGGGTCTAGTGTTGGCTGCCAAATTTATCTACTATTATTTTTACATTGTTTTGTTGAAACATCTTTTTTTTGTCTTAGTCAAGTTGCGCGACGGTTGAAGCTGGCATTTCCGACGGTTGGATGGGATTGGATATTGGCCAAAGAACAGTCGAGCTTTTCAAGGATCCAATTAGGAGAGCCAAAACTATCGTATGGAACGGGTAAATAAAATAGTATATTTTTAATGAATAAAAAAATCAGCAGTATTTAACAAATTTAAATATTAGTTAACTATTTTTCTTGGAATACGAGTATAATTAGGAATGGATCATTGCTTTTTGCAAAACTGCTAATAATACTCCCTGGTATTTACTAAAAAGATTTAATGGTTTTTAGATTTGGATCTAGTGATAAGGCGTCATTAAAACCTTATGAGTTATTCTTTTATTTCTGCGATTTCCTTGGTCTTGAAACTTGTTGCTAAAATAGGTTTAATTATATTATTGTGGAAAATACCAGTGGCGGCTGGTGAAATTTCAAAGTTGTATATCTCTGTTCCTACTTACAGGACCCGTACCAAATTTAGTAGTTTTAATAGTGGGAATGTTTTGGTAATGAAAACAACATTTTGTAATTTGCGAAAAAAAAGTTAAATTTTTGGTGTGCCCCTCCTAAGAAAAAAATGAACACGTCTAGGTATTTTATTTATTTTTTCTAAACAAATTTTACATCATTTTGTTGACAGTTTTTAAATTTTGAGGGAAAAAATGTGTTAGTAGAAAGATATAGTCATTTGAATTTTTTTTAAGCCTAAAATATAATTTAAAAAAAAAATTCAAATGACTATAACTTTCTACTAACACATTTTTTTCTCTCAAAATTTAAAAACTGTCGACAAAATGATGTAAAATTTGTTTAGAAAAAATAATAAATAAAATACCTAGACGTGTTCATTTTTTTCTTAGGAGGGGCACACCAAAAATATATCTTTTTTTCGCAAATTACAAAAATTTTTTTTTCTTTATCAAAACATTCCCAGTGGGTTCACTATTAAAACCCTTAAATTTGGTACGGGTCCTGTAAGGAGGAACAGAGATATACAACTTTGAAATTTCACCAGCCGGCACTGGAAAATACATACTTAATTTGCCATTTCCTTTATAAATTTGGCAAAAGAATTTCTAGTTTAAAACTTACTTGCCTCACTTGTCAATTTAAATCCTTAATTGCCAAATTAGGCCAGTCTTAGCGATAGTGAATCTGGCCGGATGATTTTAAAAATAAAATCTGATTTTTGCAGACCAGCTGGAGTGTTCGAATTTGCAAAATTCGCCAATGGAACCAAAGCCATCATGGACGAAGTGGTAGCTGTCACAGCACAAGGCGCCATTACTATCATTGGTAAGCTGACTTTAAGATCCCATTTTACAGATTTCCATTTTTTAAATGATACCATGCACACACAAGCCTACGAAGGTACGACCATAGAACGTGCCGACCTACTATAGTACTGATCAAACAGCGTGCCCACCTACCATCTTACCAACCTACCCACCTACTAATATACCAATTTAACTTCCCGACCTACTCGAGTAGTTACCAACTTATGAACTTACCGATCTACCAAAGTACCGACCTACCAACGATGTAACCACCTGACAACTTACCTGCCTACTAGTACCTACAAACGTACCCACCTACCGACGTACTGACTTGCAAACTTACATACCTACCAATATACCCACCTAATTAAGTACCATGGAAAAGGAAATGAGGATACGAGATGAGTTCATATTCTTTGAAACCAAAACAAAATAGGTACAGTCTAAGTTTCGCTATCGCTATAAATTATTTACCACTAAATTCATCCGTTCTTTATTTACTACCTGATTCACAAAGCTTAGAGTGGGTTTGAATTTAGCCTTTTTAGTTATTTAGTTATATTTTATAACTTTTGATTGTGAAATTACTCCTATGTGATATTCAAAACATTACCGCCATTTATTTGTTTTCTGTTCTGTAATAATGCATGTTTGGGGAAAAAATCAAAAATTTTTAAACCTATCATACACTAAAATGTTGTGTTCGTGAGTATTTTAACAGACAACCAAATGTAAAGCAATCATTTTTTAAACGAAAAAAGCTCTACTCTTTTTAGGGATCTACCTTATATATATATATATATATATATATATATATATATATATATATATATATATATATATATATATATATATATATATTGGATTGGATCTTATTTATATTTTTTTATATTTTGTTTTTGTTTTTATTTACTTCTATGTACTTTTTGATGTTGTTACATGTTTGGCGTTTCGGTCATTCTTGTGACCGTCTTCAGGATAAAGTGCTGAAAAACCGCTCTAATTAGTAATATTAGTCAGAACAAACATAAAATTAACATATCTGTGAATAAAATTCAAAAAGGACGGACATACAGACACTAACACTGTGGACGAACAGTTTAAAACAACGTTAAGACAATCTTAAAAACTATATGCAGACAGTAGTCTGCGTGTCTACTATTTCAGTTCCTTGTGGTCCAAGTCGATTTCTACTTGGTTGTTATGTACCCAGGTATGGTTCAGTGGCGCGTACAGAAATTTTAAAGTTGTATATCTCTGTTGCTACTTACGGGACCCATGCCAAGTTCCGAGGTTTTGATAGTAAGCCTAGTAGGAATGTTTTGGTAAAGAAAAAAAATTGTAATTTGCGAAATTTTTTTCAAGCTCTATGTTTTTTTCACAAAAAAATACGGTTTTTGAAAAAAAACATTGACTTTTTACATCACTATTTCTATGACGCTCGTGACTTTTTCTTGCTTAATTTTTACTCTTGCGTCCAAACATGAAATTTAAGGTTAGGTTAAATGACCTGACGGTCATTTATTAATGTGACGTGACGGTCATGGTGTCATGACCGCACAAAATGACGGGGTTATATGACCGACTCACATCACTGCTGTTACTAAAATGTCTTTGGTCGTGACGGTCCTAGATTATAAAGAACATAATTGCCGTCAGTCTGTGTGTTTTTGACTCGAAACCTAAAAAAACTCTTAACAGAAAAAAATGTCTTGATTAGGCTTTAACCTGACTTAAAACCGGATATATTTCAAGTTAGTAGATGTACGGATATATTTCAAGTTAGTAGATGTAGGTTAGCCAGCGTAATTTCTATTCAAGCAAACCTGACAGAACAACGTACCATTCCATTAGCGTAACAACCTACCAACCTGTCAGCGTACCAACTTACTGACTTACCTATTGCACTGACTTACTTACTTATCCACCTACTAACGTACTGACCAAATAACGTATCTGCCTAGTAACGTACCCACCTAATATCGTACTTAGGTGGGTACGTTGAAAGATATCAACGTACAAACCTAACAACGTACCCACCTACCAACGCAACGACTAAACAGCGTACCAATGTACCAAAGTACGTAAGTGGGTACCTACTAACGCATTGACCAAACAACGTACTGACCTACCAACATAACCACCTACCAGCGTACCGACTCAACCACCTTCTGACCTACCACGCACTCACCCACTAACTATCCAGTACTAACCTGCCAAAATACTGACACACCAGCGCAAAGATTTTTGCGCGATGAGGTAAATGGTTTCTGCTAAGAGCATTCGTATTTAGTCTACGTTGAAAGGTTGAGACTATGGAGGGGCGGTACGTTACTAAGTCAGTACGTTGGTGAATGAGTACGTTGGTAGGTCGGTATGTTAGTAAATGGGTACATTGGTAGGTTGGCTCGTTCAACATAGCGTCCTACTTATAGTACTTATGTACCGACCTACTAATGGACTAATCAATCAACGGTACCGACTTACCAACGTGCTTGCCTACCGCGGTACCGACCAAACAGCATAGGTACTGATTTGCCAACTTACCGAGCAACCAACGTGCCGACCCAACGATGTATTGACATGGTCATGGTATTTTCGAAGTCACACGAATTAGTTAGCATTCGAACGTATTCGAATTATTTTGGCATTGTTTTATAAATTGTAGTATTGTTCAACGTACCATTTTCTGTAAAAGAATAAAATGCTGGTAGGTCCTATTTGGCCTATTGGCCAATATTTCAGTGTTTAATTACGTTTAAATGAATTAAATCATTTATACTTGCCATTTTAATAATTTTTTGACAGTTGTCACACCATCCCCACACGAAATTCGCAATTTAAATGACCACGGCATGTAAAAAATTCGAATACAAACTTAATTTGCATGCTCAAAAGTAATATTGTTCAGTTTTCGTGCGAAAATCGTCATTTTTCGTATACGATCTTCTTTGATCACGCTCGACAATACGGTCCCTGAACTAACGTAACGGCTCATCAGTAGCGCTTGGTAGGTCGGTTCGTCGGTAGGTCAGTACTCTGTTCGGTACAGTGAAGTTCCATAATAAAGGTATTTACGGAATATTTTTCTTAGGTGGTGGCGACACCGCTACCTGCGCCGCCAAATGGAACACCGAGGACAAAGTTTCCCACGTTTCCACCGGAGGTGGTGCGAGTTTGGAACTTTTGGAGGGCAAAGTTTTACCTGGAGTTGCAGCACTGTCCGATGCGTAAAGAAATACGACAAAAATATTTTGTCTTTAGATCATATTTAGGTGTGACATGAATGCTTTCAGATAGATGGTACGAATTGGTTATAAAAAATTATTAGTGAAAAATAAAAGAAAATAAATAAAATTTAAAAAGAGCGAAGTTAATTTTTAAAAAATTCAACAAAACAGTAACTTCTAGAGATGGACAAATGTTCCTCTGTAAAAAAGGCATCACCAAGAATGAAATTTTCTAGCAAACTGGTAGCGAAAATCTCATTTTGTGTTTCTTCGCTACATTTTGAAATTTGAAGGGATTTCGTCATTTTTGCATGAAAACAAGGTTATAAATGTCAGTATGTAATTTTAAATATTCCATCTATGACTTGGTGAAAGCATTTTTCTGTGCGGTAGAAGCCTCTTGCTCGCTTGTATCTGCACAGGAAAACACATCCATCTATAGCTATTAAAGAAATAATAATAAAATGCCGAATTTTCGATAACAGTTCGTAAATAAATAAAACACTAGTTGTAGCTTAATACAAGCTACAACTAACTCTCTATCTGTTGTAATTATTTATAATCTATGAAAATTATTAGCCTGGTTACAAAAATTTAGTTGTGTATGTAATGTCTGCTCGTTAAAAAATAAAGATATTTGGATATGAAAATCAGCTGTTTTATTGACTCCCTAACAATATAATAACATATAAAAGTAATACCAAGTTACACAGGAAAAAGAACAACCAGTAAAATAGTTTAATTGCGTAAGTTTTTCGTGAACATGTTGGAATACTTAAGTGATACCAGTTATTTAAGTTTTATAGGGAAAATATTATTACGAGGGCATTGAAAGCATGCCGCTGGCGCTGTGCCTCAACAATATATGCATGAGGAAGCCAGAATTGGAGCTCTGGGTAGCGCAGCAGCAGGAATGTAAAGCGCGACCACCGTCGCCGCACTTAGTTCGATGCCGTGCTGTTCGTTCCCTCGTAACATATTTAAAAATTAAAGTTATTAATTAATGAAGTAAGGTAAAGTTAGAGTTAGAGTGTATTTGATTTGAGTTCAATAAAAAAATTTTAAACGCCAATTACCTACATAAATAGTGACTTTCTATTCATTCGATTTCTTTTCTCCTCACATAATTTAACTAGAATCAACAATTCCAAACAGCTATTGCAGTATTGACGACAGTCTCCAAGACATTAAAACATCAGGTTTGATTGACATTCATGGGAATGACATCGATGTCAAGATAAAGGTTCCGGTGCACTAATAGATAGTTGGAGTATGGTCGCGGATGCTGGATTCGAGGAGGGCAGCTAAAAAGAACCCTTGACGTTCAAGCCCAGGTTCCGGTGCACCAGGTGTTGGGAGGGGGGGGGTCGTTTTCGACGTGAAATTTGGATTCAGCGCCCCAAAAAACGCCCACACAACAATTTTCGGTTTGTGTTTTGCGATCTTGTCAGGAAAACTCTCGGGGATGACGTCCACGTCCAGGTTCCGGCGCACCAGGTATCTGGGGGGTGTTCGCCGATGCCATATTTGAATTCAGCAACCCAAAAAACCCCCCGGCGCCGAGTTTCTCTCCTTCCCCGCGTGAATTTTGGGAGAGTCCCATGGAGATGATGTTCATCAGCGATCCTGAGCTCCAGGTCGGCTGTGGGTCAATTTGAACATCATAATCGTGATCAGCGACCTCGAAACCCCCCGAGAACCCGGTTTGAGCCAATTAGGAAGTTTCCATTTTTTTCATTTTCTCTTAATAAATAGTCATAAAAATGTAAAAAACCTATGTATTTTTTGTTTTTACTTATCTGTAGAAATACAAAAGTTATCGTCCTTCAAAGTCTGAGATGCTACGCTCACGTTGGCTGAGGCTCGATGACGTCAAAACACGCACCGCCGACAACAGCGGAATAGGCGCTCGTTTAATCTTCAGTGTTATTCTTACCGGACAGGATACAATGCATTAAAGTACACACGCGAAAGCAGCAGCGGGCAGCCAGCCCGGCGACCATGGCGCGACAGAGTTGTGTGTTTTCACGTCACGGCCGATAAAAGCCGCGCGCGAAGGTATTAGCTAAGAAATTGAATAAGTTCGTCAATTTTGAAGATATCGAGATAATTTTTTTTTGGTCGGCAAGTTAAGTGAAATACTATTAAATCGTCGCTGATCTTACCAAGGGGCGAAAGCGACACATTCTTCGATTTTGAGTTAGGTGCATGATGTGATTACATTTAAAGGTATCTATGATCTGATCTGACAAACTGGCGAACGTCCAGCTCTAGTAGTTTTCAGTATACAGCAAATCGTCTATAGGCATAAGCGACACTAAACACATTATTAGGATCAGACGAAGAGGCGAACATCCACAAAATGGAGTTTCACTTAAGTATTAGATCCCACAATAGCAATTTTGGCTGTTACGCTTAACAGCTAAAGGCTTTTAATATAGATTCGAACATTACTATTTAAGTTAAAAACTAATAAACTAAATGAAATTTTTACTTTTAGTATGGAACATTCTCGAGAATTTATTTTTGGGAAATATTCTCGGTAATTTACCATTCTCCGAAAATATTCCCCTGAGAACATTCTCATGGCACATCTCTAAGTAGCTACTATTAAAATTTGTGTGCTTGCACAAGCTTAAAACATATGTTTTTTCTTTAATTTGTAGAAGTTATTGTTTTTGATTTTTTTAATATTACTAAAAATAGTTGTTGTTTCCGATATTAAAAACATACCAGCTTTCTTAGTTTATAATTATTTAATACTTCTTACTATTAATAAGTGTGTAATACTTTAGCATTAAGAACATTACTTTTGATGGTGTTTGACAATAAGTTTTTGTTTCTCGACCGTTTATTACAAATAAAATGCTTAAAAGGCCACTTACGCTTCTTGTTTAATTTACAAGTTAATAGACAAAAGCAGGCGAATATCCCATATATTATTCAAAAGAATCTGACGAATGGGCGAACCTCCATTTAGTACCTATTTAGGGGTGATAGGGCATGACTTTTCAAATTCTATACATGTCTTTCGCAAGCATGTATCTTGACCTACCTTATACCATAATAGAGTAAAATAATAATAAACTACTTAAAGAAAGAGCGTGTTCCAAATAGGACCTATTTTCTTTAAAATGCTCTCCTGTAAAATTAGCAAATTGGCGCTTTCGCCCCTTGGTAAGATCAGCGACGAAATGATGTTGAAGTTACTCGATATTTCTGACAGGAAACTTCCTAATTCTGAGTCTTATTAACAAAGTTGTTTAATTTTCTTAAAGCGACTTCAAAAAATGCATTTTTTGAACGCATTTTTGACTGCAGCAATGCAATTTCCGGTTTGTATAAGATACAAAGTAGATACATTTTTTACAAATAATTTTTGGAAGCGAATGCAAAAAACCGCATTCCGTTCCGTCTTAGTGCAAAAAATTCCTAGGTTGAGTGCTTCATTGCCTCGATTAGGGTTAGGTGGCAGGCTCGGCTCGTCTATAAGGTCATTTGGTCAATGACCCACCTAAATTTATTGCGAATGATCTACCTAATAATTTATTTTTTAAAACCAAAAAATAATCTTATCTTTTCTTTCAAAAAGTGCAAGTTCCATGCGAAAACTCCCCAAGAAAGAATCAAGTCAATTTTGCTCCGGACCGGCCGTATTTTAAATTGACCTCATAGGTGCATTGCATTAAAGCGAAGAGAGAAACAAACATACGCGCTTTAGGAAGTTAAAAAAAAAGACAAAACTTGTCGACGGCCCACCAGTAATTTCGTTTTCGGGGCGGCCCGGGCCGTCAACGCCGCCACGCCGGTATTCGCAAATTCTGGCTCACTAATTTAAATCTGACCAATTTATTATTAGAACAATATTCGCGATACATTTATACAGTTAATATAAGCTTACCTAATTTTATTTTAAGATATTTTTTATCTAAGACATCCCACGTAGACTTCAAGCCTAAGTACTAACGTACCGTGGGCGTCTGAAGAGAAGGGAAATGTAGTCTGTTGACACGGGACTTGAAGGATTTGAGGTTGGGATGGGAAGGGAAAATATATGCAGGCAATTTGTTCCATAATCTGAAGACCCTAGGTATCAATGAGCGAGAGAAGTGGTCTGTTCTAGGCTTTTGTAGCTGGACAGTAAAGGGATGCATACGTATCGCGCCTCTTGTTGTTCTGTTAGGAACAGTCAAGGGGGAATAATACCGGCTAGTTCTTCAGAGCAAAATCCGTGGAAAAAGGCGGTAGAAAAGGGATAAATCCCCAACAGCGCGGCGATGAGCGAGAGAAGGGAGTTTTCTTGTGAGGGCTGGGTCATTAATAAGTCGAATGGCTCTCTTTTGGATAGAATCAAGGATGTTAAGTGTCGAGGGTGATGCCGCTCCCCAGACGTGGGAGGAGTACTCTAGGTTAGGTCTTATTTGGGAAACATAGATAGTGTATAAGTTATAAGGGGAGAAGTATTTTCTGGCTCGAAAGAGAAAACCAAGCTTTTTAGCTGTCGATGTGGCTACTGAAGTAACGTGTTTGTACCAGCTGAGATCATGTTCAAAAACGACTCCAACAAGATCGAATGTTTGTTTCGTTGTTTTGTAGGGCTTGGCCATTCATGTGGATGGGGTAAGCATTGCCAGATTTTTTGCGTGACAAGGAGCAAGACGGGGTTTTGGAGGCGTTGAACTGAACAAGGTTCTTGGCACCCCAGTCTAAGATTAATAATTGGAGATCTTGGGAAAGGGATAGGTACATAGATCTGCGTCTATTATCCAACTCATGATTCGAAACTTGTCTGGAAAAATGAATATTGGAGTGAAGAGTACTATCGTCAGCATAACTGTGGATGGGATTGGTAGTTGAAAAAAGCAGGTCATTAATGTGAAGAAGAAATAGGGTTGGTGCCAGGACTGAACCTTGGGGGACGCCAGCATTGATAGGATGGAAGTTAGATGAGTGACAGTCAACCACAACAGATATGCGCCAATTAGAGAGGAAGCTACCGATCCAGGTACATAGTTTGGTAGGAAGACCGTAATAGGCCAAGCAATAGAGCGATTTGTCGTGACATTAATACTATTCGAAAACCGCCTGTGCCATCATCTGAAAGACGATCCGTAGATGATTCCTGTTATATTTCCAACTCTGAAATTTTTTCAAAAACGATACTTACAAAACACTACGCCTTGGCCTTGACAGCTGTTTAAGCCACAAATGAGGCGACACTGCCACTGTAGGAGTAATCTGTGCTTTATCTCTAAATTTTTTCATCGTGCAATGCAATGCAATGCAATTACTTAAAATGAATTATCACAGAAAATGATATACTGATATATTTTATTAATCCTTAGTCATGTGATGTGTTATTTACGATTGCTGATACAGTAGTTGCGTTATTTTCGTTTATCAGTCTGAAAATATGTCATATACCTAACTGAAACCCTGACAAAAGCCATTCTCAAAAATTATGTATGGACCATATTAATTTATCAGATTAAGAGTAACCCCTGAAATCTCTGATTGCTCTCTAAAGCGTATTTTACACGAGCAAGCAAAACTGTCGCAAGTTTGTGCCTGAGAGTACTTCCACATAATTTGCAATTAAATAAACAGTGTACGAGAGTACCCTCCCGGCAAGTCACAAAATTTGCGGCGAGTGCCCGCGGCGAGAATCTCTTACAGATTTAAATGACTGATTTGTTAAAAGTTATCTGCAAGTGAAAAAGGCAAGTATGGGATGGGGGAAAAAGCGTTTGATCAAAGAAAAAAACCGACGCTTTAATAAGCGTATTTAAAGAATTTCTCGAGTTATGGCAAATAAAATCGAAAATTTATAGGGATAGGGTAAAAAAAGTAAAAGCGTTGAAAGTCATAGCCGAAAAACTCGACACAACCAAGGCTGAAATTCAGCGGAAACTTCACAGTCTTCTTACTCAGACAAACCAGGAGTGGAAAAAATGCAAAAAAGAAAAAGTGGTCAAGGTACGGATGAAATTTACAGAAGTTCTGGGGAATATTTTGAAGCACCTAAATTCCTTGTCGATCAAATCCTATAAGACACTAATTCCAGTATTAAGCCATTACCGTTAAGCCCCCTTTAATATAAAAGTATAAAGCAAAATAAATTAAACCTTTGTGAACTAATATGTTTATTATTATTTGATGTGAATAGAAAATTATTTCCTTTTTAAAACGGTTAAACTTCAATTTAATTTGAAAATGTAGCTCATACGTATATAATACATAATGTACCGACATGTTTAGGTGATATTATTTGGGTTTGTTGGTTAAGAGGAATAATCAGCTACAACCCCTAATATTTTGGTTTCTTTATTATAGTTGTTGTTCAAACCAAAACCAATGACTCTCCGGTATAGACACAGGAAAAAACATACAGCGCATTTTCTTTAAAGCGGGCCGTAGGGTTTTACATGTTAAATTTTTCACCCCATGTCTCTGTTGTATTGAAAGTATAGAGATAACATTTAACATGGGTAAATTTCAGATTCTTAAGATAATGTTAGTTTGCCAATTATGCCCAAAACGCTACAAAAAATACCTAAAAGTGCATTTATTTTTTGAAAAACAATTTTTCACACCCCTTGTTTTATTGTTTGTTACCTTTTGGTACCAAGTGAAGGTGACGCACATTTTCTCACATTTAAAACTTTATTCTCACAATTTTCAATCCTTTTTGAGTTGTTTTTTGGAGCTTTTTTAGCTAATTAAGCAAAGTAACAATCTTTAGAGCCAGAAATTTATCTAAGTCAAGTTTTATCTCTATACTTCTAATAGCATAACATGGGATTAAAAATTTAGCATGGCTCACTTTAAAAAAACGCACTGTATGTAATTCGTTAAATCAATCAATTTGTAATTTTCCTTTAAAACCGCCCGCCGGAAATAATCGACAGACGTGAGACGTGACAACGAAATTTTGCGAGGCGTTGATTTGTTTGATAAATTATATATGTCGTTTTTATGAATCTGCACCGGAGCAGTCACTGAGCAGGTCACTGAGCAACAACAATGTTAAAGGAAAACAAAATGGCGGTAATGGGAGCTGATTGCTCCTCTAAAATGTACTATCTATATACATATGTATCTATGACTAGAGATAGTTTATATAAAATAATAAAGATAAGCGTCTTCAGAATTTCGTTTCGGGGGGAGGGGGGTATCCATAGTTTAAAATCGAAAATTTCAACCAAAAAAAAGGCCGTCCCCCTGATATTGTTCTAACAGTGAGACATTTTGATGTCCTGCACACTAAAAAAGCTCTAGTCCCTACTAGAGGGGGATTTGAACCCCTTTAAATACCTCACTATGTACGTATTGGTTATTGGGACCGATTGCCAAATATTTTTTAGTAAGAAAACGTTTTTAATTTTTTTGCGAAAACACTCGAAAACACAATATTTTCAAAAATATTTTTGAATGTATATTCTTTCGAGAATACCTATATCTAAAATTACATTGACTTCTAAATACCCCTCGCAAACTAAAGGAATTATGGAGATGTTGCGAAAAGACGATGTGTGAGAAATAGGCGTTAGTAAGATTTAAAAAACTTGTTTCAGTTTGTTGTTGTTCAACTTTTCTAAAAACAAATGGTTTTATGTCATCATGAAACACTATTTTTCATCATAACAGTCGTGTCATTAGTTTGCAATAATATGTAAAACTGAAATTCATCCAGTAATGGAGCCTTGACCACGGGAATCTCTTGGGGTCATTTTAAACCGATTTTATTTGGTTATTAATTTTGATAAGGAGTGCTGCGAAATAGTTCAAAAAGTGTTTTTACTCCCTGGGATTGAGATTACGTTAGAGTCATTAAATAAATCGCTTTTTGATCACAGATAATGACGGTTGTTTAAAGAGGATTTCTACTTTGTTGGGTCAAAAATTCGATTTTCTACATATTCTAAAAATATACCAAGTCAAAATGCCTAAAACTGACAGAGTTAGCAGCGTCAGGCAGTCATGCCTCATACTAAATGTAAGCTGTACGCATTTTTCTCGAAAGCACTTTTTCCAGGTTGGCGAAAGTACTGTACCTACTACGCTTTTTCAAAAAAATAATTTTTCGCAAATGCGTTATAGAATATCGTAGGCGTACTAGTCAAGTTTAATGTACAAAATATGTTGTTGAGGTCATAATGCTATTTTTTGATATAAGTATTAGATTTCAATAGTTTAGAAAATGTTGATAAAAAAGATAGGAAAAAACCAAACCTAAAGAAGGCAACTATGTGCAAGTTTGCTCTAGTTTGTTTAGGTTTGCTTAAAATCCTTCATTCATTCATCTTTTGTTTGAGATTTACCAAAAAGGTTTAAATGTAGATCTTCTAGTTCATCAGTTAGGCTTTATTTTGTTTTATATCTGTTAATAAATCGCCATTAAAAAAGTATGGACATATTGTTCCGTTACTTCTGTGGTTAGCTTGGTTTTTCGAATGATTTTTATTTTGGAACTTCTTGCTAAAATTAATTTGGCTCTATTATTGTGAAAACTCCAACTTAAATAGTCTTTATAATTTTTGAAGCCTTTGTCAAATTGTTGTGGTGCTTAGCAACACTGAATTTGGCAATTAGAGTTGCAAAATTTAGTTCTCGTTAAACTGTACTGCACTCGGTACTGCACTTTTAAGAATTCATTTTCGAAAAGTGGTTATATCACTATCACCTGACCACTTTATTCGTCCCAAAAATACAACATTCTGGAAAAAAACCATAACAAACAACAAAATCTGTTGCAATATTTTTAATCCTGAGATAATTTATTGTGCAACAACCTAAAATTTCGCGAGTAGACTAAAAATCACCCGGCCGACCAGAAATATCCAGTTCGGGTGTTAAACAACTTTATTAATTTATTATTATTGACACATTTTTCGGATCGGGGTTATCAATCTAATGTCAGCCAAACAAGAAGAAATTCGATAATTTCTTGTCTTAATTGAACGTTGCGCAATTTCTTTTTTTATATTGTTTAAGTTTTAAAATAATAACAATTTAAGATAAGTAAATGATGTGTAGGACGTTACGACATACTTACTTAATCTGGGTTGGTTATAAATAGATTTTTGGGAAGGAATCTCTTTTGTTCTTGGTTTTTCGTAAATATTTGAAAACAAACCCCTATTCACAGGACATTTTTTCCGATCTTGCTTTTATTTTTGGCCATTACGCATTTTAAACTGATAGTAAACTATAGAATACATGCTAGGTACCTACATACATTGTAAAATCCCGATTCGATGGAACCGTGCGGATGCATTTTATTTCAGCCATACAGTGAGCTCATTTCATTTTCATTCATTTCGGCCCACAATGATTTGGGGGCGCCAAATTATTTTCCTTTTATTGGAGAGCATGTGGTCATAGTAGGCAGTCAACATGCAAAGTGGCGCCGTAAATTACTTTCCTTTAATTGAAGAGTATGTGGTCATATAGTAGGCAGTGAATCACCGTGGGGGCGCGAGAGCGCCGTTACGATGAGGGCGAGGGCTTGCGCCCCCCCCCCCCCCTAGCCCCCTCGACGGCACGCCACTGCGTGAAGCGTTAAAACCGATTTAATTTTTCTATTTTTAATTATCTAAAATCAAAAAGAGAGAACATGATACCTAATTTACAAGTAGAATACATAATATTCACTATGCACTTGCAAAAATATTGTACTTTTTGACATGCATTTTTACTAAAACAGAAATGTTGTGCAATTTTTTATACAAATTATGGGTAAATTCTGTTCTGGTGTGTAAGTTTTTTACGAATTTTGAAAAGCATTAACAGAAGTTTCACAGAAAACATGAACAAATTTGTTTTAAGTAAAAGATTCATACGGTAAAGAAGAAAGAGTTAACACAACCCAAATAAACCTAAAATACTTTTTTTGTATCCTCTACATAAATTAAATATTTATGGTGGTTGTTCTTATCTATTTATTTTGGTCTTTATTAACAAAAAAATATTTTCTACTACTAATTTTCATACAACATTCAAAACTTGCAAAACGCGATACTATTAGTTGTGACGTCACATGTCATATCACTAAAAGTGTCATAATGGCTAGTAAATGGTGAACTCCAGTATTAATTAATTTTCTTGATTATTTTCCAGAGGTTAGGAGATTTCGTGATAAGACACATTACATTTGATAAAAGTAATGTAACAATGACCGGAACATGGATCTAAATAAATCCATGGACCGGAACGAAATTTGTGCAAGGACAATCGGATAATTTGCTGAAAGTTGATGCTTGTATGATGGATGGCCGCTTATTTGTCTTTAAAATTTCTTTCCTGATTGATGTGTATTCGGTCTACCGGAAGTTGGTTAGGAGCCATATTAGAATTTTTGCAACAAACAAGGGGTCAAGTGATGACTCATTTTAATTCTAATTCTCTGGTTATTTCCGAAGTTGCACGAGTTATTTTCAAAATGGCGGCCTTTTAAAGTTGCCACCAAGCTATGAGGTAAATCAGATTTCAAGCAACATTTTCATAATTTGGTAAGACAAAACGCACGAATATTTAAAACAACTTTTGGCCATATGCTACGCAGGGTATTGAATTATAGAAGATATTCACTGATCAATAGTTTGGCTGAGTGTTCAGAAAGTTTTGTGGTGACCACACCAAATTTGTTTCATTTCGCTCATCTTGTTCTTCAACATTAATTCTTCTTTCATCGGGCCCAAAGTACTGTGTAGGTTATTTTATTTCTTTAATTTATGTAACGAGAACAAATTCTATTTACAGTACTGAAAACACACGTGCCAACTAAGCTGACTCGATACTATTTTTATTCCAACCGGTATACACGGACCGGTACTTCCAACCTCCCAACAACACAATTATATTCCCACTAATTTGCCGACAGCAGGTCAAGAAATCTGAAAACAAAACTGGATATAACCGGATCGAAGAAATTTTATAATAGATGTATATCTTGTTTTTACATATTTATGTTGCCATCGATTAAGTGCTTGACGTTAATTGGTTCAGAAGTGGTAAAGTACCACCACCGGTGTATTAGGAACCGGCTGGTACTGGAATTGAATAGTTTTTGTTTATGAGTGACCTAAGAAGTCGGTTATTAATATATATATATATATATATATATATATATATATATATATATATATATATATATATATATATATATATATATATATATATATATATATATATATATATATATATATATATATAATATATATATATATATATATATATATATATATATATATATATATATATATATATATATATATATTATATTAATTTTGATTTTTAATTATCCCAAAAAAACATTAGTAATAGAACGGTTTTTAGCTCTTAAGAAGATTTCTGATGAAGGTCAAAAATATGACCGAAACGTCAAATAAATGTGAATAACAACCCACAAAACTGTTATAATTTTTTCCCCGGGATCCACAACCCAATAACCTTCAAATATATATATATATATATATATATATATATATATATATATATATATATATATATATATATATATATATATATATATATATATATTTGAAGGTTATTGGGTTGTGGATCCCGGGGAAAAAATTATAACAGTTTTGTGGGTTGTTATTCACATTTATTTGACGTTTCGGTCATATTTTTGACCTTCATCAGAAATCTTCTTAAGAGCTAAAAACCGTTCTATTACTAATGTTTTTTTGGGATAATTAAAAATCAAAATTATCCTACCTTCGAACGAAACCTTCAGCGGTGCACTGGTAGAGAACAATTATGTTTACAAAAGATGTGATTATGTCCATGTCACTGTCTTTTGTAAACATAATTGTTCTCTACCCAGTGCACCGCTGAAGGTTTCGTTCGAAGGTAGGATAATTTTGATTTTTAATTATAACAAAAAAACATTAGTACCTAATAGAACGGTTTTTAGCTCTTAAGAAGATTTGAAGATGAAGGTCAAAAATATGACCGAAACGTCAAATAAACGTGAATAACAACCCACAAAACTGTTATAATTTTTTCCCCGGGATCCAAAACCCAATAACCTTCAAATAAAAATATACACAAAAAGGATCCAAGAAACAAATCAAACCATAAACTATATATATATATATATATATATATATATATATATATATATATATATATATATATATATATATATATATATATATATATATATAATTATATTAAGGTTGTATGGCATATTGCTGAAAAAGTACCGTTTTTCGGTTATTGGGAATTCTCCCGCTGTAAGTGTCATGGTATTTGGAAAGTAGGTTTTGCAAAAATACAGTTTTTCGAAAACAATTTTTTGAAGGCACATTTTTCGAAAACACAATTTCTCAAAAATTATATTTTGAACTCTAACGGCCAACTACTTCTCGTACTATAAAGTTGAGTTTTTTTCTGCAATTTTATAAAGAAACGGTAATTTAGGTGTGTATTTTTCACAAAATTCATTTTAATAGCACGTGCTAAAATAAAAAATCATTTGGAAGCTGAGCAAATAGCAGAAATAATTAAATAACTCATAATTTTTTAATGACAACAATGACAGGGCAAAAACTTCCCAAAACTAGGGCATCTAAACTTAAACCAGTATTTTTTGTCAATCGATAAGCCTTGCACTTTTTTAGTGAGTCTCGTTTAGTTTAGTTTAGAAACTGTTAAATAAAAAGACGGAAAATATACTGAGCACACCTACCCATACCCATATTTACCTTTCTTGGGCTCGGACAGGGTTGATCACACTTTTGTGAGACATATAAAGCATTGTGGCCCCTACAATATATTCTGAACTCATTAAACTAGACTAGTAGACTAAAATTACGTTATCTTATAATGCATTTTGGAAAAATTATTAAATTATTTTGAAAAAGTGTCTTCCAAGAAAGATGTTTTGTTGACACTGGTTAGAAATTATTTAAAAATTTTCCCAATTTCAAGAAGTTAAATGCAGAACTAGACACATGACAATAATGACATAATTTGCCAACGATCTTGCGAGTCCACTGGGAGTGGGAGCTGATATTGTTATTAAAGAACTATTTAACCATTGGTGAAAACTGTAAGGTATTGCTTCTACCAGGTAATAATTAATTATACACAGAACTATTGCATTTTAATTTTAGAGATATTTTTTATTTAAAAGGCAGTAAACCAGTTTCTTGCAACACTGAAAAATAAATTAGTTTTTATTTCTTATGTATAACCGCAAACCTATTCAAGTATCATAATATAATAATTAATAATATTTAATATTTCAATATAGGTACTAAACATTGGATTTTCTTCCTGTTCGGGCATCTAAAACAGAATATGTGTATTGCCATAACTGTTTCTTGAATCTTTTTCAGACCTTTAGTGGAAAGTCTTACTCAATTGATTCCACCTAAATCAGTGCTTATAAAAAATAAGTACATGATGTTGTTGTTACCCATCGGCAACAACCTTTAAAAATCCAAGAGCAATCTGCTCTTGTAGCTTTTTTCATTTTACATTGTAGTGACAGACCTCTAAGAAATTCTTCGCATTGCGGTTCTTCTTCTCCTTCATTGACTCCGTCTTTTTCCAACTTCACACAGAACCTTCTCCACAACGCCCGATCCCGAACCTCTTTCGTTACATTTTAATTAACTCATTCTTGCCCTTCTTTACCCCTCCTCCTATGAAATTCGATTGTCGTTACCCTTCTGCTGCCTTAATCATTATTTCTTCTCATTAGATATCCATACCGTAGCCTTGTTCTCTTAGATATTTCCATGGTCTCAGTCGTCCCCCTTATTCTTTCATGTCTAATCCTGCTGGTACTCTTGTTACCTCCACATTTATCACATTATTATTTCTGTCTCGTCTAAACTCCTTTCAACTTTCTATACTGGCCATGTTTCCGTTCATACACGTTGAATTAATACACTTTCTTCGCAGTGGTCCTTCGATCATACAGCACCCCGCACCGGCAAAGTTTACAGAATATATGGCACCGGCGTCTGTCTTCTAATTCTTTTGTTCCTTTTGCACTCTGCGTATTATCCAATATGCCACCGTCTGTGATAGTGACATGTTCTGATCTAAAGTCTGTTTACTTCAAAGATAGACACGGATATAAACATTACCACCGCGTGATTATCACGTGAATAGACGGGACATCGGAGCGCATCCTATCCTTATTGGCGTAGAAATCAAAAGACAGATGCCGGTGTGTGCACCTGCATTTGAAGCAAGTCGGGGTATGATTTTTACGGAGTTGTAATCAGCTTGTACGCCGAATTTCGTGTTGGAAAGTCCTAATATTTGTATTTTTAATATTTTCATTTAATTTTTTTGTTTATTTCGAAAGAACGTTGTTATTTAATTGTTGTTATTGTTGCTTGCTGCTTGTTTTTTTTTTTGTTAAAAAGGCAAAAGACTGCGGACGAAACCCAAGATTATGCTGATATATGTAAGTCCATCCAGAAAACGCCCAAAGAAAAACCATTTAAGTGTTGAGATGAAAGAAGTGATTTTAAATGTTTACAAGGACGAACTGGAAGAGCATCCCGATTTTTTTAGGGAAGAAATAATACAAAGTGCCGAAAAAAGTTGGTGTATGTCGTGCATCTCAATGTTGAATCCAGACATTTTTTCCGGGGGGGGGGGGGTGAAACAGTCTGTTGGAGGGGAATATAAGTATACGTAAATCAATTTTTATATTTTACATACAATTCCCCGGGGGGATTTTTCTTGCTCCGGGGGAATCCCCCGGGCTACCCCCTCCCGGCATCTGTATTTAACGTGATTAGAGAATACAAACAATCGAATTCGTTTTTAAAACCAAAAACCAACCAGAACCGCCCTAGCCTTATTGAAACACTGGGCGGTATGGAGAAATATGCAATGCGAAGGAAAGTCCACGAGTTTTTTTCTTAGAAATGAAATACCAACTATCGACAAAGTTTTGTGAGTGGTAAACAACTATGCTGATTTGCAAAATTTGCAAGGTCTACTTTTTATAAACTTTTAAAACATTATTTAAATACCAAAAACGTGGACGCAATAGTATGTTGATGGATAGGCCTGAAATTGTACGATGGAGGAGAGAATATTATTAGAATAAGTGATCCTTCTTAATGGCAAACAGTATGTAGTATTATCACAGCTTAAGCTGTGGTATTATATTGTTTGTGCTAAGTATACAAAACAACATACAAAGCTTCTATTTCTTGAAAAATATATATTTTTTAAATTTACTCTTACGCAATCTCCTTCCACCCACCAATTCATAGTTTGTATGTTTCACGATATAGTATTTTCCACATCCCGATACACCGACTTAAAAATAATAATTTAGCAAATATTGCATGCGAAAATGAGTTTTCAATAATTCTAAGTGCCCTGTTCAATATGACGTGCACGCGACGTGAATTTGTTTTGGTTCTGTCTATCTTCTTCTTCTTCTTTAGGTATTTCAAATTAGGTACTTACTTTATTTATTTAATTTTTTTTGCATCCTAATTTTTAGTGCTCCTTCTTCATTGCATTCCATATACTCAGTATTTTTCCTAGTGATTTTTCTACCTCTATCTTTTAAGGATCTCCTGCAACTCAGGTTTTATCTTAAAGGTGTTAAAAAATTTTAATTCCCTTGACGCAAATCGGAAATATACTCGGTAGGTGTAATATACTCAATAGCCTGCTTTCTTTACATTACACGTCATGTCAGTGAAAATACTAATGTCCAAGATATCAACTGCCTTTCTCCGATCCAACAATCTTGTATAATTTTTATGAGATTGTTTTCATTAAGATTTTAAAATCTGATTAAGGTTTGAGAATCGCAGTATCAACGAGTAAATATCTACTTAGAAGTTTTACCAATCCAATAAGGCAAGAAATGGCTTTGAAATTGTTATGTGTCGTGAGACAATTGGATTTATTTCTTGGTCTATCGAGACATTTTTATAAATAAGCTTTGTTGTTTTTAATAAAAAATTTGAATATTTACATTGATTCTGAGAGTATCATTTTAGTTTTTTATTACATTCTCTACAGAGATCATTTTATTCAATCTTTAATTGCAGTTTGCAGTCCAGTTACCAGTAGCGCACCCAGGCTGAATAGTTCAATTCGGTTGATTTTTTCAATTACCAGTGCACTTTTTAAATTTTTGTGTGTCTAGGATGTTGGTCTGGGGGGCTGCAGCCCCCCCCCCCCCTGGGTACTCCACTGTTGTAGTCTACAGCTCTATAATTGCAAAATACTCGAGCGAAATTTACATACTCAAGTAATACAGAAAATTATACATAATTTTATTAAAGTAACTTCACTTATAAACTGTAGTTATTTCACTTTGTAATACTATGTACCTAAACTCTATTCACATTTCAATTACGCCCGATATAAACAACATGCTAGCCTCGTGAGCGGCAATCTAGTCGCGTGATCGGCAATTCAGGCAATTCTATTGGACGACAGACCATTAACCTGCCGCAGCGTGCACGTGGTTTTGTTTATATCGGGCGTATTTGAGATATGAATAGAGTTTATATATGTAACATTATTAGTTATTTCAAGAAAATATCCATTTGATAACAGATAATTCTTTAACAAATTAAGAAATTCAAATTTTGACTCCGCTCAATGTAATGAAAATTGTTTATTATTTTACGGAGAACACAAAAAGTGGACATACAATGCATTTTCTTCAAGTGGACCATAGGTTTTATATGTTCAATTTTTAATCCCATGGTAGCCCTGCTCTATTAGAAGTATAGAGGTAAAACTGGACTTGGGTAAATTTCAGAGTGTTAAAAATGTTCCAAAATGCTCCAAAAAATTCATTTAAAATTGTGACAATAAAGTTTTAAATATCAGGAAATGTGTGTCACCTTCACTTTATATAAAACGGTAAAAAACAATACAAAGAGTGTGAACAATTTATGTTTAATGATATTTTTTGGAGTTTTGAAATTTACCTATATCCAGTTTTATCTCTATACTTCTAATAGACTAGGGCCTAACATGGTATTAATAATTTAAGATGTAAAACCGCCCTAATTTAAAGAAATGCACTGTATGGAGGTCGTTCTATTTAAAAATTCGTTTTCAGTATAACTCGAACATTGACAGACATCTATGGACCAGCGCAGCTTATTGCCTGCATACGCTGAAAAGGTCTAATTCATGGGCGAGAAAGTGCATTTGGACAGTCTTGCCAGTTTGGGAGATTTTTTCGCAATTTTGAGGGGGAAATCTCCCTGGGAAAATCCCTCTGGGAAAATGTTCGGTTTTAGTTTTAAACAAAATAAAAAAAAAATTGATATACTTTTGAATTTTAGAAAATACTAAAAACATATTAAATTGAGATTTTTTCGATATTTTTGTTCGTTCGCATATTGATCTATCATTTTCTGATATTGTTGCATCAGTATTTTTGGCCAGATTATTTTAAGGTTATGACAGTTCGACAGTTCGGAAAATTGAGAACATAAGACACCGGGAGCAGTTTTCGGAGCTTTCGTACAAGAACACAAGAATTCATTGCAAATGTGCAATTTTTATTGAATTTAAAAACAAAAACTGTTTTTTAGGAAAAAAATTCAAGCTTGGGGAAATTTTTAAAATCTCATATGGCAACTCTGGTTTGGAGTTTGGACGCATTTACCGCCAGTCAGATTTTTAAAAGTCGGTGTCGTGGAGGCACGCGCACTCACCATGTCTCTCGGCTGTTAGTGAATGACAACTAAACGATCAGGTTGTGTTGACGCATTTCTATGAAAAAGGGGAATATTGGATCGATGGCGTTGCTTGGGTCTGTTTATTTTGAAACTGTTTAAGATTCGTTATAACTAACGAATTTTGTAAGTATGTACTTTTTTAGATAGAATCTTGTTGGTTTCGAATTTTCCATTTAAGATCTAAGTGTTTTGACAATCATAACGATGTTCATTTAAATATTTGTTCACATTACACTAATGAAGTATATTGTTAGGGTTTAGGTTCTGTGCATTCTTCTACACTTTTCTTATTGTATAACTTCTTATTGCGCCACTTCCTAGGATGATGTGTGAATGGTAATGCAACTTCAGTTGAAGTTTCATCGGCATTTACATTGGCATCACCGTCCTAGAGTTGCTCCATTTTTTAAAGTAGTACTTTAGTGTACTTATCAGTCAGAGTCATAAAGACTATTTTGATCATTTGCCAATAGAAACTGATCAACATCACCATGCTCTGCTGTTGAAACCGAGTTAGCTTCCCTTGTCTTGTATTGGAATGTACTATTTTATGTTAAAATAGGCCGAAACTACTTAATGAATGAGTTGAAGATCTTATCAAAAAATAAATTATTTAAATCTTTAACACAAAAACGTGTTTACTTTGCCAGTTTCCTAATGTATCCTTTCTTTGTTATTCTCTATTTTGTAACAAAAAGCTTTATTTCAAACTAATACGCATTTTATGAATTTACCTAGGTGAATTAAACTACTACTGCACTACTATTTAGTAGCAATTAACAATATTTTTTTATATTTTAATAAAAACAGAAACCTCTTCACTCATCAGTAATATTTTACTTTTTTTACGAATAATAAATGGATAATTCACTTACATGGGGTAATATTTTGTATGTTCTAACAAATGAAGATTAGCATTTTTAACAATAAGACAGTGAAGCAAAGGCAACGTATGTGTATTAAATACTAAATATTAAAGTACAGCCCTATATGTCATCACTGACATCAGGTAAGCCTCCTGCAATGCGCAGGCCCGTAGGACAATGACTTTGTTTACAGAATATGCTCCTAAATTTGTCACATTCGGTAATACTGTTTGCTGATCCATAGATATACATAACATGTCGATGAACTCGAAGCGACTTAATTATTTTTGTTCAAAATATGCAACATATCCTCATTCACCCTGTCCGTTGCTTAAATTTAGTTTTTTTTCTGAAACCCTGCGTTAGGACGCTGTGATTTATTTAATTGTCACCTAGTATAATACTAACATAATAATACTGCCCTCCTAAGAAAAACCACCGCATCTGCGATTATAATAATTTGGAATAAATCGAGTTATAATGTTCAAACACTTGCAAAATAGTTGTGATTTTACCTAGCAATTATATTTTGTTTTTATAATTATAATTATAAAAAATGGATATAAATTGTAAAAAATAATTGTTTTATTATTTTTTTAATTTAAATTGCAGATGCTGGGAATTGGGGCAATCTTTTTTTACAAAAATACGTAGTTAAATCACTCATGATTAATTTTAATTGAGATAAAACATTTTTAGTGTTAAATGCGGTGTTTTTGTTACGTAAATAGCTAATATAGGCCCTTCTGAATCTATTACAGCCCCTAACTCAATTTTAGATTTTTTGGCACTTGCGGTATTTTTGCTTAGGACGGCAGAATAATGGTATCCATTTATCAGTACCCGATTAGTTGAGAGCAGTATTCAACGAACTACTACTATACTTGTTTTTTTAAAACATTTGTTGGTTTGTTGTTACCAAGCATTGACTTTCCAGTAAAGACACATACAAAATACATATAACTCATTAAAGAAATCAATTTTATTTTATACTGCTCCTCTTAAACCACGCCCCACAAACGTTTGTTATCGAATTTTTTCGGCGCAAGATTTTGAAGGACATACTTCTTTACTCATCGGAGGGATATACAAAATAAAATTTTGATTTCTGTAATGAATTTAATGTATTTTTTATATTACTGCCATCACAATCTTGATTGAAGTTCTCTGTCGCGTAACAATGAACGCCAGTCAAGGATTTGACGGTGTCTACATTGGAAAGTCCTTGGATTTACACAACAATGTTAAAAAGACAAGATAGAAGTACCTAATGGTCACTGAATACTGCTCTTAACAGCTACTATTTTTTGAATGAGACTAGCTTTACAAAGTCGTACGTTCAAATGTGTGACTTTGTACTAACAAATTATTTATTTTAAGCAAAATTCTTTATCTATATTAAATAACACACATTAAGTTACATGTGTTTTATTTAAATACGGCCGTATATGGGACACCATTTTTTTTTCTCTTAACTAGATATTAATTAGACTGACACACATTTTTAACTTTTCATTTGTGTTTAAGTTATACAAAAACAAAGCTTTATAACAGTATAAGTAAGCAAGTTAAACTATGTTTGTTTGGTGTTTTTATTTTACCTTTATATTTGCCGATACTTTTTATTAGATCCTTGCCAAATATATTAGTGTTCATTAACAACTTGCAGACGTAAAAATGGTAAAAAAGTAAGTTTTAAGAATAGTATTCAGGTTACTACTATTTTTTTAACATTGATGTTGCTCAGTTATTTTCTATAAAAAGCCAATAACTTTCCATGGTAGACATATAAAAAAGACATATAATTAATCAAAGAAATCAAAATTTTATTTTGTACTGTTCCGTTTAAACCTCCCTCCAAAATTCGTTGCCGCGCCTGTCAAATTCATGCGGCATGCGGTTTTAACCACCCCTAATATAGCCCGGATAGGCCCTTGCCTAGCACCGTTCGCAAGGGGCTGCAAAAGAGTCTATAAGCTAATTAGGTCTTGTTATAGGGGCGCCAAAATCCTGGCGTGCCTTCAGTCAAATTTATCCTAGCTACTGCGCTGTAAAAAATGTAAAACCTCTGGAAAACCTTTACGAATCCGGGGCCATGTGTCTCTAATTAAGAGGATTGAAAAGGTAATTATGAAAACGGACGATAGCTGGCACCACTGCTTTTCTTATCTTTATCTTATACATATATATGTTGTTGCCGCTTCTTGTATTTCGATTGATTCGCGGATAAGCCTGGTTTTGTAATGGTCTATGTTGGCTATTTGTTTGCAGCTGTCGAAATTGATTTTGTGTCCTGTTTCAAGCTGGTGACGGAAAAGGGCTGACGATGTTTGTTTGTTCTTGATGCAGAGCTTGTGTTCTCTTGCTGATATTCGCCTAGTGGTCTGTCCTACGTATGTTTTGCTGCATGTCCCACATGAGATGCTGTAGACCCTGGTTTTCCAGTTTAATTTTGTCTTTTGGAATTCTTAGAGATGATCCTATTGTTTCGTGTGACTTGTAGGCTGTCGCGATGTTGTGCTTGCGTAGCATTCTCCCGATTCTGTCTGTTGTTCCCTTGATGTATGGTAGTATAGATATGGGCCTGTCAAAAGGATCCACCAAAGACAGTACCATATCTATACTACCATACATCCAGGGAACAACAGACAGAATCGGGAGAATTCTACGCAAGCACAACATCGCCACAGCCTACAAGCCACACCAAACAATAGGATCATCTCTAAGAAATCCAAAAGACAAGATAAAACTGGAAAACCAGGTTGTCTACAGCATCTCATGTGGGACATGCAGCAAAACATACGTAGGACAGACCAATAGGCAAATATCAGCAAGATTAGAAGAACACAAGCTCTGCATCAAGAACAAATAAACATCGTCAGCCCTTTTCCGTCACCAGCTTGAAACAGGATACAAAATCAACTTCGACAGCTCCAAGCAAATAACCAACATAGACCATTTCAAAACCAAGCTTATTCGCGAAGCAATCGAAATTCAAAAAAGAGGCAACCTAAACAAACGAGACGATGCCTTGAACCTTTCAGCAACATGGAAATCCATCATCAAGCCAATAGAACCGTCTAACATGAACAGCGTGATGGCCGAGAACCAATCAAAATCAAACACAGCTCCCAAGAAGACTCAGGGGGTTGGGCCAACGTCGGTCAATAGATACGACCTAGGGCAGAGGCGATCCACTATAAAAGCACGCACTGTGACTGCCACCCTCAGTTTACTTTCTACGACCAGCGAGTAAGCACAAGAAGATGCCAAATGAGATTTTGGCGAAACGTCTACAAGTTTCAACCAGAAACGAACGGATGTATTCCCGGATTAACCACGACATATATATGCGTTTTAGTCTTGACGTTTTTGGTTAACTCGATAGGTACTTGTTTTCCGTACTAACTAAATCCAAATATCGAACACTGTTCGATATTACGACCAAGGTGTTCGATATTATGGCACACATATTACTCAGAATATTTTTTCCAGATGTCTTCAGAGGATTCGCCAAAACCCAGAAAGAAATGGGATCCAGCAAATATAGCTGCCGCAGTTAATGCTTGTAGGAATAAGGAAATGGCTTACTTAAACATGTTCACTAAAAGGAAGCGACTGTTGTCGAAATTAGGCTCCCAACACCTTCGTGAAATAAAGAAATCTAACAAAGACAGTCTATTTTGCTTCTTACATATTCATTTCGGCCCATTGTTGGCTATGCGGGCCCATGATAGTCCTGCTAATTTCTTTATATCATGGTCCCATCTCAAGCTTGGGCGTCTCCTTGGTCTTTTCACGCCTCTGGGGTACCATTGTGTAATTTTTGTGGTCGATCTATTGTCGGTTCTTCTCACCATTTTAGGGACTTCATTCTGTGGATGACATCCTATCACCTGGATTTTCTACTTATCTACTCTATTCCCTTGCGGTCCCTCCTAGTTATTCCTAGCATGCATCGTTCCATTGCCATTTGTGCTACCTGGAGTTTTCTTGTTATGTCTGTTTTAAGTATCTAGGTTTAACATCCGTATGTCATGATGGGTAGTATACATTGATTATGTATAGGAGGGCAATCCAGAGTTAGCGTGTCCTGGACAAGACTTGTACTATTTCAGAAGGTTGATTTTAATTTTAATATTGTAAATAAATTATTGTAGGACATTCTTCGGTACCTTTTGCGGACAGGATAATAACAATAATAATAAAAATGGTAGCAATTTATTATATGCATCAGGTAATTTCCTGAAAGCATTTATGATATCACTGATAACCACAATTCAATCCCTTTAACACAAAATAATTTGTCTTTATTCTTTATCAGAATCAAACACGCAGAATACAGGAACAAAATTGCTGTTGACTGACACCTGTCCTTAACTATTTTATGCTAAATTAATAACTAGGAAGGATAATCTTATTTAAATGAAACCGAATATTATAAAGCAATTATGTAATTTTATTTTTGTCGCTGACAGTACTTTAAGCAGAAGCCGCTTTATATTTTCATTTCTGTTATCCGAGTGCTATCTCACTTCCTTGTCCGCGCAAGAATAAAATTTTTCACCCAAGCTATATTTAACAAGCTGTACGTGTGTAGTATAATTTTAGGTGATTTTTGTTTTTTCCGAACAGAACTTTATCCATAAACTTTGCGGAATAATGCATCAGTGCCAACTGTGTGGAAAAATGGATTATTTTCATCCGGAACTCTCTTTTCAGAGGTTTGCTTGGTGGACTACAGACGGCCAGAAAAATCCATTACGGTGGCGCGCCAAGACGGTATTATAGCGGTTGGTCTTTGTCCTACACACGCACAATGTATGAAGCAAACAGCTACGTCTCCTCCATAGAGAAAATATATAATAGAGAAATAATGTCAGTTGCGAATGTGGTAAATTTACCAAGCTGAATCCGTAAACACAGACGGTCTTCTACGGGCTTGCGCTTTGTCGAACGTTTGCCTTGTGATAGACAGGACCGTACTTCAAAATTTATTTCACATGACGTGAATCTTTTATCGAGTAATAAATGCTAAATATATTACTTGTAATTATTCTTTTTATTAATGATAAAAATGTAACCATTAGTGAGATTTTAACAAAAATTGTATAGTTTGTTGGCTTAAATCTGAGTTTTCTTGCTATACAAAACTGTCGATAATTCCTCGAAAATAGCTCAGTTTATACATATACAGTGCGTCTCTTTAATGTCCCCCCTCTTAATTTTTTAAACATTACATTTACAAAATTGAAAGTTGAAATAAAATATAAACATAGTATTCTAAACAATAGAAATAAAATATGCAACTGTTTTAAGAAGTAAAATAGTAAATAAAAAATTACCAAAACTATGTGTATATTTTATTGGATTGGCATCCCATCCTGTATAATTATTGAACAAACCAAGTTCTATGGTAAGATGTAAATATTTTTACACCTATTTACAGTGTGTGCACTTGATACTTTGGTGAAAGCGCTACTTACTTACGGCCCCATGTCAATCTAATCCACTGATATCTTAGCGATCCTTTGGCGAAAGCGCTCTTTTCTTGCGCCATCCCTTTTAAAATACTCCCCTCTACCCTAATCCACTAGTATTTTTAGTGCCCCTTTGACGAAAGCGCAAATATGCCTTTTGGACACTCACCCTTCTAATCCACTGATATCTTAGCGATCCTTTGGCGAAAGAGCTTTTTTCTTTCGCCATCCCTTTTCAAATACTCCCCTCTACCCTAATCCACTAGTATTTTTAGTGCCTTCAGTGATTACAACTGGGTCCGGTTCTGATCGCCGAGTTGCGTCATTGAGTTCAACAACCACTTTTGCTAGACGTCCCGAGTGCGCATGCCTCGAGAGGACCGTCGTTTAAAAATCTGACTGGCGCCCAATGCGTACAAACGCACTTTTTCGCCCATACATTGGACGGATTCAGCTGGTGTAGCGAATACGTTGTGATTGTCTAAATATATTTTGTCTATGGTCTCCTCTCGCTGAAGGCCAATAGTTCCTAATCCTAAAGGAAACCATATGAAAGATAAAAAAAAATGTCTGCTAAACCAAACTACTTACAGCCTAACAGAAATTTCAAACTTTTTATTACTCTTTACTGTATATACAGGGTGTTACAAAAAGAGTTTTTGTAACACCAGAAATTTTAAGGGCAGATCCTACATCTAAAAATATGAAAATAAGTTTATATAAACATGGGTTCTCAAATGCTTCTTTTTCGAGATACAGGGTGTTTAATATTTTCTTTTTTCAATGTTTCTTTTTAATTTCTCGAAATTGCGTTAAGATATTGACATGAATTTTGGTACACGCCAGTATGTAATTAAAGGGTACCTTTACGTATAAAGATTTATTTTCTAATGTACTTGCATCAGTGGCGTGCATGGCACGTCACTGTTTTTTGCAAAATTGATAGTGTTTTTCTGAAGCCCAATTAATTCTGAGTGAAAACTGTCTCTTAAGCTTTTTTGTTAAAAATGTTTTTTTTTCAATATTTTTTTGTTCAGGAAACAGTGCATTTTGATTTAAGTTTAGTAGATGCTAGAAATGGTTTCTCCATGCTTCAATACATGCTCTAAATCGTCTTCGCATATTTCTCCTATCTCTTTTGAATACTTGAGGTGTGAAAATATTAAACACCCTGTATCTCGAAAAAGAAGCGTTTAAGGATCCATGTCTATATAAACTTATTTTCATATTTTTAGATGTAGATCTGCCCTTAAAATTTCTTAACATCTTTTGTAACACCCTGTATATAGCAGAGCTTATATAAGGAAGTCAACAAGTTGAACTAAATAATAGTTCAAATACGTTTATTTCGCACATTTTTCGTTGCACCTTATTTGCAAATAGTTAATCTTATTATCATTTCTTTGCCAAATTATGCTAATGTTCAATGATAATTTCATGTGAGTGGGGACTACGTCAAAAAGTAATAACTGTCACGGCTACACCGCACTTACTTTCTCGCGGAATAAAACGTTTTTTTCAGTGGAATGCAGTCAAAATATCCATGGGTAAATATTAACTTTATTCTCTTATATAAACTATATGTATACTATATAATATATAGTAGTATACTTCACAATATATGAATTTGAAAAAATTACTAACAAAAACAAGCTTAACTTTATTTGTAAATCAAACTAAACTTTTATAAAAAGTACTTAACTTTTTTGATAAAACAAAAACTTTTAAAAAAATTCGGTGGTCTCCAACTTCCTGGGACATGCTGTACAATTTTAACTTTGTGCTTTTGTACGCCACTATATTGTAGTTAATAAAACCAAAAAATAAAATAATAGTTCCTAATTTTCACGGCGAATTGCGTTGACGGGTATAAAGCTTATCGTTGTTGCAAGCGACCTAAGTCACTGCTAAAAGTGCCAGACACTGTCACCGTAACAGCGGTTACTTAAAAGTCGCTGATAAGGTCATCTCTATTTGGGAGTATAGAACCAAAATCCATAAAAATATTAAATTTTTGGACGATTACAATACTTTTTTCACTACTACTGTCGCTAAAAAAAGGGATATACGCACAGTATCAATTAGGCTGCTAGTTAATTAGGTCTTTCTGACTACCTCTCTACATAGTGTGAAATGTAGCGGATTTAAAGAAAGCGATGTGTTTTTTAGTTTATTAAATTAATGTAACTTCGGCAATGTTGGTGAAGCACTTGACATATCTTTTTTTTTAACTGAGTGAGTAATTTGGACTACTCAGAAAATAATATAACTTCAAATGGAGTACGTAAAAAGTCCAAATTTGTCTTACTTGATCTACAACTAAGTATGTAGGTACATATGTATATAAAAATTCATTTGGAGAAAGATTTAGAATAAGTATGCTAGTATGTCACAATAGAATTTTCTATGTTCTCAAAAAATTGTTTATTTTAAGAACGTCTCAATATGAACTTTCTGAAAAGTTAAAAATGTTGAATTCTCTTTTTGAAAATAACAAATATTTTATTATAAATATACAATCCTTAGTTTTAAAACAAGTATCGTTTCTAATGATGATGTATATATATATATATATATATATATATATATATATATATATATATATATATATATATATATATATATATATATATATATATATATATATATATATATATATATAGGTATATATATATATATATATATATATATATATATATATATATATATATATATATATATATATATATATATATATATATATACAGGGTGTTTCATAATTGAATGCTGATCCTTAAGGGTGATAATCCTTGGATGATTTTAAGAAAAATTCTTTATATGAACATAGGTCCGCAACAGCTTTATTTCTGAGATACAGGGTGTTGAAATTTAAGAAAAAAATCTGTTTTCTTCAATATCTCTAAAACCGCTTTGTATTTTTGTTTTAAATTTTGGTAGGTGCAAAGTACGCTTAAAAATACATTTTCTTCAGGATAAAGGTTTTTTTAATTTTCATCAGTGGCGTCCCTGTTAACATGCCCTGCAATATTTTTAATCAAAAAAATGATACGCCACTGTTTTTTTTTAAATAAATGTTATTTTTATAATTGCCTTCTATCTTCTCATAAAAATGGTCTCTTGACTTTTTTTTATCCGGCGTACGGTTTTCGAAATAAAGTTCATTCATTTGCTTGTCCCTATGTGATTTTTTTCTTGTACTTAGTCTCAATTTCGCAATTTGTGGTAACCAAAGCATCTAGGCTAGATTTTTATATTTTGTAGTAACTAACTATTATTTAGTTCTAATAATAAGCACGCATAAAAATACATTTTTTATTTGTAAAAACTTAACCATTTTGGACAAAATATACCAAAATTAAATTAACTGTTTGCGTTTATAAAACAACGAAATGTGTTGTTAGCATACCAGATGTTTCTAGCCTACAAAATAATCCCACTCTTTAACGGCTTTAATTACTAGAACTAAATAATAGTTACTATAAAATATAAAAATCTAGCCTAGATGCTTAGGTTACCACAAATTGTGAAATTGAGACTACTAGATAAAATCACATAGGGACAAGCAAATGAATGAACTTTATTTCGAAAACCGTACGCCGGATAAAAAAAGTCAAGAGACCATTTTTATGAGAAGATAGAAGGCAATTATAAAAATAACATTTATTTAAAAAAAAACAGTGGCGTATCATTTTTTTGATTAAAAATATTGCAGGGCATGTTAACAGGGACGCCACTGATGAAAATTAAAAAAACCTTTATCCTGAAGAAAATGTATTTTTAAGCGTACTTTGCACCTACCAAAATTTAAAACAAAAATACAAAGCGGTTTTAGAGATATTGAAGAAAAACAGATTTTTTTCTTAAATTTCAACACCCTGTATCTCAGAAATAAAGCTGTTGCGGACCTATGTTCATATAAAGAATTTTTCTTAAAATCATCCAAAGATTATCACCCTTAAGGATCAGCATTCAATTATGAAACACCCTGTATATATATATATATATATATATATATATATATATATATATATATATATATATATATATATATAGTATATGTATATATATATATATATATATATATATATATATATATATATATATATATATATATATATGTATATATATACAGGGTGCTACAAATTCGAGTCTTTGTATGGGGATCTCGGTAACCGTAAGAGATACGAAGTCGGTTAAATTGGGGCAAAATTGCGCAATTTGATGCTAAATTATAAGCCATTTAGAAGTTTGAGAAATTCTGGTTACTTCCGGAGATATTCGAAAAAAACCGAAATTTTGCAAAATCTATTTTATTTTTTCCTACGCGTATTAGAAGAGATATTTAAAAATAAATTGCACTTTGTCAGGGGCACTTTTTATCCTCTTCAAGATGAAATAATTAGTTTTTTAGTCTGACGTTTCGGATTTCTGGAACCATCATCAGCTTTATTTTTTTAAATACGGATCTGCACTTTTTATTTCATTTTTGGAAGGCTTTTGGCATCCTGAATTTATTGACGTATTGCGCTCACTTTTTAAAGTAGTATTAATGGCAATCTCCATAGGTGCCCTATGTGATAGACAAAGTTGCAATATTGATATTTACCAAATACTACTTTGCTTATGATATAAGACAAAAATCTACAATGATAATGGTTACGCAGATAAAAAAAGAGATATGCCGGAAAATTAAATGATGAACGATTTTTACTTTATCTCAAAAATAAATATTTTAGCCATTTCCAAAACTTTGTTTTTTAATAAAAAGTAGTAAATTTATTTTTATATCAACTTTGCTTTTTTTTTAATTTTTAAACTTTTGACGTTATCTAAATGCATGCTATTCGGTTTCGAAAATATTTAGAAATATAAATTTGTTTCACAGTTATTTAGAAGTATGAACAAAGAAGGTCATTAAAATAATAATTAATTGTTGGTCGTCAGTACTTACCAAATTGACACATGTTCCCCAGTTTCTTATAAATTCTGAAGCATTATTAGTTATAATAAAAAAAGAAACTGAGTACTAAATAACATTATTTTTATTACTAGTTTAATTACTTAAAAACAACACAATAATCCAAATATCAAAAACAAATTTTTTAACAAGATTATAAATTCTCAAATAAATTACCATTGGCCACAATACATTTTTCGGCATTTCTACCCGCTTCTTGAACAGCCCTTAGTATTGATCTGCCTCTCATTGTATGGAATGCATTTATTATTCTTTCTCTTAAATGTTCTAAATTATTAATCGGAACCTTATAAACTATGTCCTTTAATGCTCCCCACAGAAAAAAATCAGCCGGAGTTAAATCAGGAGATCGCGCTGGTCATTCTATCACACCTCGGTTTCCTATCCATCTTGTTACTCGACTACCATATTTTTGCCGGGGTTTGCCCAACGAACCATATTCTTTAATATTGTAATCCAGCTTTCTAAAATAACTGCAGTGAGGTTGGACCCTTTCAGGGTATTCTTCTAAATACATATTGCAAGCTCTTTGGCAATTCCTATTACATAGGTAATAAATTCTGAGCATATCTCTTTTTTCCTCATTACAGAAAGGCATTTTTAAAATCTTGTCAAAGAAAATTATTTAAATTGATATACTAATAAACAATTGCTATTGTCATGGTTTCTTTAGCCCACGACACACTTTGTTTCTTTCAGATATTTTTGTCAAAGAATAGTCAACTAGATTTTTGTTTTAATTGATTGAAAAAGGATTTAATAGGAAATCCATTTTTTTTTAAATCTAGGGATCTAATGGAAAGTGCCTTGGTATTTATGTTAGAGGTAAGTGTAAAACATCATTGTTTTCAGGAGGCAAATAGCCTTCCAAAATTGAAATAAAAAGTGCAGATCCGTATTTAAAAAAATAAAGTTGATGATGGTTCCAGAAATCCGAAACGTCAGACTAAAAAACTAATTATTTCATCTTGAAGAGGATAAAAAGTGCCTGTGACAAAGTGCAGTTTATTTTTAAATAGCTCTTCAAATACGCGTAGGAAAAAATAAAAAAGATTTTGCAAAATTTCGGTTTTTCTCGAATATCTCCGGAAGTAACCCGAATTTCTCAAACTTCTAAATAACTTAGAATTCAGCATCAAATTGCGCAACTTTGCCCCAATTTAACCGACTTCGTATCTTTTACGGTTACCGAGATCCCCATACAAAGACTCGAATTTGTAGCACCCTGTATATACAGCGTCTGCCCAGATTTGGTTACCAAATGGGAAACTTTTTTATTTTTGATTTTACGAAAAAAAGTTATTCTTGATAAAAAGTTTTGCTTGTTGTAAAAGTAAGACTGGCATTGAAAACAAAGATATGTTATACAAGGCGTAAAGAAAATCGAGTAGTTAAGGTAAATAGCATGGAATGTTCGCTAGTAATGTCATTTGTAAATGCAAATAAATACTTTTTTAATGAAACGTTTCATTAAACTTCTTTCTTAATACTTATTTTATGACTTAAAAGCGTTTTTTTTTTTAAATCTAACAACTTATTTTTATTATCTTACCTGTATGTGGTGCTGGTTTCATAACAGGTAATAGGTAAGAGTGACATTGACGATGATGAGCTCGATATATTGCTTCATGTTACAGAGGACCCAAAAAAAGCCTTGAACAAAGATCCCATGAATGGGTTACTTAATTAAATTTATCCAAACTGTTTTGAAGAAAAACCAATAGAAAATTTTTAAACCAAAATTTATTCACGCATTTCCTGGACACATGGATATACGATTTGATTATTGTCACTGGATAATGGGGTATTATGAAGATCATCCAAATTTCGGGTTTCAAATTTTGTTTTCCGTCAAAGCGACGTTTACCACCAACGGAATGTTTTCATCACAAAATTCGGGATTTTGAAGTATAACTAATCCTTACTGGGTAGTAGAATGTCGGAATACAGTGTCTCAGAAAGTTAATGTTGGGTGTGGTGTTTTGAAAAACAAAATTTTAGAACCAATTTTTTTCGATAATGACATTAACGGACAAATATTTCTAACTTTTTTGCAAAATGACTTTTTTGATATTATTGATGAGTTGCCCCTGCATGTAAGGCAAGATTTAATATTTAGTTAGATGGTGCCCCTTGCCATTTCTCAGCAGAAGTATGAGCCCGGCTTAACTTCAATTTCAAAATTGGGCGAACTTCGAATCAAGATGATAATTTTGCGGATTGGCCGCCTAGGTCCCCCGACCTCACACCTCTTGATTTCTTCTTTTGGGGACGAATTAAGGAAATTATTTACAAATACAGACCTGAAAATCTTATTCATTTAAAAAAGCAGGATACGAGAAGCATGTGAAGAAATCACAGCCGATCATGTAAGACAAACTGTTTGCCGGTTTAAGAAAAATCTTATTAAGTGCATTTAAAATAACGGTGGTTCTGTTGTGACCTAAAATTTGTTTTTAGGATCTGTTAGTTAAAATAAATAGTTTTCTAAATATTTTTTCTTGATTTACATTACGCCCTGTATCACATATCTTTTTTTTCAATGCGAGTCTTACTTTTACAACAAGCAAAACTTTTTATCAAGCATAACTTTTTTTCGTAAAATCAAAAATAAAAAAGTTTCCCATTTGGTAACCAAATCTGGGCAGACGCTGTACGCTATATATATATATATATATATATATATATATATATATATATATATATATATATATATATATATATATATATATATATATATATATATACATATATACCTACTCAATTTAACGTTTGCACTAATTTATTTGTGGACATGATTATTATTAATTTAACAATATAGGTACAGTTCAATTTATAATAAAACTCAGCGTTTCGATATACCCTAATATTGGTTCCTTCGAAAAGTGCCTAGATCAGTAGTAGTGAGTACTGGGCCGTATCAAGCTGATACGACTGTTCGCCTGTTTTATTTTCGTTTGATTTTAGTGCTTCGTGTTTGTGATGTTGGTGTGTCTGTAGGTGTTTTTGTATAGTGTGTGTTTTAAACATTTTACTATGGAACTTTATAGATTTCAGAGACTAGATTTTCTTGGTATTTATTATTTAAGTTGAACAAGTCCGGTACTGTCTTTCAACCAACCTCTAAGCGTAAAATAGAGCCGACAGGGTGCCATAAATGACAAGTGACTTGGCCACCATATTGCGAGATCTAAGAAAAAGTTTACTATATTTTTACTACGGACTCGAAGCAAAATTTGAGATTTAGCGCGATCGCCTCAAAAATGAGACAACCTATAATTAAAATTCAATACATTATTAACAAAAATTTCAAAGTGCTAGTTTGGATACTAAAATATGTGAGGTGTACTCAAGATACTTTAATTATTTCAATTTTAACTCATTTTTAAAACAAAATAACCGTACCATGTCAGATTCGTGCATCTCAATCAATGATAAGAATTCGAAGATTTCTCGTAAAAGAAAGAGTTGTAGTATTTTTTAAAATTATTTAAGTATGCCTCAAAGGATGCTCAAAATTTTATTTACTGGACCAGTTTCTACAAATCAAAATTTATTAATGGCCGGGAGCATGTCCCTAAGTAATACCGTCAGGGGGGGGGAGCATTGCCCCCTGTGGATTCTCGAGTTGGCTAGTTAGAGTACGAGGTGGCTATTAGAACATCGTACTAAAAAAAGTCCATAGTTGAGTTTTGAGAAAATTCGCAAAAAGGCCGACAGTTTTATTCCATGTATGCCTATGTGACCATCTTTACTATAATTTTTTTACAAAAGCACTCTATTTTCTTTGCTGTAACTCAGTCAGTTTAATTTATCATTCATCTAAAAGACCATAAATATAAACGAGTATTAAACAGTTTAATACTCGTTTATATTTATGGTCTTTTAGATGAATGATAATAATAATTGTAATTCCGGTAAATAGAAGTAATTATTATGATCATTGCTTTATCCGAAATTTTTTTTAGTTTACAACAAAGGGTCATTTTTCTGGATGTCAGGATCGTGAGTTACGTGTGAAATTTTAATCATAAAGTTCAAAATATCGACACTGGGGCTGCTATTTTAGTGTAATTTTGTCAGTTTTGCTAAAACGAAAAAGATTTAATGATAGTTTTGCTTTTTTTAGAAACATCGAGTGCTCAAAAAAGTGTGTGTTTAAGTAAAGATATAGGTACATATAAAAAGTAAACACGCGAATGTCTGGTAACAAACACTGTATGAAACTAGTGTGTTTATATAATTTGTATTTTTGTAAGTCTTTACACACAAACCAAAGCCAAAAAAAAATTAAAATAGGTCAATAAATATGCTATATTCAGGTGGTTATATTATCAAAAGAGAATATAGGTTTTACTGTGCTCAGGTTGCATTATTATTTTCACATTTTTTTGTACCGGATTAAAATAGTCCAATAGTCCCAAGAACTTACTGACCCATATTTGTCTTTAGAATTCCCGTGTTGTAACTGCTTATAATTTCTAAGATGAAAATATAGTACATACATATATGTATATGTCATTCTGAGACTAAATAATGACCTACTTATTTATTAAGAATTTAAATTTTCTTTAACGTTCTTTAAGGGTAAACATCTGAGGTTAAACTAAAAAGTATAAATTATATTTAACTCAAAATTTTATAATGGACTTATCTAAAATTAGAATTTTTTCTGATTAAATTCACCCTCAAAATAGCGGTCAAATATCGCTCAATATAAAACAGGGAGATGGCCTCTGGGGACGTAGTCCCACGCTGGGCGACCCAAATTTGGGAAATAAATTAAGCATTGGCACCGCTGCAAAAATTTTGCGGATTGGTCATCGAGGTTATGTTCAATCAAACTAAATTATAAAAAAAAGTAATATTCGAAATTTATACTAAACTATTACACAGAAATATTAAGAGAACTGAGAAAACAGTCCACGCATAATATTTACTAATCTAAGAAAGGATATAAAATTTTCGCATCACTATCAAGTAAATACCAACCATTATTCACCAAATTACAGGAGCAAAAAACTATTACACGCCGACGTTTGGGTTTTACTAATATTTCTGCTCGAGTTCATCGTTCTATATGTATGTAGAAATACACTTAAACAATCCGAAAAAACTTTAATCTAAAATTAAATTCGAGGATTAAAAAATGCTATGCAAAATATAAACATTCTCTGTTAGTACTAAAACGACCGAAGGGGCGCGAGGCGGTGTTGCCGCATCCTTAATTTGATTCGCCACATTGCCCACTACGTTCAGTTGTTTTTCGTAGGATGACGTCAGACGGGAAACTTTTTTTAATTTGGTCGACCTTTAAGCCGTAATATTTTTGGTATTATCCGTCCAATCGACGTAATTTTTTGTGTGTTGCAACTGACTGATTGTGCAATAATATTACAATATTTATTGAAAAAGCGAAATGACTAAACAAGCCCATTATTACTCATGCATGTATAATCAAATTATTGGCAAAAATTCTCACATAGGTTTACTCCATTTAAATAACATTTTTTAGGAATATAACATGCCACATTTACATATGCCAGCATATACAAATGCCAGCATATGCAAATGCCAGCATATACAAAGCTGAAATTTCCTCAAAGTAAGTATTACTGACTTCAAGCAAGTATTTTCTTTTTCCGTGTCCGGTCAGAGCCGGTTTGACGATGAATATCCATGGGTTTTATATTTTATGAATATACAGTTGATATGCATAGGATATTTTACTTCTACAATCTTGCATGTATATCAATTATATAGGTATCAATAGAATATAAATAGAATATAAAAATAAGAGGGCACAGATTTTGTTCAAGGAGCTAATGCAGACCTCTCTCATCTATGCAAAAATGAATAACTGTGGCTTAAAAAAAGGCGTTCGGTTCACTGGAAAAAAATATCTGGGGACAGACGTAAGAAGGGCACACGCATATAGATATATAAAAGGGTGTTTGCCACAAAAGTGAGTCATTTTACACTTTTTTTGTTACTCGTAAAAATGCGAAATAAGTTTTTCTCTAAAAAAGTGCGCACAGAAAAAATTTTTGACTAGTAACTAAAGAATCTCAAGAAGCTCCAAGATAAACAAAACCAAGCAACGGCATCGTTCCACTACTCGCTTTTCAAATAGAAATGCGTCAACCCGGTTCTGGCTCTTTAGTTGTCATTCACTAACACCAAAGAGAACTCGTAATTGCGCATGCTTCCACGACACCGACTTTTAAAAATTCCATTGCCGGTATAAGCGCCCAAACGCACTTTTTCACCCATAATCTGGACATTTTCAGCTAATGCAGGCAATAAGGTGTGCTTTTCCATAGATATATTATTATGTCTATGGTTTAAACCTGAATACGCGATGCCGCCATTATCTTACCCCCATATTCAGGGGCGTATTGAAAGCACTATGTTTGGGGGGAGGTGTGGAGGAAAAATATCCAATCATGCGAAGATAAAAGTCCAAAATTGTCGACCTTTTTTTGGTACGAGGTCCTAATATCCATCTCGTACTCTAATTAGCCAACTTAAACCTCCACAGGGGGACGCTCCTCCCATCTCCCTATGAATACACCCCTGTCCATATTTCACAGTTTTCACATGGTGACACAGTACTGACATTATTAACTCAGGACAAACTTCTGGCCACGATGAAAGAAATATTTTGATTTTTGAAACCTGATGCCCATAATCAATATTTTGAACATTCGTTAAAGAATAAATATTTAAAGAAATTTCTAAAACTCTTTCTTTCAAAAGAAATTCTAAATTCTTATTTCATTTTGTGACCGGGACAAGCAAGGATCTGATTTTTCAAAGTTTAACAAATTATCTTAAGCATATCTCGCATATTTTAGTACATACACTTTAAAGTTTTTGTTCATAATTTGGCTACATAATTTTTTTCTCAGCAAGAAAATCGGATGACTATAACTTTTGGGGTAATCGCTGAAATATCTTTTTGTTCTGTGTCTCTCTCGGACAAACAAGAGGGTAAAACAAAAACAGGTTTAAAATTTTAAAATGCACAGCACCGAGAAGAATTAAAACGAACCCTTGTCCATAAGGTGGACTTCACAGCTGTTTAAATAGTCATGCAGAAAATTGTGTCCGACCGGTATAGTAACATAATACTCGTAACTGAAAGAGAAAGGAACACATACCGTTCACTGTCGCCTGTTGGTTCTTTAAAAGGCTAAAAGTGATAAGAATTTGTTTAGGTTTAGAATTTGTATAAATTATCGTTCTGAGATATTCAACGAACCAGTCTAACGCGCCAAGCGCCTATAGAAACAAGAACCGGAAAATTGGATTTGGGAAAATCCGGCTGTGGAAAATCCCCGATTTTTGAAAAATTGTGATTTAGCGTAAACTATTTAAGGACTTTTTAATTTATAATTTTTTTTAAGTTTAATTTCAACGTGAAATAGGAACAAAATGCCACCAAATGTAAGTACAATTTTAGCTTTTATATAATATATATGTAAATAAATTAGTGGTCAGTATTTAAAAAAAAAATAAAGCCACAACACGGCACAGTTTTTTTAAAAGGCCCAAACAATATTGTCAACAGGGTGGATCTATAAGTAGATTTTTAAATATTTATACAATACATATACGTTTTTCTTATTATTTTGTATTTTTAAAGAAGTAATGTTGCTTCTTACTTTAACGATTAATCTAAACCAATTTCTATTATGTTTAGATTTTCCCAATTATTTTAAAGAGTTTTCCTCTAATATGTACTTTAATAGGTTTGCTCGTTGTGTTTCACCAAACTTAAACTGCCCTGATTTTTTTTCTAATGGGTGCCTTCTACAAATAAAAAAAAATAGTATAGGTTAGTGCAGCTTCGTGTGCCCGCGTGCTCGAGCACCACACGCGAACTGTTGAGTACCACACGCAAATCGACACTTATAAAAATATATTAGTACTAGGTACTGGTTCATGTTTATATAAACGTATTTTCATATTTTTAGGTGTAGAGTCTGTCTTAAAATTTCTTAACATCTTTTTGTAAAACCCTGTATAGTCAAAAAATAATCTCACATAACAGTCAATGGATATTTACATTTTGTTGATATTACACTTTATAGGCGACATTGTAGAAATAAAATATCCTATGTACATACCTACTATATCAACTGTATGTTTATAAAATCCATAAATGTTAGGTGGATTATTTGTAATTAAAAATCAATATTGTGAAAATTAAAATTTTTCTTTAATAAAAAAATATTTTTGTCATCAGTATAGGTAAATTTCCTAATTTTTGTGCTGTCATTGTTAAAAGTTATGTCATCATTAAAAACTTATAAGAGTTATTCCAATATTTTAGGAATTTGCTTGATTTTTGAATTACATAGATACTTATCTTGGAATTTGTTGCTAAAGTGAATTTACTTCTATTATTGTAAAAAATACATAATTACTTAAATTATCTTTTTCTTTATAACTTCGCAAAAAGACAGAAATGAATTCATAGTGCAAAATTTAGTTGTCTTATTCTTTTTTATACTTGCCACTTTAAAACCTAAATGGTTAATTTAGACCGGCCCTTGTGATAGTAAATCTCATGGTTAATTTTTTTATACCCCGAGGAGATGCAATAGTTCCTAATTTACGTGCTGAATACAAAAAAACGCAACAAATTTACCCAATTTCTATTTTTAAAATGGCTGATTTAAAAGGTTTAAAATACGCATGTAATTTTTCAAAAAAAAAAATACTTTGCTTTGACGCACTCGCTAGCGGACTGCCGCTTTCAAAGTGAATTTTTTGTTCTATCAAACAATAAGTTACTCTTCAAAAAAACTAAAACTTTCAAACTTTGACTTTGGTAAAGAAATCTCACTCTGTGTTAATAATAAAAAGATTAAATAAAAGCTTTTTGATGCAACACATCGCTATAAAAAGAAGTTGCAAGCAAATTAGAAGACTGGTTCCGCGGTTTACATTCAAGAAGAAAAGTTTGACGCGTCACTGGGATTTTTGCAGTGCACGGTTTATAAGAAGTACAAAGTACATGTTATTTTTTTTATTAATTACACAGTGCATTTTTGAAGGGGACCATCTATACAAAATGCAAACATCATAGTTTGTCTCCTTTATTTTGAAGCTTCTACAAAACACAACTTGATGATTCTTTTTTTTTAAAGAAAGGACTCCTCTTGTCTTTCCATTAAGCCATCACTAAGAATTTTGTGTCTAAATATGGCATAAATTACCAAAAAAGCTCAATTAATCTTGACATATAGTTCTTGACACTATGGCGAATGACCTGTATAATGTTGTTTTCAAAAAAATCCTGTAACTTAAATATTATATTCTTTACAATATTTGTATGATAGTGTATAATTCAAACCATTGCATTAATCTGATATAACAAATGTATGTACTATGTAGGGATACATAACAGATTATGAAAAAGTATATATCGTTACCTTAATTCGCAATTGTAAGTCCAAAATTCTAAATTGGGGAACAAGGAATGAATAAAACGCTACCTTGCTTGAAAATTATCGATTCAAAGTATTTTTTCTTTGTGAAAATTTCTTTTAAACATTCTAAATACACTTGTTTAAAAAAATATTATAAAATAAAATAAAAATGCCATTTTTACAATTTATAAAGGACTTACAACATTTCAGTGGCGGTCCCAGGGAGGGGGGGGCGGTGGGGGCGATCGCCCCCCCCCTTACCCTCTTAACCCAAGACACTATTTTTAACGAAGAAATAATAAATGATCGATGCGGGTAAAACAAAAAATTTAAAACCGTAGGTGCAGGCAGTACACGTCTCTAGAATTGATTGTGGCCTAGATAAAATTGCATGCATGCTTTTTTAACAGAAATTTTGAATATACATAGGCAATTTTTTTTTGTAACACACTAACCCGACGATTGGGCCAACCCAACACCTACTAAACCGCCCCCCCCCCCTCTTTGAAAAAACACACTAACCCGACGATTGGGCCAACCCAACACCTACTAAACCGCCCCCCCCCCTTTGAAAAAAGCTGCGACCGCCACTGAACATTTCCCTGTTAGATAATGGACTTACGACAATTCCGATTATGCCAAGAAAGCCCAGAAATCCTAAAAATACATTTAAAATTATTATAACAATAAAGCTTTAAAGGTCAGTAAATATGTTTCAGCTTCACTTGGTACGAAAAGGTAAAAAACAATAATACAAGGCGAGTGAAATATTAATGTTTTTCAAAAAATAAATGCATCTTTTAGGTATTTTTGGAGCTTTTTTGGCATATTTGGCAAATTAACCTATGTCAAGTTTTATCTCTATACTTCTAATAGAACAGGGGCGTTAAAAATTTAACATGTAAAACCCTATGGTTCGCTTTAAAAAAATGCACTGTATGTAATTTTATACATACCTACGTACACGGGGAAGTCTTTAGCTTTTTATAGCAAATAACTGAGCAACAAGTAATGGTTGCTAAATACTACTCAGTGCTCTTAATTACCACCATTTTTTTTCTACCCGTATGCCGTATGTCTCTATGAGATAATGCGCGCATGTTCCAATAATCGGACCTACCTAAATAAGCACCTCATACTATTCTGATAGTTTCTGATATAGCAGAACATTAGGTATATGTACGTATAATCAATTATTTAACACTATTACAATTACTCTAGCTTTAATTGTAAAAAACTTAAACAATAGGCCCTAACTTTTTTATAACTTATGTAATATTCAACTTCATTTCATCATACAAACATTTAAAACGTTATTTTTTAGATTTAACATTACTGACATAACCCTAATCAGCGAACAAAGACATTTCTAAAATATTATCAATCGTAGAGAATAGATCAAATTGTATTTAACCTTTTTCGATAACCCTACCTACTTTTTGTGTCATCATAAATCATGAATTTTAAAATGAAGTCTAACTTATCAGCAGCGGTAAAAATGTGATCCATTTTATTGTACATTGTAGCACACAATCCTGGCTACAACACAGACCATTTATCTTGGAAACTAATTTTTATACCTACCTATCTCCTTTAAGGCGACATTCTGTACGTGGCGTTCACGTTGGCCAACTTAATTTCATTTTAGTACAATGATTTGCTTTATTTTTCTTTTGTATGAATATTCTGACAATATTAACCGTAGATTCATATTTTATAGGTATTTTTAGGGTATTAATAAAAGTTTCAAAATACTTTATGATTTATTTAAGGAAAACAATATTTACATAGAATATTGAGGTCCTAGTGGCAGAAAAAATGTTACCATAGATCTTTTAACATATTAATCTTCTGAATGAAATCATTATACACGTTGAAACTTTAAATAATTGACTGAAAATTGCTTGCACGATATGAATCGATACTTAATATACTTATAATGTTATTGTTACAAATTTTAAAGCCGAAGAACCATGTCAAAACAAACTTGGGTTGGCCAACGTGGACGCCACGTGGAGAATGCCGCCTTAACAACATACAAAAACAGATCTACCAAGAATTTTCGAACAACAATTTTTCAAGAATATTTTTCCAAAAAGATAATTTTCAAAAATATATTTTTAGAAAATACAATTTTTCAGAAATATATTTTTTCGAAATTTGAATTGAAATTTTAATGAAGAAAAGACGGAAAGCAATCCTGAGCAACCTAAACGAACCCAAGCAAACCTGGACATATTATTCGCCTTTTTGGGTTTGGTCAGGTTTGTTTAGGTTTGCGCAGGCTTTTTTCTGTCATTTTTAATAATATTATTATTAAAATCTAATAGAATTCGTTCTAATAGAATAAACAGTCAGCATGACCAAAACAATATATTCTGAACACAATAAACTAGGCCAATAGACCAAACTACATTATTCTGTAATGTATTGCTGAGTTTTATTTACTACAAGCCGAAGACGCGGATTTAAACGAAGAGCACAGAAACCATTAATTTCTTTTAATTATGTGCCTTTTTTATGCACCTATCTACATTGGAAAGTCATCTACATATATATGTTTAAAACGCAAAGATCATATTTTGTCTCCCTTATTTGGAAGCTTCTTCAAAACATAGCTTGATTCTTTTTTTAAACGAAAGGATTCTTCTTCCCATTGAGCTATCACTAAGAATTTTGTGTCTAAATGAGGCATTAACGTAATATATAGTTCTTGACACTATGGCGAATGACCTGTAATGTTGTTTTCAAAGAGTGCATGTATATGATTCAATATAATAATTTGATTTAAACCATTAATCTGATATAACAAATGTAGGTCTTAGGTACATATATATTTGCGTCGAATTTCAACGGGTTTAAACTAGTTTTTTATAAAGCAAATAAGTGAGAAAAATTGACTGTTTAAATAATAGTATTAACGAGCGCTAAATACTACTTGTGAGCCACCTTAAATATTAATCTGTTTATGTGAAATTGAGGCATAGTTCTAGAGTTTTTTTTCTTTAGCAAAACAATGTCACCAGTCGCACTGCCCTCAGAGTGGCCATCATCGGACAAAGTCCCTTCGCCGTCGATGTCATGGAGAGGCTCATCCAACATGGACACAAAATAGTCGGAGTATTTACCGTTGCTGATAAAGGGAAGAGGGAAGATCCATTAGGTAAGCCAGCAAAAACAAATTAATCTTTTTCCCAATCCCATCCACCGTTGTCTGATGAAATTAATCGTACTTTTCGTAAGTAATAAATACCGTCTCTTTTTTGGACCTACGCAGAAATTTTCGAAAAACAATTTTTCGAACATATTTTTCTAGTATGTACCAAGGTCAGGTCAGGTTTTGAACCGTAATAGTTTGGACAATGTTAATGAAAAAATAGCAAAAAAAATTCTTAGCACACTTGAACAAACTTGAGCAAACCTGCACGGAATCATATTTTTTGGGTTTGATCAGCTTTGCTTAGATTTTCTCAGATTTTTTCTGCCTTTGTTGTCGACATTTTCTAAACTAATAAAATCTGATACCTATATAAAGAAAACTCAGCATCCAACAATGGCCAATAGACCGAAACCACGATATTCGTGTATTTATGCATTTTCGAAAAATTATATTTTCGGAAAATCATTTCTCGCAAAAATGTACTACATATAATCAAAAAACGTGTTTTCAAAAAAATGTATTTAAAAAAAATTGTTTTTCGAAAAATTTGTTTTATCGATTTCACAAATTTTTAATCAGGCCTACTTAAGACAGGTAACATTATTGTTTTGTTTCAATAGCCAAAGCTGCCGAAGAAAATGACATCCCGTGCTTCAAAATCAAGGCATGGAGAAGCAAAGGTGTACCGCTTCCAGAAGTTTTGGAAAAATACAGAAGCGTAAATGCAGAATTAAATGTTTTGCCTTATTGTTCACAATTCATACCAATGGATGTTATAAATTACCCAAGGTAAATATTCCTGAATTTAATACAATAAAATAACTTTATTTAGCATATTCTGTATATTGCACACAATATCTATATCTACATACATCAGCTTGATGTAAAGTTTTATGGCGCCCTGCCATTCTCCGAACTTCGTCATCTTAAGAGGGAATCTTATGTAAAGATCATTTTTAGCAAACACAGTTATAAAATGGTAATTAAGTTGAATTTTTACAGATAGAACTATGTTAATCGAATTTAAGTAGCCCTATTTTTCGTTAGCCTTTAAAACCCGTTCTTTTTGCGACGCCTCGCTTAATTGTTGTGTATTATTTCACTGTACTATAAGCACTTACACGCATCTGATTCTTATTGCACTACTCTATTATCTTTCCCACTAGCACCTACGTACTTACTGTAATAGTAGATGTTGGATCTAATATTTGTAGTTATTTTGCTTCGGAAAATTGTGGTGTATATGTTGCCGGCAACTTGCGAAATCCGACAATCTGCGAAATGTCTAGCCATTTTGCAAGCCGACCATATGAAAAATGACTAAAACACTTCAGGCAGTCTGAAAAATGCCTGCTAAAATAGTCAATCTGCTGAATTGCGATTTGAATATCGCACATTGGCTAGGCGTTTTGCGAACAGTTGCCGTACCATCGTCGCAACGAACTAAAAATAGAGTTATTTCTCGAGAAATTAATTAAATTGTGCCGTAAAAAGATTTATAACAACACCTTTGTGACATTTGCTGAACGAGAAGACCTAATTAACATTCTGAACAGCCAGTCCGAAACAAACAAAAAAAATATTACAGATTAAAAACCTGTATGTAGAAATTTAGGTTTACTCAGGTTTGTTAAATATATTTCACAATACTACCACATATTGAGAATTGGGTCCGGTCAGCCAACAGTTTGCATAATGCATAGTCAATAGTCAATGTAAGATATTAATATCTCTGTTAAGCATATTGATGATTGTAGCAGGCATTTTACAGATTGCCTAAAGTGTTTTAGTCATTTTTCAAATTATCTGAAGATCTCGTCAATTTGCATAATGCCTGGTAAATTGGTCGGCTGGCAAAGTGGCTAGTCATTTCGCAGATTGTCGGATTTCCCAAGTTGCCGGTAACATATACAAAGAACCATTTAGTAATACTGGAGTATACAGGAGGCGCGGCGCGTGAAATTTTAAAGTTGTATATCTATGTTGCTATTTATGGGACCCATGCCAAGTTCAGGTTTTGTAATAGTGAGCCTACTAGGAATGTTTTGGTAAAAAAAATATTTTGTAATTTGCGAAAAAAAGTTGAATTTTTGAATTGACCCACCTGGGAAAAAAATTAACACGCTTAGGTATTTTATTTATTATTTTTTCTAAACAAGTTTTACATCATTTTGTCGACAATTCTTAAATTTTAAGAGAAAAAAATGTGTTAATAGAAAGTCACTTATAGTCACTTGAATTTTTTTAAATTATAGTTTAGGTTTAAAAAAATGAACGGTTATAATTAATGGTCAACCCCATGCGTGGAAATGTATGTATATAAAATAAGAAAGTTTAAATTTTATTATTTAATTATTAGGGATATTTTTTTTATTAATATGAGTGAATTCTGCATCGACAAAGCTTCCCTAAGCTTTAATACTAGTTATATTTTAAACACATATCGCACAAATAAATTTTCGCTTAAAATTTTAAAAATTATAGCGACCAACACGACAACCAGCTTTTCAAAGTGGATGATAACTCGAATTACTGATTTATTACAGCTACGTTCAGGGCCATCTGACAAAAGATTCCGTAGTTAATTCCGACACGAGCGTCATCAGTGTTAAAAAATAAACTCTAGTATATATCTGGTTGCTTGCCAAGGTTCTCGTGGTGCTTTCATTACTCATAACTAAATTACTTTAATATTTTTAGGTTTATCTATATTGTTTAGGATACGGAGTTACAAAAACAAGTTTCGTGGTTATAAAAACTTTCTATTAAGAAACTCACTCTCATTTTTTTGTTAGGTTTTTAATAATTAAGTGACAATAATTTTTGTTTTTTTTTAGATTAAAAAGTATTTGCTACCATCCCTCTCTTTTGCCAAGGCATAGAGGCGCTAGCTCTATAAACTGGTAAGTAACAAACAACTTATATAATAGCAAAAACTTTTCAAAAAAATATTTTGCAACATACATTTTTAAAAGTATCCACATGTTTTCGAAAATACGGTTTCTAAGAAATACCTCTTTTCGGGAACAAAATTTTCAAAGACTTTTTTTGAAAACAGGGTTTTTCGAACCCTGAATTTTGGGCACTAATAGCGGTGCTAATAGTTTAGAATATGTTAATAAAAAAAAGGAAAAAAAAACCTGGGGCACAAATCTGAGATAACCTATAGGTACAGGGTTATTGGCCACATTTTGACCAACAGGTAACTTTTTTATTTAAAGTTTTTGATATATGGTTTAAATGTGACATTTATAGGTCCTTTTGAGAAGTGCCAGTAAAATTTGGTTTCGGATATACAGGGTTCCCCATTACGAAATGTCAGAGCAATGTTCCTTTTTGTAAACGGAACACCCTATATATTATTGAATTTTTAGATTTTCCAGACAAATCTAAGTATATTTCGTGTATAATATAATAATATATCTATCTTCAACAGTTTCCGAGATATTCATAATTGAAAATCGGATTTTTTTATTATTTATTTCAATTCAATTAAATTAAACAACGAAGCGTACTAAAACAATGAATAAAAAGTTACACGAATCGGCGAAATGAAATAATTGAAAAGTACGAGTAAAAAATGAACTAATTCGTTGTTTAATTTAATTAAATTGAAATAAATAATAAAAAAAATCCGATTTTCAATTATGAATATCTCGGAAACTGTTGAAGATAGATATAGGATATTATATACGAAATATACTTAGATTTGTCTGGAGAATCTAAAAATTCAATAATATACAGGGTGTTCCGTTTAAAAAATAACATTGCTCTGACATTTCGTAATGGGGAACCCTGTATATCCGAACCAACTTTTACTGGCGCTTCTCAAAAGGACCTATAAATGTTACGTTTAAACCATATATCAAAAACTTTAAATAAAAAAGTTACCTATTCGTCAAAATGTGGCCAATAACCCTGTACATACATATTATGTGCTTGTTTTGGGTGGCTTAGGTTTGCTTAGATTTGATTAGGCTTTTTTTCATCTTTTTTATCAACATTTTTCTAATATCAAAAACCTGATACTTATATGTATAAACAAATTGCATTATGACCCCAATAATATATTCTGAACATACTAAATTTAGCCAGTAGACCACGTTACATTATTCTATGAAGCATTATATTATTATATATAATTATAATAATATGCATTTTATATTTTTATCATGTTAGGTATATGTTCGAAAAATTGTAAGATATTGGAAATAAGTGTTTTTCAACAAAGAAAACTTATACTTTCGAAAGAAATAAAAAAATATAAGTATTTTCTAAATGTTTTTCGGAAAACAAACTCAAAAAAGCGTTTTTAGCAAAAGAAATTTCCATAATAGTAAAAACTTTGGCAGATTATTTGCAACATCGTTGCCGTTTTTAGCAACAACAAAATTTTAAAAAATTTGAAATGACAATTTTTTCCCAAAATTTATTAAAGCAGTTATTAAACAAATATAGTAATTTCTTAACTTAAAAATTCAGGACTCTGATCTGTGGTGACAAAAAAGCAGGATTAACAATTTTCTGGGCTGATGACGGTCTCGACACTGGACCGATTCTCTTACAAGAAGAATGCGATGTATGTGAAGACGATACTGTAGATACTCTCTATAAAAGGTAAGGTATTTTGCTTTTTTTTCGACATTTTTTACGGCCAAAATAAGAAAAAAAACGTGTAAAAATGTATTACTACCTTATAGATTAGATCTTGTTTAATAGCGTATTTTTGAAGTCCGCTTGCATAGGGTGCTTAGAAAAATACGTGAATAAGTAAGTCAAAATTGCTTTTATTTTGTCTTTTCTGATGGTAAAAGGGTATACAGCGGGCTACTAGGGAATACTTAGAATTGTGCTATTCGACTAGGTCTACTCTTTAAAAAAATGACAGCAAAATTTTACATACTCTCATTGTTTTACTAACAAAATATCGAAATGCTTTAAGCTGCCTACACACTTAAGTTACCACGTTTTCGTTGTATAGATTTTTGTACCCGGTTGGAGTATCAGCTGTAGCAAGAGCTGTTGATATGGTGGCCGACGAAACAGCTCCCAAAACAACACAAAGCGAAAAAGGAGCTACCTATGATCCAATGTTAAATAAGGCTGAACTACAAGAGGTAAAAATAAATTATTTTGCAATTTTTTTAATCTATAAAAAATGTTACATGTCGTATTTTCAAATAGGTAGCATATTGTGTATCTAGTAGAAAAAATAACATGATTTTCGTACGAGGTTCATATACTATTTTTTCTGCGATTGAAAATGAATACAAATAAATAATAACATAACATTAAGGACTTTAAAATTAGTAAATTTATTACGTTTTAACGTCACCTAATAAATCACCTGTGCTCTTGCAGTTGCTTGACAACCGCTGTTTATTTATTACCTATTGTGCCTTTTTGACAAGCGGTGTCAAATTAAATTTCGCTATTTGTGTCCTGCTTATGTGCTTAAAAGCGACGAAAAAGTGGAATAATCAAATAATAAATACATGAATAATTTTTGGAATATTTATTTTATTTGATGCTTGCAAGATTGTATGATGTAAAATTCAGTCAGGAAATATTTTTTTTTTTATTTTATTTCTGTATATGTCTAGTTGTTTAGTAACGGTTAAAAATACTGGAATGATGACTTTTGTGGCGTCAAAATACGCCAGAAAGTTGTCAGTTTCTGGACGATCGCAGAAAAACACCTATTCTAGAAAATACTTTTTCGAAAATCGAATTTTAAACCCTAACGGCCAGCTTCTCCAACGCTAGTTCAGTCTAATCTGACAACCAAAAGTTTTAAACTGACAAGTGTAAGAATAAGACAACTAAGTTTTAAACTATGAATTTGTTTTTTCGTAAATTTATACAGAAAATGGCAGTTTTGGTACGTTCTTTCGACAATAATAGAACTAAATTCATTCTAGCAACCCGTTTCAAGATGAAAATCATTTGAAAACCAAGCAAATCGCTGAATCATGAGAATTATTCATACGTTTTTAATGATAACTTATTAACAATGACAGGGCAAAAACTTATCAAAACATAACCAATCAACTAGATCTTAATTTAAACCAGTACTAAATCTTAAACCTTCTTAGTAAATCTAAACGTAATAGTTTAGAAAATATTAATAAAAAAAGAAAGACAGAGATCCTAAGCAAACCTAAACAAACACGAACAACCCTTCATACATTCACAAAAACTAAACAATAAACAGTAAACCATGACTACGCTATTTTATACTGCATTTTCATCAAGTGACATTTTCGAAACAGCGTCTATCGAAAAAATTTACATTAAAACAAAAGCGTTTTCCGAAAAAATGTTGTGTAGATTCAATTTTTGAATGACAATTTTGCTGCCACATCAGGTTTAAGGAGTATTTTAATTTATAAAATGATTTCCTGTAAGAAAAAAACTTCAGTTTAATCATAAAACAAGTAGTTAATTATAAAAAGCTTTTCAGGAAAAATGATTTTTTTCCAGTATAAGTTTTTTTACAAAAAAGTGATATATAGTAAAACATAAATTGGTAGGATAAATAAGTTACAAGCATATTCGTGATACAGGTAATTTCATAATAGTTTTTATTTTAATTATTAGGAATAGACCTAGGGCTTCAAATTTGTACAATGCGTTCCTAAGGGATAGCGAGTCCCAGAGAGCTGGCAAATGTGTGATGTTTCTGTCGAAAACTTTAACGTTTTTACGCACCTGTTTCTTTTAACTGTGTCGGTAATCTGGGCATGAAATGTTTAAAAAGAACCTGGTGGCAATATTAAACTAGGTAATTTGATTTGTATTTAATAATTTGTATAGTTTAGGCCTCAGGCTTTTGTAGAACTAATTACCATACGGTAATTGTAATGTTTGTCTTGTTAGAACTTTAACTTTTGAGAGAGAATATAGTTGTTTTCGAGAGTCTCTATGAACTTAACGTGTACACTAGACTAAACTACCTGTCTGGGAAAGCGACTGCGTGTTGTATGCGAAAGTGTTGTTTGCTAGTAGGTATATTTCAATTTTAATTTAATGTTTAGTTTTTATTAAGGTGTGGTTTTAAAGCATCACGAAAATTCCTAATGTAACGAAAATACCTTTTATCACGAACATAGATATTTTTAGTAAATATGCCTACAGAAAGAGGAAACTTGTTCTGTAGTAGCATAGCATAAACAAGCAGACCGTCTAAATGCAGCAAGAATAATTATTAAGTATGAACACACGACAAGGCGTCGAGTATTACTCGAATTCTATGCAATACCTTAAAGGATAATTTTGAGAAATAACAGATAAGGTCGTAATATTAAAACAACACTTTAGTCGGGCCTGAATTTCTGTTTTAGTTGAGTTTCTTGTTGCTAGTTGATCAACAAATATGTTTAGTTTTAAAATAGTTCAATTTAATTTGTTATCTGTTGAAGTTTAGTTTTGGTTTCTTATTCAAGGATCTGTTTTGCAAACAAGGGAAAAAAGAGGTTTATTTACGAGAAAGGAAATATTTTGTTTTCACTCAGTTGAATTTCATTTGTCTTAAATATGCGTCTGTTAAATTTATCGTATATTTTGTTTTTTGTATAAAAACATTTTTATCACGAAATTAATTATGCACTACGAAAACCTAATAGTTATTTGTCACGAAATTACTATACAGTTTTTTTTTCTTGGTGCTATTTTTTTACTAGAACAGTAGCATAAACTTAATAGTATATTACATAACAAGTGTTGAAAGGGACATTTTTCACACGAGTGGGAATGTTGTCGCACGAGGTGACAGCCGAGTGCGATAATCCCACAAGTGTGCGAAAATTACTTTCACACGAGTAATGTACAATATTTTTCCTACGACCACAAAAATATTTACAAAAAAACCTCAATTTCTGTCTTTTAAATCCCTCACTTTCAACACTAACATTTTTATCAAGTGTGCTGAAAATAAAACAAATGAAATTGGCACCATCTATTTCAATGTCATGTTGACAAGTACTTTTCAACACGTGTGTTGTAATAGTTATTATCCTAACAAGTGCGGAAAGAGTCACTTTCCCGCAAGCGACTGCCGTTACCCGAACGACGCGAAGCGGAGTTCGGGTAAGCAGTCGAGTGCGGGAAAGTGCCTTTCCGCATGAGTTAGGATCAAATTTTTTTCTACTAGCGTTAAAAAAACCAACATCATTTTTACAAAGTTTATTATTTTTTAATAAACAAAAAATAACAGGTATATAATGTTTACTTATTACTTATTATATATATTTATCGTAAAAGTACAATTGGATGCACTGTGTAAATTAATTGCTGAAGCTAGAGAGGTTGAAGTTGACTGATTCTGCATAGTGGAAGTTTGAAGAGACAGAGGTGTTGAACTTTCATGGACGCTACTGGGACCCGGTGCAATATCTAGGGACGTGGATGTTTCTAAGATGCAACTGGAAGTCGTTGGAATAGCTTGACTGATATTGAGAATTTTGTTGGACATATCTTTTTTTTTTTTTTTGAAAAATTAGTGTTTCGCTGATATATCTCACTTGATTTTATTGGAAATGACTCTAAGACTTCATAATAATATTATTCATACATCACCAAAATTTTATTTCAATATAAAACATTAAAAAATATTTTCCCGCACTCAGTGCGGGAAAAATTTTCCCGCACGGTGCGGGAAAAATTTTCCCGCACGGTGCGGGAAACTTAGTCTTTCAGAGACAAAATGAGTGCGGGAAAACGGTGAATTGCGCACGCTAGTAGAAAAAGTACTTTTCAACACGCGTGTGATATAAGGCACTTTCTCGCCAAGTTAACCGTGCTTTTTTTCTCACTTTCATAGGTGGTCGTAGGAAAAATAAATTTTATAAATATGTGTTATAAGATTTGGTTCCGTTCGGATTTTAAGAAGGCTTTCCCATAAACAATCTGTTCCACGGAATATTGAAAAGTATTGAAATTATCACGAATATACCATGAGACCGTTTTTCGAAAATATAATTAATAAACTATAGTTTAGTAAAAGACGAGTTTCAGTAAAATAATAATCTCTGACCTTTTCAGATCGATTTTACAAAAACTGGTTTGGAACTACACAACTTTATCCGGGGTATGGATTCGGTACCTGGAGCGAGCTGCCAAATAAAGCTGCCTGGCAACGAGGAGTTCCAAGAGGGCCTTCTGTTTGGATCCAGTTTATGGAAAAGCGCAGTTCCAATAGGAAAAGAGGTAAGTCAAAACTTTGCTTACCAATACCAAGAGATTTTGGCGGGTAAAATTCTTTAATAGCTTACCATGTCAACGTGTCATCTGTCGAGTCTGTCATCATGAAATAATTGTGGTTTTTCTTTCTTTTTGACCAAAGTCAACCTCTCTGAATCTCTTACCACGGCCCATTTTTACAATAATTTATCTGATTAATTTATTTTCTAATTAATTTTTTAAAAATAAATAAATCTGCAAAAGTCTTTGCGCGGAACTTCCTTTTAAAAAGCAATGTTCAGTATTATAAAGTTTGAAAATGAACACTATTTCGTATAGTAAAAATACACACATTTTTTTTACTTCTCACCTTGTTTAAAAATTGAAAAGTTCATTTACATTTTAGATTTTACATGAAAAATCCTCAGCTCTGTGTAAAATATTATTTCTTTTAAAGCGACTGCTCCAGAGTTATATCAAAATTACACAGTGATTTATTTCATTTATTGAATGAAAAATTTAAATTGTACCTAAAAGTCTTAGATACATCCAAATAGCTTTTGCAAACTTATGTTCTAGAATTAAAGCAACAAAAAATGTTTAAAATTTCACACACTGTATGAAAGCGCTTCTAATATCATAAATAATAACAACCTACTGATGTAAAATACAACTAGTGAATAATATTTGTCTCAGATAAATAGTGCTTGAATTACCGCAAAAACAGACATTTTTTAAGTTGTCCACGCATGTGGGAAATTAAAAGTGATTTTATTTATATCAACGGCCTTAACTATATACAAAATATAATTTTCGGAAAATGAATCATTTTGAGTCGAAGCAACAAAAAATGGAAATAAATTTTTTTAAGATGCTTACCCTGTATATATCACCGGAAGTGTGACGGATTTGTTTGTTTGAGTAGTTTTGAAGTTTTCACTCCAACAGACAGACCGACGGAAATGGGAGACCATATTTTTCGTAATCTAAAGATCCCAAAACATAGATATTTGAACACTACAGTACTAATAGCGAAAGAAATAAAAATAATGTAATTAAGGAAAAAGATGAAAAAAAGACAGGCTTGAACACAAATAATCCCACAGGTTTATTTTCAGAGTTTAAAATTTTTAACCATGTTTTATTTGTGTTTCATTATTTAGATCGAAATTCAAGGAACAACCCCAGCAATTATTCACGAATGCGGATTGCTACTCAGGGGATCAGATGGAGAATACGTCAATGTCAAAAGAGTTAAAGTAGGAGGTATGCATAATTCCAATTATCTATATGAAAATGAAAGAAATAGCAAACAATTTAATCTGTAAGGATGCCAAAATTAAACGTTTTGAAAGAATAATTCGCAGTTTTCTACAGCATGTCCAGAAACCACCTTAACAAATGGGAAACTTTTTTATTATTGATTTTATGAAAAAAGTGCCTGTTTATAAAAAGTTCTCCATCGTGAGAAAATTGCATTGTCATTCAAAAATTTGAGCTAAGACATGCAGGTAGGCTCAAAAATGTAGAGTCCTAATTCACGTGATGCTAAAAAGACACAAAATCGGTATTTAAAGGTAAACTGCCCCTGTAAATGTACTAGAGTTAATTTTTTTATGTTAATGAATTAGGTTTAGAACATACAGGAAGTCGCAAAAATTTTAAAAAAATTAATATCGGCTTTACAAAAAAAGTCGGCAATTAAAACTTTTTTATTGTATTTGTAACACCTATTATTAAAATAAAAACGAAATTTTGTTACAGTTTCAAAAAACGAAACAAAAAAAATCAAAACTGGAAGAGGAAATATGAAAATTACTATTTTTCTTATTATTTATGGAGTTTTGATTTTTTTAAACAATTTTTATAGTCTCAGGTGGGCCCCCCTCTGGATCCGCCACTGTTGAGAGGAGTAATCATCTCCCATCATTACTATTTTACTATTTTGTTTTTTAACATTGCTGCTCAGTTATTTGCTGCAAAGAAAGCGATGACTTTTCGTTGTAGACATATAAAAAAGAAATAAACGTTTCCAAAGAAATTAAAATTTAGTATCCCTTTAAACCGCGATCCGCAAAAATTCAATAGGTAGGTAGGTACGTCTAAAAAATCCAAAATAAAGGTTTTATTTATGTAATGTTTTTTTTAAGGATCTACACCGGAAAGTCATTGGCTTTTATAACAAATAACGTAAGTAACAACGATGTTAAAGAAAAAAACAAAATAATAGTAATGAAGGCCTAGTACCGATCTTAAGTGAGAATAAATTTAGTGCAAGCTGTTCATAGCTTTTTAATGCTAGATTAAAAAATGTTAATAAAATTTTAGGTAGAATGAAAAATGCCGCAACCCTAGATCAAGTTACCAAACAAATTGCAATTGAATATACGACAGAAGAAAAAGCCCTGATAGAAGAAGTTAGAACCATTTGGGAAGCGATTTTGAGTATAGATATAGAAGACGATACAGATTTTTTTGCTGCCGGCGCTGGATCTATGGATGTAGTAAGGTACATTACATCACCATATTTTAGTTTGTTGTAACTTTATTTTGAAAATAAATGTCGTGGTGTAAATGAATTTACAAGTAATTTGGAAAAACAATCTTTCAAAAATCTTTTTTTTAAATGAGTGTTCGAAAAAATATTTTTATAGAAATCCTTTTTTTATTGAAAATTAAATTATAAATTGTAATAGTTTAGAAAATCTTCCAGCTAGATTCACTACTGCTAACATCGAACTGAATTGGCAATTAGGTGCGGGTACTTCGGGCATTGATTAATGATGATTATTTTAATCAAACGTTTGTAATGTGTCAGCAGCTATTTGGCATTCTGGCAGATGAAACAATCAAAACTTTGATACATGATCAACCTGGTTAATCAGAGCCAAAAGTACCCGCACTAAGTGTTTAAATTGACATGTGTAAGAATAAGACAACTATGTTTGCTACTATGAATTTATATCTGAGTTTTTTCGCAAATTTATAAAGAAATTTGCAATTAAAATATGTATTTCCCTAATAACAGCTAAATTCGTTTAGCGACGACAAGTTTTTAGATCAAAATCATTTGGAAACGAAGCAAATCTTAGAAATAATAAAATAAATCATACGTTTTTAATGACAATTGATTAACAATTTAAGAAAAAAACTTAAACCTAACTTATCAACTAGTAGATATAAATTTAAACTAGTACTAGGTACTAAACCCTTTTGGTGAATCCTGGGGTCAATGAAAAAATGATGGAAACAAATCCTGAGCAAACTTAAACAAACCTAAGCAAACCCACAGATTCGTATTTTTGTATTTGGTAAGGTTTCCTTACGTTTGCTCAGGCTCTTTTCTGTCCTTTTTATCAATATTTTCCGAACTTTTTAAATGTGATATCTACTTATTAAAAAAACAGTTAGTACTATCACATTACAGTTGTCCAGTAGACCATACACATCTCTCGAATAAATGTATATTTAAAAATCTTTCATTCAGAAAACTTTTATAGATCCGGTGTAAATATTATACATACAGTTTATTTTTTTAAAGTAGACCATGTTAACCCCATGTTCAGCCCTGTTCTATTAGAAGTGTAGAGATAAAAGTTGATATAAGTAAATTTCATACTCCCCATTATGTCCAGAGCTCCAAAAAATACCTAAAGAAATGCATACATTTATTTTTCACACCCCTTGTATTATTGTTTTTTACCTCTTCGTACCAAGTGAAGGTGACACGCATTTTCTGGCATTTAAAACTTTATTTTCACAATTTTAAATGCATTTTTTAGATATTTTTTGAGCATTTTTGACATATTTGGCAAATTACCATAATCTTAAGACTTTCAAGTTTACCTATGTCAAGTTTTATTTCTATACTTCTAATAGAACAGGGCCTAACATGGGGTAAAAAAATTAACATGCTCCGCTTTAGAAAATATAAGATAACAATGGCACAATAAAGTGGAGTAAGAAATTACGCTATTTTTACCTGCAACGGCATTATCGCATTTACAGGTTACTTTTAGTTTAGCAAAAGTTTACAAGGGTGAAAGCAGTCCTCAACGTTTTATTTTTTTTAGGCTTGTTGAAGAAGTAAAAGATCTATTTAAGACTGAATTAGCCAACGAAGATGTATTTTTAGCACCGACCTTCTCCGAATTTGTATTAAATGTAGTTCTTAAGAGTAGAGGTGCCGGAGGAAATGTAGAAATAGAATACAGGTAAATAACAATACACAGGGTTATATCTTATATTTAAAATATTTTCTTTGCTATATATTTCTTAAGTGAAACTTCTTTACCCGGTGTAGCATAAGTTTGCTCGCACAAGACGAGAAGTAAAACGCTTTCCCCACCCAGAACCCGCGATTATATCCGAGCAGATGGACGCGGACGGAGGACTGGACGCCTCGTTCTTGACCGCTGATTTAGAAACAATGACGAGATACCACTATTTACATTTTACAGGGATCAGAAAGTCCCAAGTTAATTATAATCTGGCTAACTATATGGTTCCCCACATAGTTCTTGAAAATGGGGGTTGCCAGGCTTTCAGTTATGTGGCATATTTGTACATTGATAATCTATACTAAAACAACGAAATTACTGTAAGTTATTATCTGAAATCGCAAATACCACCTGATAAAGCATAGCTTTATAGTAATTTATTTCCTTTGCATGGTGGCCAAATGTAGAGTGAGGGTGGCAACGTCGCTTTTACATCCAAGCACGTGGCGTCATCTGGTTCCTTGATTTAAAGATTTATATTTAATAATGTTGTGTGTGAAACATTTCAGGCATGTAGGAAAATACATGTGTTCGGTTGGCATTCTTGTCACGTGCCCTAACTATCGCAGCCTGGTAGTTATAACAATTTGGCTTATAGTTGTTTTTTTTGTACAGTTGCCTAATTTCAGCATTTGTTCTCCTCCTCCATTCATTTCCTTGTACCTTAACTCCTCCGAAAATCTTCCTCAACACTTTGCGTTCCCATATGTTTAGTTTTTCTTCCTCTTTCTTATTCATCACCCAGCTTTCACATCCATAGAGTACCGTGGGTTGGACTACTGTCCGGTATTCTTAGTTTTGCCTCCCACGAATTTTTTTTTTTATTATTTATATTTACTCGCTTAGGCAGCGTAAAGAATTCATTCGCCTCCACGGTTCGGGAACTATACTTATCCGCCTTATCAGTGTTTATATATTTTTTGTTCCTTAGTCAACTTTCACTTTATTAGTTTTTATCACTTTCACTTGATTCGCGCCCTAAACATTATAACAACCTTTTGGGTTGCCGAGTGGAAATTTATTTCTTTAAGAAATTGCCAGAACACCTTGGTGTTACGGTTATGTGTTTTTAGCTTGTCTTTACACGGGAAGTAAAATCGTCCCCATAATTCGCTGTTTTACTTGCCACCCCATAACCTGCAAATCGTTTTGTCTGAATGTACTTGACGCTTTTCTTGGCCCGGTTTGTACCTTCTCCTTTTTCATCGTAATCTCATTGTTTACCATTTTTTCCAATAAAACATGTAATCATAATCATCAAGGTTAATCAACAATCAAATAAATAGTAAGTACTATATGGCTGCCAAAAGAAAAAGTTCAGTGTTGTTAAAAATAGCGAAATTTTATTGGAACATTGCAAAGCAAGAGAGCACCGAACGTGGCCAAGCTTACCGAAATTGACAAAAAGCTAAAATAATAGAAAAATTAGCGATTTTGACATTATTTACGAAAAGTATGATACGTTTCACTTCCATCGCGTGTGTTTCATACACACACACAGGCACAATTTTTAATAGAAAATATTGGATGCGAAAGCTCAGTTGCAGGTCAATTACTTAGTTTATTTAATTTCAGACCAATCGAATTAGAAGTAAACAAACGCAAAATCCGATTCCCATGCCAACTCTTCATCAACGGCGAATTCGTAGACGCCGAAGGGGGCCGAACATTACCGACCATCAATCCAGCAACCGAAGAAAAAATTTGTGACGTGCAATGTGCTTCTGTAAAGGACGTGGACAAGGCTGTGATGGCCGCGAAGCAAGCTTTTGAAGAAGGAGAATGGAGTAAGATTAGTGCTAGGGAGAGAGGACAATTATTATTTAGGTAACTTTTTACTCTCATTATTGCTATTAAGAACAATTCTTCATTTTATTATTTTCATTTACCCAAAGCCAAAAATAAGTAAAGTACTGTAATTTATATACAGGAATACTAATTATCTGATCAAAACTAGTCAATAACGTCATTAAGGATAGTTCGGAAGGGTGACAAAAATCACGATCACAGAAAAAATATCAACCTGCATATTGTTTGTGAAGTTTTTTTTGTCTATATAAACTTTTTACCTAAAATCGGTCCGTGAATCACACCCACAAATATTTACTACAGGTTTAGGAATAGTCTGTATAGTCCATTTTGAACAAACTAAAAAATTAAATATGTAATTTTGCAGATTAGCGGACTTAATGCAAGAACACAAAGAAGAACTTGCGACAATCGAAAGCATCGACTCTGGCGCCGTCTATACTCTCGCCCTGAAGACGCACGTCGGTATGAGTATCGAAACGTGGAGGTACTTCGCCGGGTGGACGGACAAAATTACGGGGACCACCATACCGGTGTCGCATGCCAGACCCAATAGGAATTTGAGTTTTACCAAGAAAGAACCAATTGGGTAAGTGGTCTTTCAGTTAACTACGGTAAAATTTCCAAAAAAAAATTATTAGAACAAATATCATAGATTATTTGTTAACACCCTTTTTACGCTGCGCCCCGGCTTCTGCAATAGTAATATCTTGTTTAATATTAATATCTTAAAAATTTGCGGCCAGATTCGCTATTGTTAAGACCAGTCTAATTTGACAATTAAGGGTTTAAATTGACAAGTCTAAGAATAAGGCAACTCATTTTAATACAATAAATTTATTTATGAGTTTCTTAGCACATTTATAAAGAAAATGTCAATTTAATAAGTACATATGATCCACAATAATAGAGCGAAATTCATGTTGGTAACAAGTTTCAATATTGAAATCGTTTGGAAACCAAGCAAATCGTAAAAATAATGGAATAACTCATTAAGTTATTAATGACGACGATGACAGAACAAAACGAAAACATGTTTCGAAAAATTAATTTTTGAAAGTACAGGGTTGAGGGTTATTGATTGGGTTTGATTGGGTTCCATTGAGAACAATTAGGAAACGTAACTGAAAAACAATTGAACATCAAATAAGCGAATTTTGAACTAATAATAATAATAATAATAATAATAATAATAATAACAATAATAAAGTTTATTTAAATTAATTACAATTTACATATGATTTCATATATTATTATGTATATTATAAATAAACTTGCTAAAACCCCCGAAGACGTGCTTGTTGGGGGCAAATCTTATATTTAACATTATATTATTTTATTATATAAATTATTCAATTTAAAAATATATATATATATATATATATATATATATATATATATATATATATATATATATATATATATATATATATATATATATATATATATATATACATATACATACATACATATACACATACATATACACATACATATACGTATACATTCATACTCAAATACATACATACAATTTCTTTTTTAGGTCTTTAGAGAAAAATAAATAAATATTTTTTTATTATACAAAATAATATCAGAGTAATTCCAAAAATTTCTTTAAATCATTTGTTGTTAGTATCCAAGCTTTTATTTCAATTTTATATTTCTTTAATGATATAATTCGTTTAATATTTATTGGTATATAATCGTTTAAATAAAAACATAAATATTTATAATTCTTCTGTGCTATAAACTTATGTATTTTTGGTTTAATGGAAATTTCATTTTTATGACGCGTGTCATGGTTATCTTTTTAAATTGTATTAGATTTTTATTTTTAAAACCGTATACTAAAATATTATAAATATATATTCCATTTTTTTTGTTTCTGAATATAATTCCTTTGAAGGATAAAAATAGTCTTTATTAAATATAATTTTTAGAAATCTTTTTTGTAATACTTCTATTTTTTTACTAAAATTCTATTTATTCCTCCCCAACCTAAAATTCCGTAATTTAAATGAGTTTTAACTAAGGCATAATATAGTGTTTCTAAGTGTTTTGTATCCAAAAAGGTTTTAACATTTCTGAATATTGGTAGCAAACTTCTTAATTTTTTAATTAAGTAATCTACATGTAACATGTAAATCCCAATTTAATTTATTGTCAAAAATTATTCCCAAGTATTTAACACTGTTAGTCTTTAAAATTTGAATATCATCGTCTATTTTAATACTATCCACATTTGAGATATTATTATTTTGATTTAGACTAAAAGTAAGATAATTTGTTTTGTCAAAATTAATTGTTAATAAGTTATTATCAAACCAATTTTTAACTATTTTAAAATCTTTTTTAATTTTGTTATGTATGTTGTTCCAATTTGTATCACTATAAAAAATAACAGTATCGTCTGCAAAACTATGAATTTCTCCATCACAATTTATACTAAATAAATCATTAATGTAAATATCAAAAAATAAAGGTCCTAAAATTGTTCCTTGGGGAACACCGTATTTAAATACTTTTGAATAACTTTCTTCTTTATCTATCATAACATGATTTGGCCTATCTTTTAGGTAGTTTTTTATCAACTCTAATGGTAGTCCTCTAAATCCAATATTTTCTAATTTTTTAATAAGTAAATTATGGTTAACAGTATCGAAAGCCTTTGCTAAATCCAGAAAAGTAGCAATACAAGGTTTTTTATTATCGAATGCATCATATATTTTTTCCGTTAACCGTTAAGTAGCAAATAGCATGTTGTGTTGACTTAAGTTTTTGAAAACCTAATTGTTTTTCAGAAATAAAATTTAATTTTTTTAAATAATTATCAATTCTTATTTTTAAAATTTTTTCAAAAACTTTAGCTAATGAAGATATTAATGTTATCGGTCTATAATTAGTAATTTTACATGAATCTCCACTTTTAAAAATAGGTTTTATTACACCAATTTTGAAAGCTTCTGGATATATACTTGTTTTAAAAATATTATTTATAAGAAAAGTAAGTGGTCTAGAAATACTAGTTTTAATACATTTTAAAATTTCAGAAGTTATGCCGTCAGCACCAGGTGATTTTTTTATTTTTAAACTATCAATCATATCTTCAACTTCTTGCCTTACGGTTTTTCAGGGGGCTCGCCATATTATTTTTTTGTTTTTTAAATTATACTCGCTAAGAGCTCTATCTTATGTTCAGTTACCTATACTGATGTTCGACTGATTTCCTATAATTTTAAAAAATAAAACTAAACTTAAGTAATTTTCCATAACCCTCGTATATGAGTTAATGCAAATCGTATAAGGTTTCTGTGGAAACATCTTGGTAGAGCACCTGTCACTTAACTAAAGATTGTCGATGTTTCCATAGACAATACGTACCTACCTATTTTTGGTTGTAGGGGGCCCTAGGTCCGTTACGCAATCTGGGACCAATCACAACTTCAAAAAGTGTTTTTTCCTTAACGAGTTACGCATAGGGGTGTCAATCCCGACTGGTGTTCTTATTCCCAGGATTTTCGAGATTTTGTTGTCAAATCCCGGGATTCCGTTATTACTCCCGAAAAAACTGTATAGGGATTCAAATATTTAAATTTGTATTTATTAAGTTTAAACATCCAAATGAACTGAAAAGCACCTAAACGACTCTAAATACAAAAAATATATGTATAAATTTATACTGATATAACAAAATACCGCAAAAATATTAGGACGTCCAAAGTTTTGTTTTTCAGGCTAGCAAGTATTTTGTTGCAGAAAACTCCTGCGGAAGAGAAACATTTCTCGGGTTGTATGCTTGTGGGCTGAATAGTTAGTAGGAATTCAAAGGCTTTTTGAAGATTACGTCCGCGACTGCCATCATTTGCAAATAAATCTTCTGGAGTAAGGATTGCGGAGATCCGGGTCTTAGTAATGCTCAGTGTGTTTGTGTGATTTAATTCTGGATAATTCCTTCAACATGAACTTTAACGCCGGATCTGCTGTACATAAATCCATATCGCGACGGCATAGGGCATCAACTGTAATTTTTATTGGTTGGAGAACTTTTACAACGCCTTTTGATAATATCACTTTTTGAATCCAAAATTGGTGTTATGTTTAGATCAATAAAACCTTTTTTTTATGAAATTCTCTAATAGTGTAAAACGCTCGAGCATGTCAAGTAGGCTGCTCCATCTCGTTTTTCAATATAATATAATCATTTAGCTCTTTCTCATTATCATTTTTGATATACTTGAAATGTTCGAACTTTTTGCCTAACTCTAGATAGCAACATACAGAGGTCATGACTATTGGTAGTGATTGCTTCGAAAAAGTCACCTTTTTTCCAAAACTTCCACCTTATTCTACACCTTCAGTGTCTTCTGTAACGCTGTCGGTGTCGGCAAAGAACATTTAGAGATTAATCCCGAAAATATTAACCGATCCCGGGATTTTCGAGTCCGGTTTATACTCTAGGATCCTGAGACCCAGGATTTCGGGATTGACACCCTTAGTTACGCAACACTAATTTATTATGCTTTAATGATATCATAAAGAAAATTAATTATGTAGTTACTACCAAACAATAATAATTATGAACAGTCTAGAAAACAGTAAGCCGTCTTAAAATAGGTATAGAAACATAAAGTATGTTTTGTCTTCTACCATTTGAATAAGTATAGTGTTGCTCAGGCCGAGCGCGGCGCCCCTCTGCAAGTAGGCCCGGGCCTACCGGGCTTATTGGGAAAATATTCCCTGTATGCGACTTGCATTTACCCATATACGAGGGGTGTGGAGGATTGCTTGGGTTGGGATTCGTTTATTTTTAAAAAATTTTAGAAAAACAGTGGAACATCGGTGTAGGTAACTTAACATAAAATAGAGCTCTTAGCGAGAAGAATTTAAAAAACAAAAAATAATATGGCGAGCCCTCTGAAAAAACTTAAGGTTATTTCAAAAGTCGCTTATTTGATGTTCAATTGATATTTCAGTTATATTTCCTCATGGTTTTCTGAAAATGTTTATGAAAAAATTACAGAAAAGATCCTAAGCAAATGTAAACAAACCTCAGCAAATTTGTCCATATTCGGTTTTTCGGATTTGGTCAACTTTTGCACACTTGTATAAAAAAAAATAGTCCGCATTAAGACCCAAAAAATTCAAAAAACGTATTTTCTGTAGTAATATATTAAGGGAAGGTAAAATTATCAAAAATCATCCCTGAAGATTGGTTGCCCTAGAAAATGCTTGAGTGCATTTATGCACGAAAGCACTTTCTTTAGGGTGACAAATCTGAGGGAATGATTTTCTGATTATTTTACCTTTCCAAAATGTATTTTGTAGATTATTTACCGAATAAAAATGATAAAAAAAAGTAAAAAACCTATTTTATTTGGAACAGTATTAAGTAATAAAATTAAAAACACAATTTGTGTAAACTGTTGTTGAGTTGCTAGGAGCAAGCATACGCTTTTAATTGATTTTTACTTTTTAGGGGTTGATTTTCACTTTTTGGGAGGGTGATTTTTACTTTTTGAAGGGTGATTTTCGCTGAAAGCTGGTGAAAATTGCCCTAAGTTTTATACATATGAGGTAAATAATCGGAGTAGGTATTTTTTAAAAAAGATTTTCGGAAAACTGTTTTTCGAAAAAATGTTTTCGATAAATTTTCGCAATGCTTTTAATACATGTCTATAGATTTTAGAAATCATCTCATTTTTTAGAGTTTGCGCCCTCGTTACGCCCTGGAACTACCCCCTCATGATGTTGTCGTGGAAAATGGCCGCCTGTTTAGCAGCGGGTAACACCGTCATTATTAAGCCGGCACAAGTGTCACCCTTGACAGCTCTTAAGTTTGCCGAATTGTCCGTTAAAGCAGGAATTCCACCAGGAGTAATCAATGTTGTCGCAGGAAAAGGTATATAACGTTGCGTTTCTTTACTTCACTATCATTTTTGTATTGGCACGGTGTTGTGAAATTATAATAAATTATTTAAAAAAATTGTACACATGGAACCAATTGTAAAAAAAATTGTGAAAATATTTTTTACAAAAACAAATATTTTGAAATTGAAAAACACATTTTTTTTCTAAAAACATCGTTTTTAAAGTTACTTTTTTTTGAAAATACATTTTTTTTGAAAACCTGAATAAACCTAAACAAACCCAAAGAAGACAAATGTGTGCAGGTTAGACCAGGATTGTTTAGATTTGCTCAGGACCTTTTTGTGTACATAATCTAAATACGTACGTCGAGTTGCAAAAACAATTTAATCGAGATTGTGGCAGCACTTAAGTTAATGTCAGTGTCAAAAATGACTCTAAATGCCAATCAAATGCATCACTTAATTAAAAGTTTTGAGTAACATGTTTTTAGAGTTCAAAATTTAATTTTATAAAAAAACGTAATGTCGAAAAATTGTGGTTTCAAAAATTCATTTTTTTGGGAAAAACCGTTGAAAAGTGTACATGGTGCTCGAAAAGTCTTGGTATGGGCAAATGTATTTGCTATTAGTAAATATACAGACACCAAATTAAAGGTCTATCTTATTGGTTAATAAATCTACCTTTTTTTGTAATTGAACTTTTTCAACCCCCTTGAGGGGCAATGCTAGGAGTTGAGGTCAAAAATTTTAAATCCAACCCTATGCCGTGTGGTAACTCATTTTAAAGTTCTTCAAAAAAAGCCACATTTTACGCAAACCTGAGGTACGTATCCTAATTCGTTTTTAAATGGCAAGCCTATAAAAAATTAAAATTTAAGTTCCTTTATTTATCTTATTACTCGAAAAGATGTTCAGAATGACCACCATGAACTTCTTACCAGTAATAAAGTCGATGCCAAGACTTTAATACTGCCAAGAATGGTGGTCATTTTGAACAACTTTTAAAATAATAAGAGAAAGAAAGGTATTTAATTTTTTAATTTTCGTTTCACGATTTTCAATTTTTAGTGGCTTGCCATTTAGAAATGAATTAAGATACGGACCTCGGCTTTGCGGTAAAATGTTTCTTTTTTGAAAACCTTTAAAATGGGATACCACGCAGCATAGGATTGCATTCAAAATTTTTGACCTTAACTCCCTAGGTAACCCCTTAAGGGGGTTTAAAAAGTTAAATTACGTAAAAAAGTAGATTTATTAACTAATAAGATTTGGAGAAGAAAATTTGGTGTCTATGTTTTCTAATAGCAAAGATATTTGTCCCATACTAAGACTTTTCGGACACCCTGTAGATAAAAAACTTTTGTTTTAGGTTCTGAAGCTGGCAATGCTTTAGCCCACCACCCTCTAGTAAGAAAGTTGGGTTTTACCGGCAGTACCGAAGTAGGACAAGTTATAATGAAGAGTTGTGCAAATTCAAATTTGAAGAAAGTTTCTCTAGAATTGGGAGGAAAATCGCCCTTGGTTATTTTCAACGACTGTGATTTAGATAAGGCTGTGAGATTGGTAAGTATTAGTTAGTTCTCTTAGGTTTGTTCAGTGTTGGACTTCCAATGCTTTTGGGTATATTTCACAGAAATATAGCTATTGCAGTGGTCTCTGTATACAGGGTGCCACAAAATTCTAGCTCACCCTTAAAACTTTTTTCTATACAAGCAAACCCAAGCATAAGTATGGCAATACGGTTTTTGGTCTGCTTTCAGAGTCTTACTTTTGTTTCTGTCTTGGATGCTTTTGCTGTTCTATTGCTTTTCTAATTGTGTTCTCTTTATATCCATTTTGTTTTAGAGCAGCGGTTATCTTTTTTAGTTCTTGAGGTCTGTTGTTGTCGTTGGTGAGCCGTGAGCCGGATGGATCTGGAGATCTGCAGGTTTGCTACTGCCTGTATTTGTGATGGGTGGTGATGTGACTCGGCATTTAAGTATCTATTGGTGTGAGTTGGTTTCCTGTATACCATGTGTTCCAGTCGTCCATGTTCATTTTTGATTCCATGTACAGGGTTATTCATTATATTTTGACTCCCACCTACAGCTCTTATTACAAGTTATAGAAAAAAACTTTAAATACAAAAGTTTTAGGGTTTTTCACGTAGTATCTTTTGGTAATAGCGGAAATAAAAAATCGACTTTCAACATTGAAAACATTAATTGACTTATATTTTTTTAAATGGAACACCCTGTATATTATTAGCTCAAATGAAAGATCTCTTTGTTCTGATTTCAAATATATATAATTTGTTGGCATTTGGTTCAGCCACTTTTGAAATATTTGAGTTTATAACTTATTTTTCCACAATAATTGGAGATCATGTCATTAAAGTTTGTTGCTTTAATATAAATCAAGTTGCCTCGAAAACGTATTGTTGTAGTTTAAATAAAGTATTTTATGCACGACTCGTCTATAATTTGATTATCATACATGAGTTTATGAAATAATAATAAGATTCATTATTCACTAGTGAATAATGGTTTCATTATTCACCGCTTCCACGGATATCTCGATCCAAACTCCAAACAAGAGCTGTGCTCGATCCAAACCGGCTTGGAATGCGATTGTACGCACAAAATAAAAAACAAAGGTGGCTATGAAAACATTAGCTTCGTCACGTTGCGTTGTCGCGCTGTTGTGGTTACTTTAATTCCGAGTTTAATTCAAAACGTCAACATTTAAAAATAAAAACATATATTAATATTATCTAAATTTTTTTGATAGTCCTGGATAAAGTATAGTATTCTACTCGCATATAATGGCTGTTATTCACTTGGTTGATTTATGACACTCGCCTGCGGCTCGTGTCATAAACTTCATCCGCGTGAATAACAGCCACCATTATATGCTCATTGAATAATATACTAATTTTTAAACTCAAATATTTCAAAAGTGGCTGAACCAAATGCCAACAAATTATATATATATATATATATATATATATATATATATATATATATATATATATATATATATTTGAAATCAGAACAAGATATCTTTCATTTGAGCTAATAATATACAGGGTGTTCGAAGAAACAAGAATTTCTGACTTAAATCCCTCTTAGCCAACACTAGAGAATTAACACAATGCAATAAATTAGAAACAAAGCAGTTAAACCCAGCAAGCTTACTTCAGTAGATGAAGCGTAAAAGAGCATAACATAATTGCGAAATGTACATTTCCGATTCGCAGGCGACAATAGGCGAATTCTTAAATTTCTTTCTATTAATTTTTTTATGACGCCAAATATGTTTTGTCATAATGAATGTGATGTACCCAGCGACTGAGTTAACCGTTGAATTTAGAAACTTGCCTATAGTAGGTGTGTTTAGGGAATCAGTGCCGTAGCTAGGCTAAATTTGACTGAAGGCAAGGCAGGATTTTTGCGCACCTATTATAGTTCGCCCAAGATATTTGCAACCGGCAAAAGAATTTAAAGAATGCAATGGAAGGATTAAGCAACGTTACCAATTGTTTGTAAAACAGTTTTGAAAAAATTGTTTAATTTTTCGTTAATAAGATTTAAACCTTTCTTACCACATCTGGTTTACAAACAAATTTGCAACGTTGTTTAAGCCGTCCCTTATATTCTTTTAATTATTTTGCCGGTTGCAGATATCTTGGGCAGACAATACAAGACCTAATTTGCTTATAGACTATATAGTTTTACTATTTGGCATCCCTTGCCACCAGCGCTCCTAGGCAAGGGCCTACACCTAGCTATGGCACTGCAGGGAATTTCTTCAACATAACATTATATTGTCCTAAAAGGTTTAGACCAGATGCAGGCGTTAATTTTATTTTAACAATATCATATGTTGTAAATTATAAATTAATGTTTTTTTTTCAGGGTATGCAATCTGTATTTTTCAACAAAGGAGAAAACTGCATAGCAGCAGGTAGACTTTTCGTAGAAGATAGTATTCACGACGAATTTGTAAGGAGGGTGGTCGCAGAAACCAGAAAAATAGCCATTGGCGACCCTTTAAACAAATCCACAGCCCACGGGCCTCAAAACCATTTGGCTCATTTGAACAAATTGTTAGAATATGTACAAATAGGTAAGCATTGATCATCAACTACGATACTTGAAGTCATGACCTATTTATTTTGAATGATTTTCCTAACGGAAAGTGAAACTATATTTTGGCCATGACTGCATTTTTTTTAAAAGCTGGCCACACTGGGACTCAATATTTTAAAAATTGAGACATATCGCGTCCCGAATTGAAGTGTGTTGAGATGCGGGACATACCCTTCGAAATCGGGACGGTCCCGATAAATACGGGACGCCTGGCATGCCTAAACCTACCTTGTGTTTGTTTTGAAGTGTAATTGTGTGTTTTGCTACAAATAATAATTATGGAAAGAAATCAAAGGGACAGATTTTGCAATTATACTGAAAAAGAAAAAAAAATATTGCTAAAAACAGTAGGAAACCCAAATTTCCTCCTAATAAGAGAGCAGTGGATTTAAAACAAAACCTTTTTAATTCTTTAATTCAATTCACTATATAGTATAATAACGAAATCGTCTTGTCTTTCATCGTAAGAGTAGTTCTTATTCCAAGAACTATATCCAAGAAACTTCAAAAAACAATGTTTCTTGGAGTAAGACCTCCATGTCGTGTTGTTTTTTGCAGCCCTCGGACCCACTTTTTTAATTCGATGACTCAGTCATTATTCATTATTTCCTCTTATTTCTCTATAGCAATAATTATCTTCATATAGTGGTAAAAGTTGGATCTATTATTTAAAGTTATTTGGCGTCAAAAAATAGTGGTGAGATAAAGCTAACTCGTTCTGTTTGGCGGAATTAGGAAAGCTGCACTCGAGATGACAACGCAACGGGTAGACAAATCATAAGAATAGCACAACCGCGGTTAACTTTACAGCGGCGGATATATCTAGAATTCGAGTATTTTATTCCTAAGCAACAATTCTTTATAATGAATGACACTTACAACATTTTTGATAAAATAAATTTCTTGTTTTAAGTTATAGGAGGTCTAAAGGTGAAGTTATAATCTTATTTTGATTTCATATTACTTCAGACCTAGTGAAAACTTTTGAGAGAAGTTTTGACCTTGACTTAAGATTCTCTTTTTTATTTAATATTAAAAATAACAACTAAATACTGACACACTCGTGAGCCTCGACAGCGGACGAGGAATTTTAACTAATACTTTTTTATTTGAAAGTTAAAAAAAACTTTATTAAAATGCTATTAAATGTGCTTTTTAGGGTTATTTTGCAATAGATATAACATAGACGTAAGCATGCGCCCATACTGTTTTCCGTCTCTCTCTCTTGCGACTACCTTACGGGCTAATCTCTCCCTGCGCTTATGCAATATATATTATAATATGCTTACGTTATAGGATTGTATAATAACCCATAACAGCATGTAAAAATATTCATCCACAACAATGTTCAGTCGCCTCGTGATAGCAACTAATAAATGAATCTGCCTAAAATGAATCGCCTAAAATGAGGATTCGCTTAGAAATATTGAACTAAACCAACTGAAAGGGCCTTTTAAACGCTAAAAAATTTGAGTAAAAATTTGAATTACATAATTTTTTGACCGCACTTTCTAATAAGCAAAAAAAATTGTGAAAGAGCAAATTTAGAAAATGCACAAGCTTCATTCAGTAACCATTTGATATTGACAAAACCAATTCAGTTTGACACTGGCTAAGGTTTTTACTTCTGTTGTCTAGGTGCTAAAGAAGGAGCCAAATTAGTATATGGTGGTAAAAGAGTCAACAGGCAGGGGTATTTCTTCGAACCAACGATATTTACCAACGTAGAGGACCACATGTACATCGCCATAGAAGAATCATTCGGACCAATCATGATAATTAGTAAATTCAGTAACGGGTAAGGTTCTTTTATCTTTTAGATATAAGGCTACTTAGCCTTAAGATGGGCTTTTTCGCTCAACTTTGAATTTACCACCAAGGAAAAATATAATTCTTCACATTCTTACTTCTTGATATTAACATTAAATTTGAAAAAAATATTAAGTATTTTTTGACAAAATAACCAAACAAAACGAAAAAGCCTTTTTATAGAAAATCACAAAGTTTTTCCTACGTCATAATATTATACAAACATCTAAGTATGTTTACTTTTCCTTCAACTTCAAAAGTATTTTACGAGATGTTTGTATTAAGATTCGCTAAAAAGGTTTAGGATTTAGTACTGGTTTAAATTAAGATCTTCTACTGAATCAGTTTTAGGTTTGACAGGTTTTTGTCCTGTCGTTGTTAACAAGTCGTCATTAAAAATTTACGGGATATTGTAATATTTCAGCGATTTGCTGTAACCCAAATGATTTTTATCTGAGGACGTGTTGTTAGAATGAATTTAGTTCTGTTATTGTTGAAAGTACGTTCTAAAATTGCCCTTTTCTTTACAAATTTTCGAAAACACTCAGAACCAAATCTATAGTATAAAACTTAGTTGTCTTATTCTTATATTTGTCAGTTTAAAATGTTTAGTTGTCAAATTAGACCGGCCTACCTTTGGAGAATTTGGACGCGGTTTTATATTCATTGATCTTTGCATTTTTGGAAACTTTTTTCTACTCTAGACTCAATTTAGAGCATAGAGGTAATAAATTTCACGAAATATGCCTCTGCAATCATTTCCTACTAAAAATTTACTATAGACTTCCTCCCTACCAAAAATTATTTAATTATGATTAGCAAGTTGAATAAACCCATTGACCGCAAAATGCCGATACACACAAATGCGTTAGCCCTTCTAGCCAATCGCCTGCCCTCCCGCGAAAGAGAAGAATGCTAGCCGTCGCTAATTAATAAGAAACATCATTTACTAAATTTCTAATTCACCTGAGTTTAAGAGGTTTCATTTCTCGATTACAAAATTATGGGACACCTCAGGAGACTTGCACATTGTGCACAAATTTTATATCGAACCCTGATAAAAAATAATTTAAGATATTACTTAGTATTAAAATTAAAATGGTAAAATTCAGATTAAGTGAAAGAGCCAATAATATAGGTATTTTACATTTTTAGAACGCTAAAGAATCTCACAGGCTGCTCCACTGATTTTTAAATTGGTGTAAAATACTTAGACCGTACGTGTTTCGAGAGCATAAACTCTCATCAGCAGTCAACAGAAGAGAAACTTAAGTTAGATAAGAACACATCTAACTTCGGTCATTATGTCCGTGCTTAATTTTTATGCTTAAAATTCTAATCTATAATCACTACTTAAGTAACTCTAGTTAAATCTAGTTAAATAAGCATAGACCGAAGTCTTACCTAACAAGTTTTTTTTCTGTTGGCTGTTGACGATAATGGTTTATGCTCTCGAAACATGTACAGACTGTGAGTTTCTTTCCCCTTTTGTATATTTACCCTACCCCTACAGAGATGGACTATTTCCGTAAAATTGAACATTTTTGTTACAGAGACATGGATGGTGTGATCAAGCGGGCCAACGCCTCGGAATATGGCCTAGCCTCTGGAGTATTTACCAAAGACATCTCCAAAGCCCTGAAATTCGCGGAGAAAATCCAAGCCGGTACCGTATTCATAAACACTTACAACAAAACTGACGTAGCGGCACCTTTCGGCGGGTTCAAGCAGAGCGGTTTCGGTAAAGACTTGGGGCGCGAAGCTTTGGACGAGTATTTAAAAACCAAGTGTGTTACGGTAGAATATTAGGTTATGTTTTATATATGGATCATGGATTCCAATGTTATCTAAACTTTTTTTAAACCAGTGGCCACGTCTTGACTAGGTCACCCATAGGGTATCTTTGCTCCATATAGTCAATGTACATAATATATAATCTAATCATTAAAAATATTAGTATTAAGCGACACAGTGTTGTCATAGTGGGGGATTTAGTCAAGACGTGATCGCTAATTTACAATCGTCTTAATAGAGACAGTTGTACAACAGTACAACGATGACGTGTACATTAGTATGATGGGTGTGTGTTGTATAGTTGTGTTGTTATTGTTATTTCTTGTGTAAAGTTGTATATAAAATGTAATAATTTCAGTTAACTTATTAAGCTGTAAGTTATGTTTTAATAAATAGTATAAGTCTTATTAAGCTGCGTCTTTTTTTAAATAATTAAGAAGTATGATACTAGGGAAAATTTATTTAGTTATCCAAGCGCCGTGAAAGAAATTAAAATCCTGTGACGGCGACAAACCGCATTTGCCACTCGAACATGTGTTAGCATAACAACTACTTCTGTCGTCTCGATTGGATCGGCGCACCGTGTGATATACGTGCCATGTGTAGTTGATTGGCCAGGCTTGTTTACCACTTCTTTGGTCTGAAATGGTTTTAATAAATCACGTGACTTCTTTCTATTATAAGCATATCCTGTTATAGATCAGCGAGCGTCTAGATAATAATGATACATGCTGTGTGCTGCTGTGATGTTTTGGGTTTAAGATTAAGGACGCAGTTTCTTTACGTTTTGACTGACTTTCACTTTTGAAAACGTTTTAAAATTGGCAGGCTTAATGTTTTCAAATTAATTGTCATAACTGTAGGCTATTTTTTGTGCATAAGCCTACGGAAATGTATAAGATGATGGAAGCGGCTTGCGCGCAAAAAATGACCATACCATTTATTTCCGACTATCAAGATCATCTATATGTTCACCAGTGGCTCGTCGAATTTTTGTAAAATCACGGGATATATTGAAATAGTTTTAGAACCCTATAGCGCAGACAAACACTGTAGGTATGTATCATTATATTACCATAGTAGTTAAATTTTATGAAATTCCTTTAAAAATGTCGCGCAAAGGTTACCTTTTGTAACTTTAGTCAATAAATATGTTTTATAAGAAAGAACACTGTTTAACTTAAAGAATACAGCTGAATTTTTCCTCTTACACTTTAAACGGCTTCACAATAACTTTTTAAAGTTGTTCCAAATAGGTCACGCCCCTTGCGAGAAGCCGACGTCCATGGCACCAAAAAAAGAATGAATAAATAAATGAGAATCATTTTCTTCGTAGCTTGCACCAGAGAGTTTTTTGGGTAATTCTGTGGTAAAGTAGCCTCATTATAAAATGAAACTGCCGCGCTGCGGCGCGGCGGTTCTTTTCCATCAAGAGCAAGAATAAGGGCTTTGAATATTTAGGTTAATAATCTTTTTAAAGTGTTACAAGGCGATATCTCGAAAGCGGTTTCAAATATTTTCATGAAATTTTGGTGAGTTAGGGAGATGGGGGACATATTTAAACATATTTTTGACGTTTACCCCCTCTCTCTATTTTGGAATTTTAGATGGGATGATGTACTTTTGTTTATAAAATTCGAATTTACCTAAAAAACTACGTATGTATGTGTACATTTTTTTTTTTTTTTGATGTTCTTTTGGTTACGGAATTATGGTTAACCAAATTTTGATGAAAATAAATAAATTTTGCCAATTAATCAAGTCACTTATTTCAGAATTATTATTCGTTTGCTTAATTAAACCTGCACGTACCTTTTTGGATCATATGAAAGACCAAATCCGCTTTGCATTGTTCGCCTGGTAACATTTAAAAAAAACTCACCCTGCAAGACATATTTTGTTTGTGCATGCCTGTTACCTCTCGACTGATGCAGTGACGCAGCGAGGGAGGTTTTGAGAGTAAAACCCTTCCCGAGGCGCTTTTAACGAATTAACAAGCTTTATAAACAATTACAAGAGAAGAAAATAAAATTGTCATCATTACCTTCTACAACTGTAACATTGTCAATATTTTATTACGTTCCATGTGTTAATATGATACTCTTAAAATAGACTTTTATTTACTCTTGAACCCCCCCCCCCAGTGGCGGTCGCAGCTTTTTTCAAAGGGGGGGGCGGTTTAGTAGGTGTTGGGTTAGTGTGTTTTTTCAAAGAGGGGGGGGGCGGTTTAGTAGGTGTTGGGTTGGCCCAATCGTCGGGTTAGTGTGTTACAAAAAAAATTGCCTATGTATAAGTTCAAAATTTCTGTTAAAAAAGCATGCATGCAATTTTATCTAGGCCACAATCAATTCTAGAGACGTGTACTGCCTGCACCTACGGCTTTAAATTTTTTGTTTTACCCGCATCGATCATTTATTATTTCTTCGTTAAAAATAGTGTCTTGGGTTAAGAGGGTAAGGGGGGGGGGCGATCGCCCCCACCGCCCCCCCCCCCTGGGACCGCCACTGACCCCCCCTCCCAATACAAAATCCTGACTGCGCTACTAGGCTGACGCGATGCTTCGTACGTTACAGTGCTAGTAGTGCAGCTACTCGTAAGAATCAAAAAATAGTAAACTTAGTTTCTTCGTTTATTATTTAAAAAATATACAGCGTACAACTTATATCATTTCTAATGATTTTAATTAATTTATAATAATTAGAAAAATACATAAATAAATTTAACCGACGCTAGAAAAAAAATCCTTTAAATGTGTTTAATGGCATTTGAAAGAATTTGGAAAAACAGGCCAAGTTCTGGTCAGGACTGTGTGTTTTGTTATCTGAAAAAAATAACTGAAATGTAAAAATTATGCAAAGTTCCTTGCCTACACGTTATTAGCATTGTTTTGATAAGCACAGAAAAATATTGTGTGAATTGATAAATTTACAGACCAAATTTGGCAAGTTTTCAAGGGTCTCAATATTGCTCAGTTCTTTAATGAAAACTTGCCAAGTTTGGTCTGTAAATTTATTAATTCACACAATATTTTTCTGCGCTTATCAAATCACTTCTAATAACGTGTAGGCAGAAACTTGGCATAATTTTTACATTTCAGTTATTTTTTCAGATAACAAAACACACAGACCTGACGAGAAGTTGGCCTGTTTTTTTACATGTATATTTTTGGTGGGATTTCAAAACTTTTTGTTCAGATGAAAAATGATATTTATTTATTAGTAGTTCATATGTATACACATGAACGGTTTTTTTTTCAAGCAAAAATTTTTAATAATGGCTTTTTCTCGATAAGGTTGCACGCATTCCTGGTAATTCTGTTTGTTGCGATTGCCACAAAATAGAGGTATTTGAAAGTAAATTGGGAAATTTAAAAAAAATCTGTTTCCGTCCGTGATCGAACCATGGACCTTCCACGTGTTAGGCGGATGTGATAACCGCTACGACTACACTGCGTACACATCTAACTTTCTAAAGCAGAAGTCGCTATCATTAAAATGTAAACTTAACTGGAACTAGCACGGCGCAGTCCAAAATGAAGCCACGTAGTAGAACAAAGACGACTGCTGAGAAAGGGAAGCCTATCTTTGTTGCACTTACGCGGTTAAATGACAGAAGGGCATTTGTAAATACTTAAAACCAATAAAATAAGTTCTAAGGGCACAAAAGATATTTAAATGATTTTTTATTATATTTAACCGAAGCTAGGATATATAATTAATAATAATAATTTGTAGCAATTTTCAATATGTTGTAATATTTAAAACGCCGAGTAAGGGCATTAAATTTTTGATATTTTATTTGCAGTGAGTGTTTATCATTTTTAAAATTAATTTCTAGCGTGAAATGTACTTTGGGTGTGCAATGGTTAAATAACTACTTAAATTTATTGAAAATATATAAGTACGATTGTTCTATGGCAGGTTTTTTTAGCTTTAATAAAATAAAATAAACGAAATTGGGGGAATCGTTTAAAAAAATCACAGTTGTTCGGAATCGAAACATTTTATTGAAAACTTAAAATATACTAAGCTTTTGTGGCCAATAAACAAAATAATATAATAATCAAGATAATAATATAATAAAATTCTATTTCAGAAAATTCAGGAAAGCTGTCAGTCTACAATTAGGTAAAAAAAAACACATAAAAATATTATACATATAATATGGTAAAATAAAATGGTTTTATTTAATTTATGGCGAAGAGTAGCTTTCTCTCCCAAGAGTTGTAAAGATCTTCTTTTTGCATGTGTTTGGATTCCCCCCCCCCCATTTACCGGCCAACAACAACATATCATCATAATTTTTAGTGTTTGCTAAGAATGTTCTGTCAATAAATAGATATTTCGTACCATAATTAATCACTAAGACCTTTTTTAAACCTTAAATCTTAAAACTTCTTTGTGAATTTGGGGGTAAATGTTTAAGTTTTAGCAACGCTTTAAGTCTAGACCCCCTCCTCGTAAATCCTGGATCCGCCCCTGAGGGGAGTCGAAAAGTGCTCGAAATGGTTCGTGTACAGTGCGCGCGCGGTCGTTTTGCGAGAACTTGGCCTGGCGCACTCTGTGCGCTATGATATAATCAGAGAAAATTTATATAATTTTATTGTAAATGCAATATTTGCAAAGAAATTATTTACCTACAAATAAACACCGCAAAAATCATAAAATAGGGACTCTTGTATATTGAACATTGCTACTCTAGATGTTTATGACTTTTTTTCTATATGTTTTAGTACTGTAGATTGTTAGCGGCTTCCCGTTTTGATATGTTTCCTCAATAGAGGTCGCGCCTTGTACTAAAAGCCCAGAATAAATGGATGGCGTTGTTTATTCTGAGCTAAAAGTATGATTATTCGTAAAATAAAATTAGGAACGCTGCCGAAACTCCGTTTTCTTTAATAAATACAATACTGCCGATTAGACATAGTAATACGATCTTTGTCTACGCACGTGCAGGCTGCCAGCTGTAGTAGATATGAGTTTGCCAATAATTTTAAAAATATTTTATCGGGGAACAAGTGCTAACTTGTTGCCAATACACCTTTTAGAGCCGATCTAATTTTTTAAATAACGAAAATTAAACAAAAAGTCTACCCTAACACAGCCTCGAACCCACCGACCTCTTGGTCAGCTCGCTGATATTCTACCTCTGGACTACGCTGGTTATGTAAGAAAACCGGTCCGATGCCGTCATATTTGATGACTAGCGCTGGTATGAGATCGTATTTATAAATTTTTATGTTTAACCGCTAATTAATAATACAATGCAAATACAATGCGAATATTAGCTACCTAATTAGTTTTTCTTTTTCCAAACCAGATGTTTTGAAAGAGTATATTTTACGTGGCAGTTTGAGTGTATTTCCATAGTGGGCGTGGCGCATTATTATTGGTGGGCCGTCGAGAAATTGTGTCTCTTTTTAACTTCCTAAAGCGCGTATGTCTGTTTCTCTCTTATTTTAATGAATTTATATCGTCCATTTAAACCTATGAGGCCAACTTAAAATACGACCCAGCCCGGAGCAACCTTGGATACCTTTCGACGATGGCTTGGCTCGATTCTTTCTTGGGGAGTTTTCGCATGGAACTTGCACTTTTTTGAAAGAAAAGTTTGGTTTAAAAAATAAATTATTAGGTAATCATTGAAAATGAATTTTGGCCAAATGACCTTAGGGACGCGCCTGCTCATAAGTGTATTAAAAAAATCTTTTACCTTTCACTAAATTATACACAAAATCCATTATTTCAAAGTCCACAGTCTACAAAACTAACAAATGAGTCAAATGACAGCTAACAATAATAACAACATAACTGCAAATCTTTCCTAATATAAAACGCACGCGACGCGAATTTACTAGTAAGGACTGTCACGAATGCAGTTAAATGAATAGCAGAATCTCCCGTATTAAATTTTATAAACAGCCGATTTCTGCCCTATTCATTAAGTTGAAAACTGCTGTGCACGAATAAAGGCAGCTCAGCTCGGCTTTCGAGTAATGTCGCGAGAAAATTATATTAAGTTTAATTGGTCACTGTACGTCGGTGCCGGGTAGGTTTGCCAACTGTCCCGGATTTTCCGAGACGTCCCGGATTTAAAGGTATTTTATACCCGTCCCGCAAAACGGCCTTGCGGGACGCTAATTGTCCCGGAAATCGTTTACCAACTTTAATATATACTACTAATAAACCAATCTTGGATAAAAATTACATAATAGAATAGACATAATTATAACAATACTCATCATCGAGTTAAAATATAGAATAGGCAGTCACTCTTTATTATATTCATAGAATAATTTATAAACTACCGAACAAACAGTTGCTCTCAAAGTTCATCGGATGATAAGTATGAGTGGATAGAAAATGGAGATAGTATGGATTATGTCGATGATGATGTAGACATTGCTTTAGAAAAAGTACAAGATGAGGTCGATGTACCTTTATCAAGTTTCTTTAACTCAAGTTTAAAATATGATAACGTTCATGTCGGAGATTTTGTTTGGGTTCGTCGGGTTGCAAATTTTTTGGGTCGAAAAAGTCAAACGTACTTTTATAGATATATCTGCGTAGTACGAAAAAATATTCAAAAAATGACATAGAAGTTAAATCTCTCAAATCAGTTAATGAAAAGGCATCTTTTAAGCTGGCTGAGAATGAAATTTCGACCATTAAGTTTGAAGACATCCTAGAAAAACTTCCCCAACCCGAACTTCATAATCTTGGTGACCGAATTAAGTATGTTTTTTCAAAAGACATTGATATTTCTGAAGCATAGCATGTATTACATTAAAATTTAACTTTTATATATTTAATTAAAAAAAAAACGTTTGTGTCTACACCTGTTAAATAAATTTTTATTTGCTTTTGTCAATTATATTATTGGTGTGTCAGTTAGTGGTAGGTACATACAAAAAAGTTGAGTGTCATTAACAGGTGCCTCAAACTCACATTTTGTGTTAATTCTTCTGGAACCAAATTTTTTTTAATTTTAAACAAAACTATCCTAACATTTCATGTTTAAAGCCCAGACTACAAGGAAAAAATGCATAAGTTAGTATTCTTAGTAGGTAAAGGATTATGACCTGGAATGATTTTAAACCACAAATCATGGCCTAAAAGTGTCAATAATTACTGGTACACTTACCTTATGTATTTGATAAATTTTGCTAAATGTTACGGAAAAAAGTTTCCCAAATATAATACAACTTTCTAAATTTAAAATAAAACAATATATTTTTAAAAAATTATTGCGTCTCGCCTGGCGCGCTTCTGTCCCGGATTTTCGTCTCAGAAAACCCGGAAATGGATTTTTTAAAGTTAACAACCCTAGTGCCGGCCCAGAAGGTAGTCTGGGGTGACGGGTCGCACGGCGTTTGTTGACTAGCGCTGGCCTATTATACTACTAGCATTCTAGGCCATAAATTTGGTGTTTTAATTTTACTTATTTTTATTTTAAGGACTGTTAATCATTTACTGCAAAGTATGAGAAAATTAGTCACGTGGTTTGAAAATTTTGGTGGTTCTGCAGCTCTGCGGCCCTTATGTACTAGCCGCCCCTAGCAGTAAACAATCAAACCGGTACTTGTGAAAACAGAACGGTGTGCCATGTTAACTTGCCCAGTATTCTTACATTTTTTTTTATTTATAACTTCTGTCAATTTGGACAGTTATATGAAAATTTTTCGAAAATATGTTTTTTTTAAAGCACATTTTGTCAAAAATATATTTTCTCGAAAACAGAAGTTGTTTTGATAATACACTTATTCGAACACTAGGGGTTTTCAATTTTTTTTCGGGAAAAAGTTCTTTAAACCATTTTTCGACCCTACCCTACATTTTTGTAAGAAACCATGTTTTTAGAAAGTACATTTTTATAAACATTGTTTCGAAAAAGACTTTGAATATTTGTATTAAAAAAACACTTTTTTGAAAGTAATTTACTACAAAGTAATATAGCAGACACAGGGAAACGTAAACCTGACCGAAGACAAAAACGGTTCGTTTAGGGTAGTTCAGGATCGTTTGTCATTTTTTCTTTGACATTTTCTAAGCCAGTAGAGTTCATAATTTAAATTTAGAAAAACTCTGTTTTCTAAAAAATATATTTTCGGAAATGTATTTGTGAAAGATTTTTTTTTCAAATACATATTTTTGAAAAAATTTTGTAGATCCATTCCCAAAAAAGCATTCTTTCAAAGAAGCTGTTTTTAAAAAAATGAAATTTAACATTAAAAAAGATGTTTGTTAAAAAAAAACATGACAGTTGGTCAACTTAGCTTACAGGACAATAGGGATTCACCAAATCTGAAAAATCGATATTTCGAATTGATCTTAGATCGTGATCATGGAGATCGATTCACTATTTAGATCGCCTTAAAAGATCGATCTTTAAAAAAATCGATCTTTGGAAAAATTTGGGCGTAGGAGAGGGGAGCCGGGAGAGTGAACAGTGTCCATTCCAAACCAATGCTATAAGTTGTACAGTTGTGGTTAAAAAAAAGAAAATATTTAAATGATATATTTTTTGTTTATTTTTAAGTTAGAAGAAGGGTGTGGAGGGGGACATATTTGATTTAAAATGCTGTCATAAAAAAACATACTAATTTATTGAAAACTAATAAAATAGAAAACATTTGAATGAAAAAATGACAACCGTAAAATAGCAAACTGTCCATAGATACCGATCGACATGACCGGCATCGATGTTTTGTACGATTTCAGATTTGAGTTTTTTTCTAGAAAATGATAGATGGCGCAGTTTAACTATTTCCTTATTCCTTTCCTAATTCTTACTAGGATCGTTTTGATCGTGGCGCAGCGACCCTATCGTTTGTAAAGAATTACATATAAATATTAATTTCCAATTATTAATTGTCTTAATTACAGACATGAAAATATCAGAAGAATCGATTCTGTGTTAAATCGCCGATCTCCTTGCAGGATCGATGGGTAAAAGATCGATTCTTAACTTAAAAATCGATTTTCATTTGGAAAAAATCAACCTTTCCAAGAAATCGATTTAGATCATGAATCCCTACAGGAATTGTTTGATTAATATGAAAATGTATGCATTCCGCTCATTTGGAGGGATATACCTACATACTTACGAAAGTACAATTTTTCTAAAGCCAAATTTTTTTAAAGAACTTTTCAAAAATACATTTTTTCAGAGAACATAGATTTCGAAATTAAATTTTTTCCGACATTAATTTTTTCAAGGAACGGCTTTTTGAAAAAGTAATTTACGAGAAAGTAACGTACCAAACCTATGGAAACCTGATCAAACCAAAAAAAGGTTCGTTTAGGGATATTCTGGATCTTTATTCGTATTTTTTCATTAACGTTTTCCAAGCTACTAGAGTTCATAATTATTTAATTTTCTAAATACTATTTTCGAAAACATACTTATGTATATTTTCGGAAAATGTACATACTTACCTATTTTTTTGAAGAAATTTTTGACAAAAATGCGTGATTTCGAAAAAATATTTCATAAATCCTTTTTCAAAAAAGCATCTTTGTAAAAGCTGGCAGGATATTTTTTAAAAAATGTACTTTCGAAAACATATGTTTCAGAAATTTCGGTGATTCGTTTCTGAAAAAGATGTTTTTCGAAAAAAAAAAAACTTTTAGAAGAGATATTTTTTAAAAACTATATCTTATTTATTTACTTTAGAAGCCTAAACGATCCGACGCAAATTTTAATAAGATCGCAGTGAGACGTGTAAGGAATGTTTTCAGAGACAATCTAAGAGCATGTAAGTAAATTAAAAATGCCAACATATTAGTATTGATCTATTACACCGCACAACAAAATTAACCTATTTGTCTGTTGCATTAGATTTCTCTATTGATTTTGAATAAATAGTGGACGCTGATTTTAAATGTAGGTACTGTTAGCTTTCCGTCATCAGCTCAAGTTTTTGAGATATTGTAATATAACTATGTTATTTGGATATTTTTGTCAGTTACTTTGCAATTAGTGAGTTTCTGTCACTCTAGCGAAATGGCATCGTCGCAGAGGCCGTGTGTAAATAGCCTGGAGTGTTTTTGTTACTTTTGTGGTGAATACAAGTTTAAAGAAAACCGTGTCAAGATATCGGAATGTGTAAAAAACGCTTATTCTGACTACTTTGGATTTTAACTAGAGACATGAAACAAGTCTTGGTGTCCTCATTTGGTGTGTTTAACTTTTGCTCAGGTTTGCTCAGGACACCACGTCTTGTTTCATGTCTCTGGTTAAAATCCAAAGTAGTCAGAATAAGCGTTTTTTACAAAATCCCGATATCTTGAGACGGTTTTCTTTAAACTTCATCGCACAACAAAGTTGACCGTTTTGTCTATTAGTCTATTGCATCAGATTTCTCTATTGATTTTGAATAAACAGTGGACGCTGATTTTAAATGTACTGTTAGTTTCCCGTTATCAACTCATGTTTTTGAGATATTGTAATATAACAATGTTATTTGGATACTTTTGTCAGTTACTTTGCAATTAGTGAGGTTCTGTCACTCTAGCGAAATGGCATCGTCGCGGAGGGCGTGTGTAAATAGCCTGGAGTGTTTTTGTTACATTTGTGGTGAATACAAGTTTAAGGGACAACCGTCTCAAGATATCGGAATTTGTAAAAAACGCTTGTTCTGACTACTTTGGATTTTAACTAGAGCCATGAAACAAGACTTGGTGTCCTGAGCAAACCTGAGCAAAAATTAAACACACCAAATGAGGACACCAATTCTTGTTTCATGTATCTAGTTAAAATCCAAAGTAGACAGAATAAGTGTTTTTTACAAATTCCGATACCTTGAGACGGTTTTCTTTAAACTTGAGTTCACCACAAATGTAACAAAAACACTTGATGCCATTTCGCTAGAGTGACAGAAACTCACTAATTGCAAAGTAACTGACAAAAATATCCAAATAACTTCAAAAATTTAGTTGTACCCATTACAATATCTCAAAAACTTGAGCTGATGACAGGAATCTAACAGTACATTTAAAATCAGCGTCCACTATTTATTCAAAATCAATAGAGAAATCTGATGCAACAGACAAAAATGTCAGTATATTTTTAACATCTTTATATTTTCAATTTTAATAGTTATGATGTTATTGATGATCTTGGGAGGCCCCATGACCCCCCCCCCCCCCCCTGGATTCGCGCTTGGTGGTAACATGTTAAAGGAAACAATTAATTGTTTAACCATTAACCAACCTTATAAAGATGTTTTGTTGAGGGACCTTTCCCAACGGGTTTTAAGGTGACTAGGGTGGTCCCATTATTTAAAAGGGGTGACCATGAAAGTGTAGATAACTACAGACCCATTGCCATGGTGCCCATTTTCTCCAAAGTCATGGAGAAGATTATTAAGGAGCGTCTTGTATGCTATTTGGAATCCAGTGCTATGCTTATTGATCGGCAGTTTGGATTCAGAAGTTGTAAATCGACCACCAGGGCTGTCCTGAGAGTAGTGAGGGACGTAGTTGGGCCTTGAGGAGGGAAGGTACTCACTTTTTTGTGACCTATCCAAGGCCTTCGAGTGTGTCTCTCACAAAGTACTCTGCAGCAAACTGGAATTTTATAGAGTAAGGGGAACTTTCTTAAAATTAATTAAACCTTATTTGAGTGGTAGACAACAATGCGCAAATATAAATAACATATTATATTCAGGTATGTCCTACATTCAACATGGGGTCCCACAAGGTTCGATTTTGGGTACACTTTTGTTTACTGTCTACATAAATGATTTGTTTCACTTTATAACTGCTGGAAACTGTGTTGTTTGCAGATGACACGGCTTTGATCAATTCCGAGAGGAACATTGACAATCTAGCGCGAAAGGTGTCACAAACTGTCAGATGTGCAGAAACATGGTTCAATGCAAACAGTTTAAAGCTGAATATTAATAAAACACAGAAAATCATTGTTTCCCCTAATGGTAAATTGACCCAGGGTGAGCGTGTAAATCTGTTAGGGAAAGTGATAGATGATAGATTGTGTCGGTCTGGACATGTTGACCTTGTAAGAATCGTATATTCTGTAACAAGGTTAGAATGAAAAACTCGATACGAGTGGAAAATTCCGAACGCGAGCGCTAGCGCGCGTGAGGAACCACGAGTATTGAGTTTTTCCATTCTAACTGAGTAACAGACTATATTTTCTCCACGACGAATATATTTTCCATAAAGTCGAGGATTTCCATTTTTTCAATAAATCACCGAAAAATACATAAGAACATTTTCCGAAAAAGAGTCAGTTTTCTTTTCTTGTTGCCAATCCCTTAAAAGTGTATAATACTTTTCATATTCCTGTCTCGATTTTTGCGGCAGCAGTTTTCGCTTATACTATTTGCATAATTTGCAGTTACTGACACTAACTTGTTTTTTTCAAATACGGACATGGACTTTTTGCTGAATACTTCATACCTTTTACATCTGTGTATCACTTGATTATGTTTTTCGACGTTTCGATGAAGAGTAGCATCATCAGGATATTCTACCAGTACGGACCTGGCATTTTTCAAGTAAATACGCCATTTCACAGCCACAAAAACCACAAACCACCATAGAGGAAGGTTGTGAATTGTGCCTTAACATGGAAGATCCCAGGTCCGTATTGTTAGAAAATCCTGATGATGTTGCTATTCTGGATCAAAACGTCGAAAAATATTTTCAAGTTATGCACAGTTGTAAAGGGTATAAAGTATGTTTTTTTAATATCAATGTTGCCAGCTTCTTTACAATATTTTTAGAAACCGGAAGATTTATGTCGGCCTAGTTTACTTACGTCCATTTCGACGCCAGACTCCTCCATTCAGCACCACCTGACACCCCTCTCGTTCCTCTTCACTCACTGATACGAATATACGGTTCGCCCCACTTAAACGTGAAAACGTCAAAATGAACTGTTTTCCGTATTTTCGTTTTCACGCCACTGATTAAAAAAGTACTCTTAATTTCGAAAAAAAAAACAATTAAAAGAAATGCCTGTCGGACTCTGGATTTTTGAATTTTAAAGTGTCAACCATGAATATTCATTTGTTTTCAAACGGTGTACACGGCCTCTTGGTCATTTCGTCAGTTTTTGCCGTGTCGAGACGTCGTTCGGGGAAAAGTGAGGTTAGGTGTTGACTTTTTATGTTTTCGTTTGGAATTGGACAATTTTTCGGTAAGTTGCAGATCGATATTGTATTTTCAGTCAAAAATCACTGCGACTTTCATTGATGTAGTATTTATTTAATCTAAAAGGGGCTAAGAAAATCGATTAGAGAATTCGCTTCGGATTGTCAATTCGCCAAGTTTTATATTTATAGCGGGATCTGACGATCTAAAATTCCCGTTTAATAAGTAAAAAAACATCTAAATTTATTATTACGTCTCATAATGCAGCCAACCAACTTGGTTTTCCTTATTTTTATATATGAATAAAGTTTTACACTGTTTTATAACTACAATGATGATAAAGAAAACGAAAACAATGATTTTTAAAGCTAAACTAGTAAACTACCTACAAAAAAATAATTGTTTTTAATTAATTGCAATGTACATATTGGTTTATTAATTAATAATTATTGTATTTTTAATGTAGCCTGGGTAAGTAGGTATACTCGTATATACATATGTCAGAAATATCAAAAATAAAGTGTAAAGATTTGTTTTATATTGCAATTTTTTTAATATTATTAAAAACAGATTTCAAACATAAAGCAAGTTTTTGCGACATATCGTTTCATAAACGATGTCAAAATTTTTATAGCCGGTTCGTTTTTGCGGATTAATTGGCGACTCAAATTAAGGAAGCCAGCTGCAATCAGCTGTTTTTGAACAAGGAAGAAGGGCTCATTTGACGACAAAATTGACAAAGATGCCAAATAACACGATACTTCATTAAGACAAAGACGAGACGAAAACATTCCCCGTTTTAGTAGTTATCAAATCGGCTCAAGAGGAAGTCACGTTCTTAATTTGATTCGCCAATAGGCGAAAATGTAGGGGAAGGTGTTATGACATTAGCGATGACGACACTGTTTTATGAAACGATAACACTTACAACCCTAGTCGGGACTCAGGTTACAGGCGGTTAAACGCTAGCGTTGACAGATGACAAATGTCAGATTGTTGCGTTGCAGATGGAAGGGCTGCATGTTTCTGCAGATTTATAAGAAGAATAATTTTTAAAAGGTGGATAAAAACAATAAAATCCTTCCTTAACCTCAAAACCACAATCAAAACAAAATATACCGGTTAATCGCTGTGTTTTAGCGACTACCTGTACGTATTTTGGTAACTTGGAGAAAGGGAGATTTTTAGGAGTGGGGGAAGTAACCGCACCTATTATAAGCGGTAATAAATGTATAAGGAAGTTTTGCGACATATCGTTTATTACCGCTTATAATTGGTTAACTACTGCCCCCACTCCTAAAAATCTTCCTCTTTCCAAGTGTTCCGCTAAGACGCGGAGGTTCACCGGTATATTTTATTTTGATCGTGGTTTTGAGGTTAAAGGAAACAAGCAAATACAGGATCTAAAATTTATCACTTCATTGGATTTGTTTGGAAAAATGGGTTCAATTTGCATTTTAAAGTAAAACTTACCATTTAATAGCAGTTCTGTTGTGACAAGGGGCACCATCACCGTATAATCTTCTTCATGATTTAAATTTAGTTCCATGACGACAGGCGCGGAACTACTATGCAGCAAGAGGACGCAATGCGGGGGGGGGGGCTCTAGGGGGCCCACGGCCCAGAGTGTCGTTCATGCAATTACACGTCACGTTTAATACCAGGGCCGTAGCTAGAGGCTCTGGGGCCTCGGGGTAGCAAGTGATCGAGGGGCCCTTTATCTCCACACTTCGGAGGACTTTCAGTCTCATGCGAATACATCTTTTTTTAAAGTTTAGATTTTTATGGAGATGGAGAAACACCTATTTCTCTAAAGTCTATTTATTTCGACGATAAACCGAATATAAACAGATGCAAGCTGCCTACAAGTGATCGGTTCAAACGGTGAAATTGAACAGGGCCGCATTGAGAATGAGAAGGAAAACTTTAAACTGCAAAACTGTTTACAATTAAATAAAAACTTAAATAATTGCCAGCCTTGACAACCGAACAAACAAAACAGCGATTAAAAATCAACGCAAAAAATTAAAACTACAAAACAAGTCAAAACTCGAAAGAAAGTCGCATAGCCTTTTTCACTAGACAGCCTAATTACAATCCTGCGAAATACCGCCGATAGCTGTCTGGCACGCCTCTTTCAATTTAATGTCCGGCCGGCCAATACGAATAGGAAGCTGGTGGAGGCTCGACGAGATCGTCAGACTATGACGTGTAGGGTTAATATTTACATCGGTCTAGCTCGGACATGGCGATACTTTAATTTACGTTATTTTAGCTTAAGTAAGTAAGTAATTTTGAGGGGCCTGAACAATAATTTTACGAGGGGCCCAAATTTTGAAGTTCCGCCACTGCATGACACATTCAGTATTTTCATTAGAACAAGCCATGGCGATATTATTGCTTTTGTCCACCTTTTAAAAATTGCTTTTCTTACAAATCTGCAAAAAATACAGCCCCTCGCATCTACTATGCAACAATCTGACATTTGTCATCTGTCAACGCTAGTGGTTAACCGCCAGTAACCTACGTCCCGACTAGGGTTGTAAAACTGATATCGTTTCATAAAACAATGTCGTCATCACTGATGCCATCACACCTTCCGCTACATTTTCCCCTACAACCGTTGATTTGCAAAAACGAATCGGTTCTAGAAATAACCGTTTTTAAGATATCGCATTTTAACACTTTAAAATCCTCCCCCTGTTTAGGTACTGCTCGCATAATCTTGATAATTATTATTTGCCTTGCCTAAATGTTTAATCATGAAAATAGGGATTTCAAGAACTTAGAAATGCTTGCAAATAATAACTCAACTAGCCTCTTCTTCCTCTTTCTCTATAAAAATAGAGCTGCCACTTTAGCATCGACTTCGACATTCTGCATTTCTTTTTAAAAGAATACTGCCTGCTGGACTACTACAGTTCTATAGAATTAGCATGGTATTTTGTTGTTGATAACTTTTTTTTTACTTTTGAAAAAGTCGAAAGTTGGCTCCCCATGAAATATAGCATTTAACAAGAGTTATGGTTCAAAACTCATGAGTTTCCTTTAGTGCTGCAATAGTTTGTTGTTGAATGTTTTACTTCCCAACCCATTTAAAAAAAATTCTAATAAGATTTCTGGTCTAGAAAATCATAAAGAACTGTAGGATTCCAGAACTATTAAGCACTGTAGCCAAACTTTTGTTTTGGTTTTAACGTTAGCCCCCTCCCCCCACATTTTTAAACTATCGTTTTTACCTTTATGTTAACGGAATTAATAATAAAAGGCAAAAGGGAACTCTAGAACCCTTAGATGAAACTGGGAACTCCATTCATTTTGTATATTTTGAATTTGGGGAGCCAACTTCACAGACCAGATAATAATATTATTATTTTCTTCGCTGTGGTTGGGTTTTCTTGGGTAAGATCAGTGGTTGCGGTAGGACTCTTAAAAAAGACTAGTAAGGCTCAGAATCACGCAAAATCCTAACCATAAGTCCAATTGACTATTTCTCGTGTCATTGCCCCTCACGGGCCAGTTATTTCAAGGCCTATTTAGGTAAAGGCTTTACCTCAAAAATAACAGTAATGCCCACCAAATGCGCAAATACTTGTGTCTAAAATTAGTAAGCATTTAATAAACAGTTTCTGGTTTTATTTTCGCGAACTAAATTCCAAATTAATGCCAAAAGGAAGAATCCAATAAGAGTACTTAATTTAAAGACCTGTCCGTAACAATGTCAATTGGATAATTTCTTTTGTGTAACAAAATTGCTAAAATTTAAATTGATTTGCATGGATCTGCGTATTTGTTCCATTAGACGTATACATTATTTACATTGAAGGTCAGACGTAAAATTTGAGATAATAATATAAAAGATATACAGTGTTGCCGTTATGCCGCTTACACCAGGCCAGCTGCTGGATCCCGATGCTTTGAATTCTACGCGATTTTGACACTAAATGACAGTGGCGATGTGATGGATCGTTTGTTTTGCTTGAGTAGTCATGTGACTTTGACACGTAGAATAGAATTATATGTGGCTTGATCGGTCACCTGGGTTAGGCATAATATTTTGATTATAATGTAACTTGATTACAGTTTAGTCAAATTACGATGTACTCTGATTAACTTAAATTTAATGACATTGTAATTTACAAATGATCTTGCGACGTTGTTGACACATCATATGTCATTAATGTCATATCTATCTAATTCTTGTTTATTTAACCATTTGAAAGTTGGTGGGAATTTTAAATATTTTCTAATATGTTGCAGCAATATAAATAAAACATTATCCTTTCCAAAATTAAACTGTCTCCAAAGATGATTTTATAAAACTCTAGCCAAAAACGAACAGCAAAAACCCGTCAGAAAGAAAAATTAGACGGTAAACATAAGAGTTAAATTTTTTAAAGTTTCTGTTTAAGACACCCCACTGCTTGCAACGACTGTAAAGTTTGCTGGCAGCAAACCAGATGTAAATAAATGTATCTGTTCTTCTTTACCTAATCTAAGGCATCGTGTCTCAACCTTTTTAGTGACCCCTAGCATTTCAAAAAAAAAGTGAAAAACCTTACGACCCCCTCACTATATTATATTTTAACAGTTATCACAGGTTTACATTACTAACGTGTAAAATTGATTATTTAATAAAATAATTTTCCGTATACTTATGTATCTTATTTTCTTGAAGGGCTCCTCCCCCCCTATACCTGATCGCGACCCCCTGGGGGTCGCCACTCCCAGGTTGAGAAACGATGATCTAAGGTAATATTATTAGTATTCGTACGTATTATGTTCAGTATTTCTTGTATAGGTCGCATGTTCTCCAAAATAAAAAATTCTGTTAAGTGCAAACTATACTATACAATTAGTGTTCCGTGTCCACCACTGAACCTGAACAAATCTCAGCCGCCCGATCTTCGCCCATCTGCCGCGCTACCCGCCGCCGACGGCACCAACGCCGTATCACATCGCGTATGCGCGGAGCATTGGAAAACGTGAAAGATCAAAAGTTGTTCTTTACATCGTGAGAAATATTTTTTGTCGAAAAACTTGTTCTCTAAAACCAATGGTTCAGCAATTATAAGAAAATAAACAATTAAATTGTTTATAACAATTGATCGCGCAAGAATTTTTCAATCCTAATATTTTTTGTTCAATCTAATTCTCAATGTTCATGATTTTTTCAGATTTTTATGAACGATCCTTTTGGTGATAAGGGTGGGGGACAGCAATTTTTAAGCGTTTTTCCCGAAAAATGTTTAAGGAAAATTGATAAAAATATACATCATATTTATTGTTGAATTCGTGCTTTAATAGGCTTTCATTTGACACCATACACGATGCCATTGAAGAAACGTTTTTTTCATTTCCCAATTTACCCCCTGAAATTAACCCCAGAATCAAAATTCAACTTTTTATACTTTACGTCTATAAATTGGGCCACCATTCGGACCGGCTGGTGGCTCGGTGGGTAGCGCCGCAGAAATTTGAAGCGGACTCACTCGATCACGGCGCCGTACCTAGTTCGATTCCGGTGATGTACCATAAAAAAATAAAAAAAGTACAGGTCTGGGTGTTTGTGATTGTCAGTATGAATGAAGCGTGTCTATGGTCTATGCGTGCTAAATGAAGGGAGGTGGTAGAGGTATTCTTCCTCGACCGGGGGGCCACCCCACACACCCTCCTGAAGGGCTGGTGAAATTCTTAGGAATGTTTCCAGCTCTGGGTGTGTGAGTCGGCTTTCATCAACACAACCCACGGTACCTTAGTACTTAGGCTTGCTGCCTTCGTGGGTTGTATAAAGATAAAAAACACTCTATTTTTGTGTCAAATTTCAAATTTTTACATCGAATAGTTTCAGAGAAAATCGCCTGTGACAGACGGACGGACGGACACCGACGTGATTCTATAAGTGTTCCGTTTTCACGGACCACTAAAAAGGAACACATTAACTATGATAATCAGATTATGATGGAATTGTAAGGTAATTGGTATGGCATTATGACCAGAGATTACACCAATAAATCTGTTACAAGGTAATCTGATTACCCATTACTTAGTTAATTGTAATTATTAGGTGTCTTACTTTTTGCCCAACGGCGCCGACGCCCCGGACAAAAGACTAAACCAACCGAGTTGTTCAGAGTTTTTCACCATAAGGCCAGTTTGGATTTTTCACAATCTGGGTGCGTTTCACGAACCATGAGCATCATCAGGGGTGATTATTAAAACTGAGTTTGGTTATGTTGAAAAATTGTTTTTAGATCACTGTATATTTAGAGGAAAATAAATTAGTTTGGAACCAGGTTCATCAAAAAAATTCATGAAGTGTTCCTACGTACCCAGTGACGTTCGTAAATATGTGAATTAGAACTTTTATCATCCGGCTTCAGTTTTAATCGGCCTTCGGAAATTACGCAACCTCATTGGCGCTCGAATGTCAGAAGATCCGTGCCGATCACGTGATTGGCGGATTTTGAACAGGCCACATGGTTGTGTTTATGGATTGATGTATAGAGTGGACCAGAAAGAATGTGAGATGATTTTGATTCCAGCATTCTTGGATTCTTGCTACTGATAAACAAAGTCATGAAATAGCAACGTTTCCACATATTCAGACAGGTGATTTTACTGTATAAAATAGTACCAAAACCGTAGACGATTGTGGCGGTACTCGTAAAGACTTAAAGTTGTCGAAAATTTACGTAAATCATTTGCTCACTAGACTAGAAATTTAACTTTTCATGGCAGTTAAAACGACCCTAAATATTGGCTCGTATGGCTCCGGTGATAGGTACCTACCTATTCAGTAAAAAAAAAGGTTTTAGACATTGTAGGTACTAGCATTAGGTAGGTAGGGTAAATGCGGCAGTAGCCCGAGGGTTTAGACAAAACTCAACTTCTACATAGTAACATTTTTGTTTTAACACTGAAAACACGTGTTCCAATCCACCAAGATGGGTCAAGATTTTACTTGATCCTTAAATATATGCAATTTTAATTTTAGAAACCCTTTTTTGATAAATTCAGTTTACCTGGAAAAGCATTTTTGCTAGTAGTCGGACAGCACAACCCAGTTGTCGGCCATGTAACTGCCGGTAGTCGGACAGGCTATGATTGGTCAATTATAGACAGACCCGGAGTTAATAAGAACAACTACATACATGTAAATAGGATTACCAGATGACTCGCTTTAAAAAGAGTACAGTTTTACGCTTCCGGCGCATTCGCCAATCTATAAAAACATATAATAAGATTTGTAAAAAACGAATGTTTATTGAAGTTTTGTGAGCACATAATAAATTAATTCTGAGTTCAGAATCAAATCAACCAATTAAATGTTAATTATCTACTCATAATAGAACCAAAAAATTTTAACCAAGCATTTTGTAGCTGTATGGATTTATAGACTTATTGATTAAAAAGAATTTATTTTGTGAAAAAGAGTACATTTGAGAGGATTTAATAAAAATAAGAGTACAAAAACTTAGGATCTCAAAAAGCGTACATGTACTCTTAAAATAGTACGATTGGTAACCCTACTTATAAAACATTTTTATATAATGTAGTACCTAATACTTAAATGTTTGTATTTTAACAGCAAAAACTGGTGAAACAGAACAAATAACAATGTAAAATAAAAATTAATTTTAATCTTAGGTGGATTGCGAAAAAATAAACAACTTTTTCTTTAATACAACCCTGTACGGTAGACTTTGAAACACCATATTGACGGCATATTTCCTCCTAAATTTTTGCCATTTTTAACTGTTTGCATAGATTATTGTAAATTTTCTTTCGAATATTGTCGAAACTTTTGCTTTTTTGTCGAATTCATGCTCTAAAATAAAAAAAAACAAAATTATTAATTTAAAAAACGGCAAAAATAGCATGTGGCCGGTAACTGGACATAGTCAATTTTATATACTCGCTAGAAGTCGGACACTTTTTATTTCTTATTTATGATGGGAATCTTCCTTTGCCGTGTGTCCGTCTACTGGCTAGTATTATGAGTACCTAAACAAGTCATTTACAGTAAAGACCAATATCATATTGCTTCTGTTTAGTTAGAAAAACATAAAAGCAAACATCATATCATTTTTCCGTAGTCGGTCACCTGCCTGACTCTTGACTTTTTGTGAATTTTCTTGTGCCAGTTACCGGCCACTGCATTTTTAACCTAAAAATGCTTTAAAATGGCTTTTAGTGATGATTTTTAAAAGATCTTGACTATACTTTATACCCATACATAACTTTAGCTTAAGGCGGCATTGTCCACGTGGCGTCCATGTTGGCCAACTTAATTTCATGTTGATATGGGTTTTCGGATTTAAAATTTTTAACAATAACATTATAAGATACCTATTAAGTATAGCTTCATATCCTGCAAGCAATTTTCAGTCAATTATTTCAACTTTCAACGTGTATAATGATTTCATTCAGAATATTAATATATTAAAAGATCTATGGTGACATTTTTTCTGTCACTAGGACCTCAATATTCTTTATAAATATTGTTTTCCTAAAATAAATCATAAAGTATTTTGAAACTTTTATTAATACTTTTAAAAATACCTATTGAATATGAAGCTATACGTTATACCTATGTTATTGTTAAAAAATTTATAGCCAAAAAACCAGGCGCCGTCCATAAGGTCATTTGGTCAATGACCCACCTAAAATATTCAATGATCTACGTAATAATTTATTTTTTAAAACCGAAAAATAATCTTTTCTTTCAAAAAAGTGCAAGTTCGAAAGAAAAGTCCCCAAGAAAGAATCAAGCCACCGTATACAACGGTGATCAAGCCAAGCTTGCTCCGGACACGCCGTATTTTAAATTGACCTCATAGGTGTATATGGACTACATAAAATGCATTAAAGCTAAGAGAGAAATAAACATACGTGCTTGAGGAAGTTAAAAAGAGACACAATTTGTCGACGGCCCACCAATAATATCGCTTTCGGGGGCGCGTGGTTGTCAACGCCGCCGCGCTGGGTGTTGGGTTGTCGCAAATTCTAGCTCACTAATTTAAATCTGACCAATTTATTATTAAATCAGTATTCGCGATACATTTATACATTTAATATAAGCTTACCTAATTTTATTTTAAGATATTTAGGTAATTGCTAATAATAATAATATTAATAATTATAACTGTGCCCATCAAACATTAAAACCTACTAATTACGACTTTCATAACAAGTTGGCCACGCAGCTGCAGCATCCAAAGGTTGTGTTTTCCCTTGAGTGGATTCTCGCGAGACCCCGTTGATCTACCTTGACCAACGTGTCACGTGTATGTCGCTTAATATATCAATGCAGATATCACGTGACTTCTAGTTCAACGGGATCTCGCGAAAAAATACCCTTTTTTCTTGTCGATGTCGATGTGCAAGCAAACCCAAGCAAACAACAGAATTTTTATTTTAAATTGTTCAAAAACTTTAGTAAAGAGGTACCAAAATACTGTTTAGTTTTGCTTTGGTGTTTTGTGTTATTAGTAAAATACTTTCATTTGTGTACTGTTCTGTTAGAGAGTCGTTAATCCACAAGAAGTGTTGAGGATGAGAATCTAAAATGGCATATTGTAGGGAATGTAAATTGGATTTCTGTAAACCCTCTAACTTGAGAGCTCACGTTAAAAGGAAACATCCAGGCACCTACATTTGAGATAAACTGGATATAATTGCGCCAATAACTAGAAATCGATTTGGTTCTGGTACCTAATTATTATTCATGTAGAGAATGTAGTAAGTTTGTGTGTAACTGTGGCGCAGCCACCGGGGGGGGGGGGTGTCCCCCCCCCCCAAGGCGTAAAGATTATACAATATCCATTTCCCAAATTAACGAAAATCAAGCAATATTTGTCAAATTTTTTTGTCAAACACAACCCCCCAATAAATTAATGTCAGAAAATGTGTCATTTTCGCTTTGTACCTAGTATCAAAATTTTTTAAGGCGTATAATTTTTTTTCAAGTCCTGAAAACGATATCTTTTTAATTTAAATATTTAATATTTTTCAATAGCTTTAATAACCCTGAAAAAGATGAAAAAATGAGTTTTTCGTCAGTTTTTGGTACTTATCTCTTAAATCGTACGTTCAAGTTCAAATACGATGGTTTGTAAATTCATTTTAAAGATAATGCAATTATCTGCAAATAAAAAAAATTTGCCTTTCTATCTACATCTGTTCGAAAGATATAGATAACGGAAGGTTGAAAAAGTTGAACAAAAAAATTTAGAATGTTGTGATACATCTCAATAATTATAAGTTATTGTTAAAACTGTTCATCATTTCCAAAAAGTTGACTTAATTTCAAGCAAAATAAAAAATCTTCTTTTAAAACCATAGATAGGATCGTCGGAAACTGTATGTCCGCGCCGACACAACGATGTTGACAGTGCCAACCGCGTAGAGTGCTATGACGAAATGCATTTAATAACTTTATTAAGTTTTTTTCGAGTTTTACTTACTTAGTGAAAATATAAAATTAATTTCTTTGAATTGAATTTCCTTTAAATAAAGTATTTTAAATGTATCATTCTCATAATATAAAAGGACAAAATGGTACATTGAAAATAATTAATTCAAAGGAAATTAAATTAAAAGGAATTAATTTTAATATTTTTACTGAGTAAGTAAAACTCGAAAAAAACTTAATAATACAGCTATTAAAAGCATTTTTCGTCATAACACTGCCAACACCGTCGCGGACATACAGTTTCCGACGATCCTGTCTTTGGTCTTATTCCAGATAAAAGATGAATGTTTTTTTTTATTTTGCTTGAAATTAAGTCAACTTTTTGAAGATGATAAACAGTTTTAACCATAACTCATAATTATTGAGATATATTACAATATTCTGATTCCATAATTTTTTTGTTCTATTACCTATATCTTTTGAACAGATGTAGATAGAAAGGCATTTTTTTTATTTGCAGATAATTGCATTATCTTTAAAAGGAATACACAACCCATCGTATTTGAACGTACCAGTTAAGAGATAGGTGCCAAAAACTGACGAAAAACTTTTTTTCATCTTTTTTCGGGAGTATCTAAGCTATTTAAAAATATTAAATATTTCCACTAAGAAGATATCGTTTCCAAGACTTGAAAGAAGAGTATACGCCTTAAAAAATTTTAATACTACTCTTTCTCATAAAATAAAGCTACTTAAGCTAAAAAAAATTAGTAAAATCAAGATTTTTTTTACAAACTATTGATCCGGGATTTACATTTTGAACTTAAATTACTTAGATCACACCACTTTCACAAAATGTAAAAAAAATGGAAGCGGGAAGACCTTTGGGTTGTTGGTGTAAGTTATTGTATTGTATTGTATTAAGTTAATGTCAGTGGCGAGCCGTGTCTTTAGTAGCGGAGGGGGCACAACGATTTGGGGGCGCCAAATTATTTTCCTTTTATTGGAGAAAATGAGATCGTAGCAGGCAGTGAATCTCCAGGGGGCGCCATAAATTACTTTCCTTTTATTGGAGAGTATGTGGTCATATGAGGCAGTGAATCTCGGTGGGGGCGCGCGGGCGCCGTTAGGACGGAGGCGGGGGGGGGGGGGGGCTTAAGCCCCCTAGCCCACCCGACGGTACGCCACTGAGTGTAATATGTGTAATATAAGTCTCTGAAATTTACCTAAGTTCGGTTTTATCTTTATACTTCTAACAGAACAGTGTCTAACATGGGGTTACAAATTTGACTTGTCAAACTCAATGGTCTGCTTCAAAAATGCACTATATCAACGATATATATACATTTCAATATTCTTAATAATCTGGAGTAGGTGGGCACTGCAATTTTTATACCTAATCTAAGCTGCTTACGGCTACATATTAAAAAATTGATACATATTTATGTACGTACACAATTTGGTAAACTGTGGCTACCTATGCTGTACACTTTACACTTGCGTAGCGTATTATTTAGTTTACAGATTGTCGTATGTTTAAACGATTGCCTAAAAGGAGTACTTCGTCCTTTAATATTAATAAGATAAAAACTAGGGCAGTGCCTAATACAAGCGTAACAAGACCGTCTGGAACCCCAGGGTAAGACAATCACCTGGGGCCCCCCTCTTCCCAAAGAAAATTAATAATTGCACTAAAATAAATAATAAATATAGTAATATATTTTTACTGATAATTTTTTATTCTATGCGGTAATTTTTTTTTAAACCAGGGACAGAGAGGTTGACCTTTCATAAATTCATTAAGTTATATAGCTTTCGGAACAAAGGTGTTACGATTTGGTCCCTAAAATGGCGGGGTCCCCGGGCCTTGTCCCGAACTGCCATATGGTAGTTACCTACGCCACTGACAAACGAATTTTTTTATATGAAAACACCTCACATCACCATTTCTAATCGGCGGACATGTGAACCCCCCTAAATTTTTGTAAACACGGCGCCTATTGACACATGTACCATCGTGTGACTGATAATTTCGGCTAAATATGAGCATTGCATTGCCAGAAAATATATTTCAGTTAGCAGACTCGTATTTGAAATTTTTAAAAGTTCGTGGCGAACACAGAAAGCAATCTTGTTGGTTTAAATAGATTTATCTTTCGGCGTCTGACATCTATTTTTCACATGATGGTACACACAAACTTATTTTAATCCATGTATTAAAGATAGTTACAACAACAGATAATAAATTTCTCATGGCAACATTTTTGTTAAGTGCAATTACTAGTATAGATTACAATCATAATCATCAGGTTCCCACCTGCTAATCTTCAATTTTGAACATGATAAACGTTGATAATGAAGATGGCAACATGTACATACATATATAAAAAAAAACATAAACACGGTAGTTTGTTTCTGTATCTCAAAACTTGGATATCATTGTGCAGCTGATTTTAATATCTAGTCTCCAAAATTGTTGCTATCTCCTAAAATACTAATTATTTTGTAAAGTATGTATGTAACTTACACCGGGAGATTTTGAGAAATTGTTTTTAACATACACAAGTAAAGGTGTGATAGAATAAAAGGTAAGGTAATAAATTTATACTAATAATTACAATGTAATACCCACTAACAAATTTAAAAATTAAAACGCTAATGAATTATCAAACAAACAAGTTTTGGAAACAAAAAAAATCGGAGAAATAGTAAAATAGCTCATAAGTTTCTAATAATGGCTTATTAAACATTACATCACAAAAAACTGTCAAAACCTTACTGATCAACTAAAAGATCTAAATTTAAACTAGCACTTACTAAGTCTTAAACATTTTTAATAAATCCCGTGTTGTTTGGGACATTTCCGGTGCTGAAAAAAATTCGAGAAAAACTTGTACTTTATTTCGATTGCATCAGTTGACTCAGTAACTTTACTTTTGTCGTTTCCCCGTACACCACATCAATCCAATCCAAAACTTATCTTTCATTGAAAAAAATCGCAATCTTCATGTAAGTCATACAAGGGTACAGTGGTCATATCACGCCAAGGTTATCAAACTATTTTATAATGTTAAATGTTTCGTTTTGACTAAAAGTTTTTATAATTTTTGGTTTTCGATTTTCCAATCAGTTTAACGGGGACTTTAGAACGGTTGTACTCGGTTCCGGTGTAGGTACTGGTACATATATAGTTTATGGTAGTACTAGTACTATTGGTGTCGATTATTATTATTGTTCTAGTAGGATTTTCTTGGTGGTTAAATCGTGTAATTCATTTGGTGGGCTCAAAAAGTAATACGAAAAGTAAGTTATACTTCAATTCATTATTATCCTCTGAATTCACTAAGAAATTTTGACATTTATAAAAGTTCTAGTTGTTATAGAAACTAAAACTTCTAGTTGACCATTTGAGCTTTCGTCGTGCCATTAATTTCCAGTCATTTAAAAATTTGTCAAGAACAATCACTAACATTTAGTTTAAGACCTGTCTTTTTTGACAATTTTAGGTTATTGACAAAATATGGGTTTAAATACATTTTCCATGTAGATTAGGCTCTACTCTGATTTTACATAATACTCGTATATGGTGAGCACCTTAAAAAGTAATCTCTATTTTTGTTGCTTTAATTCAAAAACAATTCATTTTATAAAAATTATATTTTGCATAATATGCTTTTACCGTTGATATAAATAAAGGCACTTTTGATCCCCTATATACAGGTCGGATTATTTTTAAAAAATCCTGGTTTTGCGCTGATTGAAGCACTGTTTATCTTAGACAAATATTAATATTTACTATTTGTATTCTGCTTTATATAGAGTGTGCAGTTTTAAATAGTATTTTTATTGTTACTTAAATTATAAAACTTAAGTTGAAAAAAGTACTTGGAGTACTTAAAGATTTCGGTTACAGTTTAGATTTTTCATACTACGACAAGATAAAAAAAATGTTTGGTTTTGCTCTATCTCTGGAACATTATCTTCAAAGAATTCATATTTTACACAGAACTGATGATTGTACGTGGAAAAAAACTTTTAATTTTTTTACAGGATTGTAAATTTTAAAAAATTCTTCCCATTTTTCTATGAATGTGTTTGATCTTACTGGAATTGTGCGCATGTGCAGCTTTTGCGATGACAAAGCCTAAGCGAACGTAATTTTTAGTAGGTACTAATGAAGCGGCTGCAGGAGGCTTTACATGAAAACTTTATCTCATCCCTCTTTTGTTGAGAACTCGCCCCTTAACTTCTTTTCATAGACGTAATTTGGATTCTACATTTAAGCGATATACAGGTTCTTAGTATGGGCAAATATATTTGCTGTTAGTAAAGATAGAGACACTAAATTTTAGGTGTATTCTATTGGTTAATAGTGTTTCCAGATCCCTGGACCAAAAAGGGCTTCGGGACCATCAAATTTCAAGTCCCGGTACTAGTCTCGAAAATCCTGAAAATGGTCCCGAATAATGTAATTTTCTATGAAAAAATTTAGTAATCAAGTGTCATGTATACTTTGTATTTTATTTCAGTAATATTAGTATGCTCGTATAACAACAGCAATAAACATAATATACGAAACGACAAAAAAATACATATTAATATTAAAATGAACTGAACCGAGTGAGGATAAACAAATGTTATTGTAAAGAATCAATAAACACTACATTCTACTCGTATATTGAAATAAAATGAAATAATAACCATTATTTTGAAGTAAAATAAGACTGCCGAATACCGAACGCCGGGGAATCTCCAATCCCTATTGGTTAATAAATCTACTTTTTATGTAATTTAACTTTTTCAACCCTATGCCGTTTAAAGGTCTTTAAAAAAGAAACATTTTACCGCAAACCCGAGGTCCACATCTTAGTTTGTTTTTAAATGGCAAGCCTTGAATTAATTAATTAATTAGAAATCGTGAAAATAAATTAAAAATTTAAATACCTCTATTTCTCTTATTACTTTAAAAGTTGTTCGAAATGACCACCATGAACTTCTTGGCAGTGATAAAGTCCATTTTGACACTCACTTCTCACATGTTCGGGAATGGCAGGTGTTACATCTTGACAGAGTTCCAAAATTGACTTTATTACTGTCAAGAAGTTCATGGTGGTCATCCTGAACAATTTTTAAATTTTAAACTAATAAGAGAAATAAAGGTACCTACTTATTTAAGTAAATTTTTTTTCCGATTTTTAATTTTTATACGCTTGCCATTTATAAAGATACGGATCGCGGGTTGGCAGCAAAGTGTTTCTTTTAAATGAGATACCTATCACACGGCATAGGGTTGCATTTAAAATTTTTGTCCTCAATTCCCTAGCGTGAGCCCTCAAGGGGGTTGATAAAGTTAAATTACATAAAAAAGATTTATTAACCAATAAGATCCACCTAAAGCTTGGTGTCTCTATCTTTCCTCAGACTTTTCGAGGACCCTGTATTAATATTGTTTTAACAATTAAAAAGATTTTTGGGATTATAATCCTTTATATTATTCTTTAGAATTAACAAAAATATATATCACAAGAAAAAGTGCTTTTTAAATTTTTTCAATAATAAAAAATAATCTGTCTTTTTTCACAAGATCGTGACCTTAAAGATCTCGTCCAGTAGATTAGGTTATCCATTTGGTTTATCGAGTTTTTAGTCCTAGGATGGGGGCTATAGGGGGCTCGAAATAAGATATAAAGTACCCAAGGGTAACCTGTATATGATTTACTGATTATTTAGTGCGCTGTTAGCAATTTTTTCAAGTTTTAACAACAAAATAATTTTAACAGGGTTTCTTTTTATCCATTCCGTTAAATTACATAATTAACATAAACAATAAATTTGACCCCCGACCCCACGTTCCTTACATGCAAACATTCCTTATTTGTGTCTACATATACGTATGTCGAATGATTTGCATAAGGTCAATGTTTTCGGGCAAATCAAAGTCATTTAGATTTTTTTTATCACTAATTGATTTGATAATGCTTTTGAAGAGTCCAAAAAAATTCGAAAGTACTGACATTACTTTTTGTTATAGTATTTAATATACCCATTAAACGTAAAAACCAAAAACTTTTAGTCAGAGCAGAATTTAGTGCCCAATAGATACTAACTTTGCTTTGCTTAACATTGTTGTTTGCTATATAAAATTAATGATCGTCCGGTGTCAACAGAAAAGAAGACATAGGGCGAGTTCTTATATTCATCCATGTCTAAAACGCTCAGTTAATCACATTTCCATCAAACCGTGTTTAAACCAATGAAAGCTTGCTGAAATTAGTTTTTAAATTCATCGTATTTTCATCGGATTCATCACACGTGAAAACCGATGTTTCCGATGGATGCGTGGTATGGGAAGTCAACTGTCAGACTCTGCATAAGCAAAGTTTAAAATTTTTTTAAATGGGACCATAGGTTTACATGTTAAATTATTAACCCATGTGAGGCCCTGTTCTATTAGAAGTAGAGAGATAAAACTTGATATGGGTAAATTTCAGCCTTAATATTATGTTAATTTGCCAAATATGCCAAAAGTGCTTCAAAGATTACCAAAAAAATACATTTAAAATTGTGACAATAAAGCAGAATAACGTTTTAATGGCAGAAACTACTAGGTACTTATTTTGCCACCTTCACTTGGAACGAAAAGATAAAAAACAATAATACAAGGGGTGTTAAAAATTAATGGTTTTCAAAAAATAAAACCATTTGTTGATGTATTTTTGAAGCCTTTTCGGCATAATTGGAAAATTTACTTGTATCTCTATACTTCTAATAGAACAAGCCCTAACATGAGGTTAAACATCTGACATGTAAAACCACTAACTAACAATGTTAAAAAAATTTGAGATTTATTTATTGGTCCTTTAAATTCAAAAAAATTTAAACAATGTAGTAACAATTTTATATAATATATATATATATATATATATATATATATATATATATATATATATATATATATATATATATATATATATATATATATATAATATGTATATGAATATTATATTTTGTATATAGCTAAGGCTTATACTGCTGATATAACAGAAATTTTTTAATTGTTGCTTTAATTCAAAAACATGCACAACAAGTTTGTTGTGCATGTGGGCTGGTGTCCAACAATGTCCAGTCCTTATTCATGTGAAGGTTGTTTCTGTCGAAATGTTCATTTTAAAACCACGGTTTCTTCAAGGGCGATTTAATTTCTGTTCCATAAGTGACGCGTTCAGAAATATTTTCTTGATTAATGATTATTGGGAGCAAGTCAGGTGGGCGAAGTGTTTCTCCTTCTTGCTTATTCATGTTGGTTAAGAAACCGGACGATTTAAGACCAAATTGTACCATGCTGACAGATTTATATTTTTGAAGAAATTATTTGCATAAGTAATAAAAACTGTTTATTCCTTTAAAAATAGTTAAAGATTACGGTTAGTGGTTAGTTTTTAAAAATGTATAATATTTGCAGATATCCGTAATCCGTGTATACGCCTTAATTTTGCCAGTTACTTATATTAGTATATGCGAAAAGAACTCACGTTTTGTTATTATGAAGCTTTTTTAATAATTATCTTCCATTATTTCAGGTTCATCGACCACTGCAGAATTAAATACTGCCGTTGAAAAATCCATTAATGTCACCACAGTAAAGACTGTCGCACAAACCAAAGAGAATATGGCCGAAACTCCAGCACAAATTCAGAATGGCATCGAAAGCCGTTGGATTGTAGGTAGGTTGTACGGTCCCTGTATATGTCTACAGACTCGTGTAAAAATCTGAATTGTTTGAAAATAAGTAGGGTACTAGAAACTTATAAAAAGTGACGCATTTTGTGGGTATTAGGTGTCCTAAAGAAACGAAAAATGCGAAAACAAAAACAATCCCAATCAAACCCAATCAAACAACAGGGTGTTATAAAAAATAACTGTTCGTTATGTATATGGACGGGGGCGCTCATCACACACTGAACAAAAGGGGGGGCGGTCGCCCCCCTGGCCCCCACTTGGCTACGCCACTGCTTTGAGGTAGATTTCGCAAAAATATATCTATTGATTGATCATTCAGTCAGTAGATGGGAATTGACGAATTTTGTAAAAAACTGGAAGCCGTATTTTTTAACCAGTTGCAGTCGAATATGGCAAAAAATTATGATATATATGTATATATAGAGAATTTGCCGACCAGCAAACGTATTCTATTTTCTTTGCTGCCGAAAGTTGATGCAGCTACGATGATTTACAAATCCAGATTTGCCTACATCTGCAGAAATTCATAAGCTGATAAGCTCAAATAAGTTTTTTCTTTCTTTTAATTCATCTAACACTATACTTTGAGTGGTAAATCGTAACCTCAACATTTGTGTTCAAATCTTTCATGGATAAAAATAAATGTATATCAAAATATGCTTTATTTGATTTGGCAATACTAACATTTAATCATATTTATTTATGTAAACTATTTAATTAGGGTTACCAGACGTCCGGGCAAATCCGGAGGATAGCACCTTTTCCCTGTAAAGTATCCAAAGCAATCGATATTGGTTTTAAAATCTTCAAGTATTCTTCTGCACTGCGTTTGAGGCCAATGTTTGAAAATTTTTGGAAGATTGTATTATCAATTCTCTCTTTGTTTTCCTCACAGATCTGCACCAGTATGTTCCAATGAGCGATATACATTTCTATGAAATCGATATCACTGTTCCACCGCACATCACTTGGCATCACTAGCGTCTTACCACTTGTCTGCTTAAATTTTGTGCTTGCTAAATCATTGTTGCGGAAGTACTTTACCACCTGGACCACATATTCTTTGATATTTTTGATTTCCAGATCCTTACACAATAGATTTAAAATGTGAGCTGAACAACCATAGGTTATAATTTTAGACTCAATTTTTTCTTCTATACTTTTTCTCATATCCGCAATATTTGCAGTGTTGTGTGTAACAAAGGACTTTACACTGCATCCGCATTGTGATTCACATGACGTTGAGGTTGAGGACATGAGGTTGACCTAAGGTATCGATAGTTTCATACAGAAAGGCTTGTCCTTCTTCGGTTGTAATTGTAGCACACATAACTGGCTCGTTGTGGACGTTTGACGATCCGTCAATCGACATACATATTTACACTACTTCCTGAGAGCAAAGAAAAACATTTTTCTTTTTCTTCAGCGTAAATCTTATCTAGAAGTAGTGTCGCTATGGTTTTGCAGCATGGCGGGATATAGCCAGGTCTCAATAACTGGATAGCTTTTTTGACTTGCACATTTTCTATGCATCGGAAGCTAGAGTTCGTAGCAAAAATTGCTTTCGCGATCTGTTTGTCAATATTTTGTTTATCAGCTGATGATGTTCTAACTAAAAAACTAGTTATGGTAGGATTCTCGGCTTTCCTCTTCTTTCCAACTGATCCGTACTCTGACTCTGAAGAAGTTGATGCTCCCGGTGGAGACTTTGCACAGCTTGATGTGGAAGCGAGCGTAGAAGTCGACGCAGATGACGTACTGGCAAAACTTGTCAGGGTAGGTTGTTTTTCTGTTTCTGAGAAAAAAAAAATCGGTCAAGTGCAGGCTACGCTTCCACAATTAGTGTTCAGTGCCATCAGCCCCCCACTTAACCTGAGCGAATCTCGGCAGCCAGATCTCCGCACATCTGCCGCGATACCCACCGCCGACGGCACCAACGCTGTATCACATCGCTTATGCGCGGAGAAAAATTAAAAATTTTTAAAAATTTGTAAGAACAAAAGTTGTTTCTTACATCTTGAGAAATATTTTTTGTTAAAAAACTTTAAACTTAAATTCTAAATTAATGGTTTAGCAGATATAAGAAAATAAACAATTAAATTGTTTATAACAATTGATCGCACTAGGATTTTTCAATGCTGATGATTTTCGTTGAATCTACTCCTAATTCTTAATGTTCACGATTTTTTAAAGATTTTTCAGAGCGATCCTTCTGGTGATAAGGGTAGGGGACAGCTATTTTTAAGACGATTTTTTTCCAAAAAGAATCTTTAAAAAAAGCATAAAAAATACATCATATATATTGTTGGATTCGTGCTTCAATAAGCTTTCATTTGATACCCTACGCGATGCCCTTGAATTTTTTTTCCATGTCCCGCTTTACCCCCTGAGATTAACCCCCAGAATTAAAATTTAACTTTTTATACTTCACTTTTATAATTGGGCCACCACACTTTATCTCTGTGCTAAATTTCAAATTTTTACGTCGAGTAGTGTCAGAGAAAGTCGCCTGTGACAGACGGACGGACGGACACCGAAGTGAATCCATAAGTGTTCTGTTTCACGGAACACTAAAAATATCGATTTGTTTAAAAAATAAGCAGGACGCACTATGCAGTTATACAAATGACAAATAACTAAGACTTTAGATTTGGAAAATAAAATGCCACACTTTTTTATTTGACCCCTTTCCGTTTTGACCCTTCAACTTACCCCAATTGATGTAAAAAAGATTTTTTTTCAAACAATACAAAGTTAGATTTTTTACCCCAGAAATCTAGAAAATATGCGCCATAATTATTTTCACTACTTGTCAATACTTGTCCTTCACAAATTTGGTGGTGCATTTTCATCCTTTGAACAATTCCTTATATTTCTTTCTTGCATTTTTTGCAAACTGCTCTACATCCAAATTTTTTTGGATCAGTTTTTTTTTATGTAAAACTGCCAGATATGGTCTTCTTTTCTTCCAGACATATTAACACAATTAATTAAAAAACTCTTTTTAAATTTCCGTTTACTTGCACTTTTTACTTCAATGGGCGAATAATCTGAGAAAAATGATGCTTGGCTGCGTGCGTGCCGTCTTTTATACGCGCGATAGAAAACACGAAGCTACAGGAATTTTCCTGCATAGACATGTCAGTCGACACGCAACGTCCTGTTAAGAATGGCATTTTTGTGAAATCTATTTTATTTTAATTTTATAATACTCAAATTCATGAAATACATTCAATTAAAATAGGTCCAAAAAATGAACATTAACGTTGACATTAAAAATTTACACGTACCCTGCACCAAGAAAAAAAAATCATGATTTGTTTATTTGAATCAATGATTTTTGATTTTTTTAATAAAAATCAAGTTTTGCCCAACCCTGCTTGATATATAATATTTGCCCAGGCTTGAGATTTTGGGTAGTACATATGAGATTACCAATAATATAAAAAACTTACCATCCTATGAAGTGCTAACCTGCTTCCAATACACCTTTTAGAACCGATATAATTTTTTAAATGACAAAAATAAAAAAAAGTCCACCCGAGCACGGCCTCGAACCCACCTCCTTAAGCGGATACTGTACCTCTTTACTGATGCAAGAAAACCGAGAGCAACGAGGAAAAAACGGTATCCTATTCAAGGAAACGTGTACTGCTTAGACAGGGTGTTTTGCGATGGCCAGCGACGATCACGTGTGGCGTATAGAAAAATGCGTCCTGGTGCGTTCGGGCGGATTTTGCACAAGCGTCCGGATATTAATAATAACTAAAAAAAACATGTCAGATTTATAAAATCACTTCTTAAAAACCTAAAAAAAGTCTGTGTTCACAAATGCCAGATAAACGCTGTTCGTTAGAATAATAAATATTTTATTTGTTCTACTACTTGGACTACTTTCTTCTGATTTCGGCTGTTCTTGGGCATTAAAAAAAGTTGGTTTGGGGCACTTGCAGTGGTATTATTACATACTGGCACAACACAATACTCATAAGGCAAAAATAGAAACAGAATACTTTGTAATCAGGGCTTCTCCAAAACTTAAGGGTAGTTTTTGAGAAATTTCATCGTTTGATAAAAATTATTACACACCTCATACTATAATCAAGAAACGAATTATACGCAAACAAATAATAAAAGTATGTAACTGTTAAACCTTGATGTGTTTTTTAGTTGTGCCTATTTTTTTTTGTATCAGCCATTCTAAAATACTTTAGAAAATCGGAAAAATAGCAACGAATGCCAAAATTTTAAGGTTATGTCGACATATTAATGAACTGCAACTCTTGTTGAAATAAATTTAATCAATATGACTCAGTGTTTCTTATGAAGAATTGAAAAAACCGATATTACTTTAAGTATTGTTGGTATGTAGATGTTAGTAACCTAATATATTTTGGCTATAAATTCTTTAATAACGGAAACTAATAGATTTATTAGCAATTTTTATGAACGGATTTATAAAATCATTGGTGATTCAGTCACTAAAGAGACACTTATGAAAACACAAACACTGTTGGTTACTTCTGTGGCTATTAAAAATCGTTTATATAACTATCCTTAAGTTTAAATAACAATACTACTTAAAATGTTACTTCGAATCAGACACGTTTTACTAATTTTCTTTCCTTGCACTGCGGTGTCTTATTTTTTCCAAGTCTAACGTATCATGGTGGAACTTAGATATAGATATTCAAAATTCTTTTCTCCTTGCATGCTCACTTTTCCTCATTTTCTACTGATTTTTAAGCCCCTATGTAAGGATCTTCGCCAACTTTCTTGTCAATTTTTTCCCGGTTGATCTTTACATTTTGCAATATCGGCCACAAAGTCTAATGCACCAAGTTATCTCTTATTTAGTCATGACAACCATGACCTGGTGCAAGCCAACCATTACCGGAAATTGTCATGTTAGTTTAACACTACTTCTTACCTGTACAACCTATAGCTCATGTACACAGAACATCCTAGACAATCTTTACGTACTTTTCTGGCACTCCTTTTTCCCTCATATACCTACCTCCATACTTCCTGCTGCACAACTCCTCAGAATTTTGTCCAGTAGCATCCGACGAAATATGCATTTACCTAAGGTGTATTCCATCGAAAATTTTTACTTTCAGTTCGATCAAATTTACCGGATCTCGATCTCTTAAGCAACTGTGCATTTAAATGTGATGTTTTAAAGAACACAAAGTGGTCACTTTCACTTCTACCACTTAGATCTCGGATAATTGCCTTAAAAGAAAAGGCCAATAGTAGGAAACATTTTTCACTTATAAATAATTCTTTTAATATTTTTAGGCGATGAAGATAGCAAAGAATCCTACGACGATTTCCCCCAAAATGGCGACGAACAAGAAAGTATGCCCCCTCCAGCCCGTTCCGATGGACAGGGTGGTCTTGGAGCGTTGTCGGCAGCTGATCAGGCAGCTCTGATGGAGAGAAGGAAGCGTTTAAAGTAGGTGTACATACGTGTAAAATATGCTTTCGATTTTTTCACTTACATGAAAAACGGTCTCATTTTAAAGAATAGACTTTTAAGCAATCTTAGACCTGCATTATTTTCTATTCGCATGACTTTTTTTAGTGATTATAGCGCAATGTGTCCTGGTGTCCTTTTCGTGATAAATTTGCCAAACATTTTTTATTATGTAGAGATGAAAAAAGTAGCCTATTGTCTAAACTAAAATTCCTCAAACCTCTCTGGGTTTTGCAAACTATGAATACTACCAATTCAATTCTCACGACTATTTTTTTTTTGCTTATTTGCTGTAAAACACCAATGAACTAACACCTAAAAAAGACATATCATCAGCAAAAATAAAACTGACAAGAAAAATTTGGATCAAGTTTGATGGTAAATAACTTTGCTAATTTTAGACCGTTTTTAATGAAATTTTTGGTAGATTTTAGATTTATCAAGATTATCGCCTGCTTTTCGATTTAAGAAATATTTTGACATGTGAGATATTATACCTGGAGAAACAAATCATACTTTTTTCCTTAAGTGCTGAACAAGGCGATGATGTTCCAGCGTATTTCATATGGAAGTCGCATCTTCGCTCAACATTTTGTTTTTTATTCATCCCGATATCTGATCTCTATAAATAGATATTTATTATACAAGGGAAAAAAGTATTAGATTTTAGCTCGAGGTTGTGTTGTCTCCCGACGCGAAGCGGGGAGAGACAAAAAACCGAGAGCTAAAATCTAATATTTTTCCCGTGTATATATAATACACTATTTTTTTCTGTGACGGGAAAAACGACGATTTAATATTGAAAAAACATATTATTAATTAAAGTCAGAAAATTATCGATGTGAAATTTGAATTTTTAAACTGGTAGGCTGTTGTACTTATAGCGACAATTAGACCTGCGTTGCTAAGGAAACCTTTAAAGTAATCAAACATCTGTCATTTTAATTCTGTGATTTGATTTAAAAATTGCGAACTTAGTGGTTGTTTAGTAGTTATTTTGAATAGTATAAAGTTAAAAAATGTCTGATTCCGAGTTTCTCTGACTCCACCGGAGTTAGTAGAAGCGAAAGTAGCGTCACAAAAATTATTGCCAGCTAAATCGCGGAAAATTTACGAAACCGCGTATTCAAGAGAGATGTGTATATACAAATATCCGGGAAAAAAGTACTCACTTTGAAAAAAGTTATTTCATAAAAAGTGACATTTTATTACCTGTCAACAGAGGTAAAATGTCAAACTTTCTTCCCGTCACGGAAAAAAAGATAATTTTTTTTAGAAAATCCCTGCGTTTTATAATATTCATGTCTAGAATAAATTTGACAGGGTCATATGTCACCATTTTTTCTTAATAAAATGACAGGTGTCTTTACGTGCAATGCATGGTACATTTTTATTAAATAAGAACAGAACTTAAAATTAAAACAAAACAAAAAAAAATTGTAAATAATGCTACTGGCTAATTCAAAAATTAGTTTAATGAATTAATAGTAATAAATATTTTTCAAATAAAAATACCCCCACAAGCTCCAAGCACATCTTTCATGCGGCGTGGTAAACTTTCAACGCAGGTGGCAATTTGTTATTGAGGAATAGTGTCCCATTCATATAAAAAAGCAATTTTCAAGTTGGGGATGGTTTTGGGAGCTGATTGTTGTTGCAGAATTTGTCGCCCTAAGATGTCCCAAATATGCTCAATGGGGTTAAGACCTGGGCTACGGGCTGGCCACTTAACCGCTGAATGTTCACTTCGTCCAGATATACGGTTACGATACGTTGTCATGCATTCGGTCTTGCGTTGTCATGCATTAGGCAAAAGTCGGCTTCTCTGAAGTGGGAAAAGAGTATGTGGGTATGACACATAGACAAGATATATTTAGACCATCACAACGTATTCGCGACACCAGCTGAATCCGTCCAATGTATGGGCGAAAAAGTGCGTTTGTACGCATTGGGCGCCAGTCAGATTTTTAAACGACGGTCCTCTCGAGGCATGCGCACTCGAGACGTCTCGTAAAAGTGGTTGTTGAACTCAATGACGCAACGCGGCGATCAGAACCGGGCCGAAAAAATCTCAGTCATTTGTATGTTATGGTATTTTTGGTTGGGGTGGCGAATATAGCGAACCTCTGAAGCTTGTTATTTCGATACAAAAATAGTCTTTACAAAGTGTTACAGACATTTCATATGTTTCGCCAATTATGTATCCAACTTTTAAATATAAGGACTTATTTCGTAGTCTATTTCTTACAAGTAGTGCATAAATACAAATAGTTTAATTCCAAATTTAAATTATATCAATATGTGAAAGAATAAGAGGTAAAAAATATAATTTATCTTAAATGCACTCCGGTGTTGAAGTGAATACACACACGGAGAAGTAGAAATATTTGTCAGTGACGTATATTGAGTGTGGTCAAGGTGTCAGAAAGGCACTGATGGGGTGTGTGTGTATTAGGGGCATTGTATAAGGGGTAAGATGGTGTAAGAAGGTCATATATTGTGTCAATGCCTCCTTCCCCTATATTGCATAAGGGTGAGTGTGACCAAAAGGCATATTTGCGCTTTCGCCAAAGGGGCACTAAAAATACTAGTGGATTAGGGTAGAGGGGAGTATTCTAAAACGGATGGCGAAAGAAAAAAGCGCTTTCGCCAAAGGATCGCTAAGATATCAGTGGATTAGAAGGGTGTGTCCAAAAGGCATATTTGCGCTTTCGTCAAAGGGGCACTAAAAATACTAGTGGGTTAGGGTAGAGGGGAGTATTTTAAAAGGGATGGCGAAAGAAAAAAGCGCTTTCGCCAAAGGATCGCTAAGATATCGGTGGATTAGATTGACATGGGGCCGTAAGTAGTAGCGCTTTCAGCAAAGTATCAAGTGCACACACTGTAAATAGGTGTAAAAATATTTACATCTTACCCTAGAACTTGGTTTGTTCAATAATTATACAGGATGGGATGCCAATCCAATAAAATATACACATGTAATTTTTTTGATTTACTATTTTACTTCTTAACACAGTTGCATATTTTATTTCTATTGTTTAGAATACTATGTTTATATTTTATTTCAACTTTCAATTTTGTAAATGTAACGTTTAAAAAATTAAGAGGGGGGGGGGGACATTAAAGAGACGCACTGTATATATAAACTGAGCTATTTTCGAGGAATTATCGACAGTTTTGTATAGCAGGAAAACTCAGATTTAAGCCAACAAACTATACACTTTTTGTTAAAATCTCGCTAATGGTTATATTTTTATCATTAATAAAAAGAATAATTACAAGTAATATATTTAGCATTTATTACTCGATAAAAGATTAACGTCATGTGAAATAAATTTTGAAGTACGGTCCTGTCTATCACAAGGCAAACGTTCGACAATGCGCAAGCCCGCAGAGGACCGTCTTTGTTTACGGATTCAGCTCGGTAAATTTGCCGCATTCGTAATTGACATTATTTCTCTACTATATATTTTCTCTATGGTATGACATGCTCTGTTAAACATTTATTAATATAGCGGCACTAGCGTGCCGTGATTTTAGGGGAGGGAAGGGCGCAATGATTTGGGGGGCGCCAAATTACTTTCTTTTTATTGGAGAGTGTGTGGTCATAGTAGGCAGTGAATCTCGCGGGGGCGCCGTTATGACGAGGGCGGGCGGGGGTGGGAGGGGCATGCGCAAGTCTGAACCGTATGCAATATCTATTTTAAGAAGAAAGTAGATAGGGATAAAACCAAAGGTTACGTAGGCTTTACATTTACATTATTTCAAAAAGAGATTTCTTATTTAAAAATTTTCTTTAGTTCTCGTGATTGTACGTTAAAGATTAATGTCGAATAAGTTGGATACCATTGATTACCTATTTCACCACTCTATAAATATAATAATAATATACTTGATAGGCTATAATGTGCCTACACCTACAAACATCTTAAATTATTTTTTTTGAGCCAAAGTCATTAACAAATTGATTATAAATCATAAAGAGAGCAACTTTATTAAATATCTTGTTCAAGGTATTATGAATACTTTGTTCTTTTCGGCTTAGGTATATAAATATACTTGCACATGAAATATTATCTTTAGTTTTTTAATAGAATTGTCTTATAATATTAATTGCTGTTTTGTTGGCCGAGCAAAAAAGTACTTGCAATTATAATCATGTATTGTGATTATTGTACGAGTACGAATTGATTACAATTCTTACTTGTAATCAGAAATAGGTAATACTTCTTTGCCAAGTAATTGTATTGAGAAATCGATTATTTTTTGTTGTACTTGATCCAGTTCTAGTTGCCACTTTATTTGTCATTCAACCCATGCATCCCTTTTGATCTGACGTTTATAAAGCAGAACGGAAGTATACTTTGCAGGATAATTGTTGAATAGCGGTATTTATCAAGTCTCAACGATATAATGTTTGGTCTGTCGATTATATTATTTTGTTCTTTCGTTGTGCGAACTAATATACGAGTTGTTACAGTACGTGAAGATATATACCAAAATTGTCTAGCCTCTACTTGACTAATTTAATTTTCAAGCCACTTGACTAATGTTTTGATACTTTACAGTAAATAATAATTAAAGATTCCTTAAAATAATAATAATTAAAATTAAAACACAGAATTTTCGGCCGAGAATGCTAGTAGTATAATAGGCCAGCACTAGTCAAAACAGGCCGCGCGGCCCGGCACCGACGTGTAGTTCACCAAGTAAAGTTAATATAATTTTCTCGCGACGTTACTCGAGTGCCGAGCTGAACTGCTTGTATTCGTGCACAGCACTTTTCAACCAAATGAATATAGGGCAGAAATCGGGTCTTTCGTTGAGTGTTTATAAAACTTAATACGGGAAGTTCTGCTAGTCATTTAGCTGCATTCGTGATAGTCGTTACTGGTAAATTCACGCGCATTTTATATCACCAGTAAAAACAACATTTGGCCAAGAATTCCACTCAATTTTTTGATGAACAGTTGAATGCTACTTGCTCAGCGTATCCGGCGATTAATAAAAAGAACGGCTTAAAACTGAGCTATCCGATATTTATTCAAGGCAAGACTGCAGAGGATTAAACGGTAGCTTGCCACTTCTTAAATTTGTAATACAAAATAATTTACAAAACACATTAAAAGAGACAAAAAATAAATTAGACATTTGAAGAACAACTCCCATATCAACATCAGAGGCCGAAAGGTGTTTTTCCGCCCTTGAACGGATTAAGACCTTTCTCCGAAATTCAACCACTAAAGATCGTTTAACTGCGTTAGAAATGCCTTCCATTGAAAAAGAGTTCATATCAAAAATTACAGGCTTTAATGAAAGAGTTATTGACAAATTTGCTTTAGAGAAGGATCGTAAGACCGACCTGATATTTAAAAAAATAAGGTAAGATTCCAATAATAATTTTATACACACATATTAATCTCATCAGTATTTTTTAAATTAAGTAGGATTTATTATTGATGAAATGCGCCCCAAAAAAATTACACGCTATTTATTTCGGTAATTTAATTTTATTGCAGAATACCTATATTTTCCCACGAGCCGCCACTGCCTTAGAAGATAGAGGCCTATAAATCAGTAAATAGAAAACTGAGTACGTTTTGCATTAAGGAGAAAGGGCAGAAGTAAGGATGCAAGAGCCAAGACTAAACAAAGTAAAGAATCACAGTGGATAATAGGTTGAATTTGAAATTAACACACAGAGTGTAAGAGGGATGCAAAGCCCGAAAAAGCCATTTAATTTTTTTTTAATTATGAGCAGGCACTAGGATTAAAAAATAAAAGTGATGTGCAACTAAACGAGTATGTTAAAATGTAACATAATATAAAGATTTAAATGTTAAGAAAGTCAAAACAGCAAATATTTAAACTTTTTGAATGAAAAACCCATAAATATACCCAATGACCTGAATTTCATAATCTATTATATTATAAGCATCTTGAATTAGGGTGTGTTAAGGTGCGATTTCCTCGGGGCGACCATGATAGGCGATCGTCGCTCGGCGTTGATCGTGAACCACTGCTCAATGGCAAATCAATGTAACCGTCTCCCTCCAGGGGGCTATGTTGAGCGACTTTGCCATTAGCAGTGGTTCGCGATCATCGCCGAGCGCCTATCATGGTCGCCCCGAGGAAACCGTACCTTTATTTTTACATATTCATATTGTGCTCCACAATTTTTTAATCGAGAAATAAACACCCAATAAAACTGAATTCGCAAACTCATAAAGCGTATTCGTGTGCGATCGACATTTTGCGGCCACATGCTGTTCTGTCAGCGTCAGTTGTTTATAGTTTTGTTTAGGTTAGTTTAAATTTAGTGAAAGAGCCCTTTTGTAACTTCCGCTGATGGATTGCTAGGCTCCACTTACATTTGACCGATTTTTACTCATGTTGAACTTATTGTTTTCACCGTATACATTGTACTCGCTCCCTCCCGTTATGCGGATATCCACCTGTGTGAATGAAACTGAACCGAAACAACTCCGTTAGTGTCTTGTTTCTTTCTGTCCAATCGCGTTGGCTCGCCCCTGATCGTACGAGGCCGCGTCATCGCGTCGATATCGCTCTTTCACCTAATTCCCCGATTGTTTAATGTTTTTCCCGGTTGCCTTGATTGTTGCGTTACTGCTGGAAAATCTATAAAAATGGTAAGTTTTCCGATTGTTTCAAAATTTTAACATTCTGAAACAAGTAAATTGACGTCAAAACGATGGTTAAATATATTAACGAATTTATTGTTTGCAAAAATTGAAGGTTACTTATTTTAATTACATGCAGTTTTAATTACGTTCCGAATCATGATTTGTTGAAAAATAATTTGGGTTGTCTTAAAATGCTTACATTGGCTAATGTGATTGTTTGGGTTTGATTGTTTCTAGATATTTTTATTTATATGATATTGTTTGTTGTTTTCGTGAAAATTTGTAGGTCAAAACAAATGTAAAATTAGGTTAGAGGTTAGAATTTCCAGACACTGTTAACAATATAAATATCCCTTTTTAAACCATAATGATTTTAAAAAGAAACGTGTTTCTTTTAGTTTAGACAGTAGAAATATTCTTGACTTTCATTTATTTTTCTTTCGAACTTTCTGCTTTTTATTTAAAAGTACCTACTTCTGATTTGCATGCGTGTACTTTTTTCTGTACTAAGACTAAGACTGTCATCTAATCTTCAGTGGTGTAGAAAATTTGTTTAAAATTAATAGTTAGTGATTACTTCTCCAATATTTAAGCGTATGTGGCGGCGACCTCTCACATACCCGTGATATGAGCCATTTCACAGATTTTTCAGGGATACCTTTTATAAGACCTACATTTTATCGCCGGACCGGAAAGCCACACTTTATAAAAGCCTGTTTACATTACGCACAAGTATAGCATGCAAGTTATAGCAAGGCAATTAATTGCATTGCATGACATTTTACACATAAAGCAATTTCTTTATGCAATTATCCTGACAAGAAACGTCGCCAACTTTAAACTTAAAAAAAATATATATCTAAATCAGCTGATGAATAAAAGGGTTTTTATTGTGCCACATGTTGCTTTTTGGGACATATCGGCTTTATTTTTTATACAGATGAGCAATAAAAAATATTAAATTCGCAAAATAAACCACTCAAACGCCATCCAAAACAAATGGTTATGTAGGTAGGCAAGTAAAATTGCATCAACTGATTGAAAAGCCACCAACGCGCATGCTTGCAGGCAATTTTCTGTTGTATGGCACCAACTTGTACGTCATATAAACAAGCTTTTTAGAGATTGTACTAGGCATAATACTGCATGGTAGTTTGTCATTGCCTTTCATGAGATGCCCATCGACTAAATAAAAGTTGGACGCTGCTATTCGGATACGATCCGCAGACTTTCCGCACAGTAGCCGTGGCACATTAAATTAGGCGCGCCAGCTCGATTACATACCATAGGCGTCGATTTTATAAAAAGGCAACTGTATTGGTAGAATAATTGATAATTTACATGATAGTATCCCATTATCCCGTAAATATTATAAATCCAGATGTGTTCGGCTAAACATCTGCAGCATGCCGCATGTCTTCTCAGTCATTTCTTTAAGAGAAGTCCGCAGCGGTGAAAAATATTTTTCTGTAAATATAACCACCGTTCGACATTCAACCATGTAACCTGTGCTTAGGTAAAATGGTTTTGAACCTGTTAAACGGACTTATTGGGACACTATCAGTATAAATCAGTCTCAATTTAGCGAGGCCAACATTTTTTCTTGATACGCTATTACATTTTTCTGCTCTGTAACACAATTACTTTTCTCGCCATTGGCATTGAACAATTGTAGAACTATTTGCACGCCATATAAATCTTGCAAAGGCTCCGCTAAAGACAACGAAGGATTCTGTAATTTTTCTATCACTTAACAATGTGTACTTCGCTTTGCGTTGACCTGTTTTCGTTCGTTTTATTTGCCTAGATACCCAACATCCCGACAGCACGATAATGATAATGCAAGTAGACCGAAAGTGGCGCGCCTTACACATTAACCACTGCGCTACGGTCTCCGCCACTGGTCTAATTTAAATCAGAAAAATTGAAATTAAAAAATATGTATAGGGTGAATCATAAGTAATTGTAAATTCTAGATATCAAAATAGAGAGCCTGAGTCAAATACAAATTGGTAAAATGTTGCTTGTTAATGATACGGGATATTGGATGTATCTTAATACATACAATTATTTTCAATAATATTAATGACTAAAAAAATCATTTAACGTATTAAATTCGCAATTGGCCAAATTACGTTTAGATAAAGAATAAGAATTTTTACATTTTTTGAAATTTCCTTTTAGCCCAAGAGGTTTGGTTTCTCCTATATAGGTACACGGCTGCTCTTAACCATCTTTAAATGAGCCTAAAAACCACCCGCCATTTTTTTGCTGGATATGATAGAGCCCAGGAACTATTCCCGATAAAAATTAAAAAATTTTACATAGCCGTTTTATTAACTCGTAAACAATGAAAAAGCGGTATTTTCATATTTGGGTATGATAGAATTAAATTCTTTTACATCGCCGTTTTTTTTTGCCTCGTTGAAAACAACGAAAAAACGGTATTCTCATATTTTCTAACCAACTTTAAATGAGCCTACAACCACCCGCCATTTTTTTGCTGGATGGAACATTAACTCGTTGTAAACAATGAAAAAACAGTATTTTCATATTTTTTTAATGATGTAAAGGTAAATCTATTAACAAAAAAAAAAGGATTTTCTGCAAATTTTCTCGCGAATTTCGAAACTTGTATAAAGGTGATCCCATTGGCTGTGTCATCAAAAGTGAATTTATGACTCATAATAAGTACATGGCGAATTCCAGTGTTGTAGAGTCATCGAAAAATCAATCAAAAATGGCATTTAATGCGTAACTCATCCAATGAAATATCTCTGCACTTAAAGTAGAAGGTTACTAAAATCTTATTCATGAATATTTTAAGCCGAAATCGGTCCAGGAACCTTTCAATCTTGCAACAAAAACTAGCATTTTTGCGAAATTTTGACACGTCATATTCTAATAATTTCGAGTAAATAAACTGCAACTTTTTGTTTTCATGGCAATCTTCGAAAATTCAAAAATTTTCAAATTTTGCATGTCCCGATGCAAATAAACCCATCCAAACCTATTTATTTATAACTTTAATGAAAAAATAAGCGATTTAAATTAGTGGGAGGTATTCTTAGATAACACAGGCCGAGAAAAAAAATTGTTTTTGTCTTTTAGAGACGTGACCCTACCTATATTTATTAAAATTTTCCGCTGAATCCGAAAATGATAAAAAAATTCTGACTTATGGATTACCTCCCATACACCCTCAATTCCCCCCAAAAATTCAAAAAAATCACAACTGGCCATCCAACCCACCTATCTTTTGTAACATTTTTCGCTGAATCCGAAAATGATAAAAAAGATTCTGACGTATGGATTACCCCCCATACACCCTCAATTCCCCCCAAAAATTCAAAGAATCTAAACTGGTTATCCAACCCACCTATCTTTAGTAAAATTTTCCCTTGAATCCGAAAATGATAAAAAAATTCTGACGAATGGATTACCCCCCATACACACTCAATTCCCCCAAATTTCAAAAAATCCAAACTGGCCATCCAACCCACCTATCTTTAGTAGAATTTTCCGCTGAATCCGAAAATAATAATAAAAAAAAAATTCTTACGTATGAATTCCTCCCACGCACCAAATTGCACCCCAAAAAATCAAAATGGGCTTTTTTTTATCATTTTCGGATTCAGCGGAAAATTTTAATAAAGATAGGTGGGTTGGATGGCCAGTTTGGATTTTTTTATTTTTGGGGGGAATTGAAGGTGTATAGGGGGAACCATACGTCAGAAAATTTTTTGTCTTATCATTTTGGGATTCAGCGGAAAATTTTACTAAAGATAGGATGGCCAGTTTGGATTTTTTGAATTTTTGGGGGGAATTGAGGGTGTATGGGGGGTAATCCATACGTCAGAATTTTTTTTATCATTCTCGGATTCAGCGGAAAATTTTACTGAAGATAGGTAGGGTCACGTCTCTAAAATACATTTTTTTGTCGGCCTGCGTAATTAATATATAAAATAAACTCAAAAATAATCACTAAATAAGGAAAATAATCATAGAAAATAGGAACAATATCGGTTAAAAATAGGATTTGTCGGAAAAAAATCAAGAAAATTCGGTTTTTACCCCTTAAGTACGCTCCTGGATGAGCCATTCGGTATTTATTATAAAGTGTGATTATCCCCTTATAAGACAGTGTTGAAAAATTGGCAAAAAATTAGATAGGAAAAAATACAGAGTGATTCAAATGTACCGATGTCGAGGGCAAAAAAACTTAAATAATTGAAATTTAATCGGCGATTGCTACCTTCCTGTAATAAAGAATGATAAACTAAAAAATATGGAGATCATGTATTTCGACGAGCTCTTACCAATGACGTATGTGAAATTTTAATTTGAAACATTTTAACCCCACAAAAAATTAAAAACCGTGAAGTATTTGGGTCAAAAATCGAAATTTCCAGTTTTTCCCAAATATATCCATTTTCCAGTGATTTTAGGTTTAGGCAAATTGCAAAAAGAAAGTATTAGAGATTTTAAATTTTCCCTTATGAATCCGTTTTTCGATCCGACGTTTTGTTTTCGAGTTATTAGGTACCAAAGAGGGGTCTGCAAATGGCATTTTTCGACCTTAAAAAATTCAAAAGAATTACTTGCCATTTTCCGATCCTCACCAGTTTCAATAGAGTTCTGAAGCTCCGGGTTCTTTACAACCTCCGAAAATTTACATTGATTTAATTTACTGTTGCGACCTGTACCCAATTTCAAGGGAATCGCGGAAATTACGTTTAATAGCTCCGAAACGAAACATCCTGTATAACTAAATTTTTTACCGAAGCTAGTTGAACTATTCCTCTATTAACCCAGAGAATTCGATTGCTCTCCCTCCAAATGTTTCCGAGAAAAACAAACATGTTCGACTTTAGGTTAAGTTTTCGTTGACATGTAGATTGACACTTATTTTTGCTGATCTCCTATGACGTCATTATTCATTAAGGACAAATGGTTGCTTTTTAAATTGTAATAAATTATACCGAAAAGTAAACATTTTTTGTAGCTAAGTTATCCTAGTAATTTTCCTAAAAACAATTTTTTTAGGTTTGTAATGACTTCCTTAAACGATTTATGTAATAAAAAATATATGTGCATATTCCTTATTACGCATAATGACAGCGATAGGCCAAATCATCAGACTTTAAGTGTTATGCCGGCGATAATCTACATCTTTTAACTTTTACCGAAATGTTATTAGTATTTTGATAATCAATAGTTCATCTAATGTCGACACTTAGGGATGAAATATTTTTCATACACGATTTTTTTATCATGAAATCCGTAAATTAATAACACATGGAAGAACAAACACCCTAATATTTTAAAAAATGTATTTACGTTTCATCATCAATAAAAATATGAAAATACCGTTTTTTCATTGTTGAGGAGTTTAAAATAAGGCTTAATTTTTTAATTTTTGTTGGAAAATGTTCCTCTCTATCATGTCCAGAAAAAAAATGGCGGGTGGTTTTTAGGCTCAATTAAAGTTAGTTAAAAAAATATGAAAATACAGTTTTTTCATTGTTTACGAGTTAAAAAAAACGGCTATGTAAAATGTTTTAATTTTTGTCGGAAAATCTTCCTGGGGGATCCTTCTATCATACCCAGCAAAAAAGTTGGGGTGGTTTTTAGGCTCATTTAAAGTTGGTTAGAAAAGTATGAAAAAAGGTAAAAAAACGGCTATGTAAATTTTTTAAATTTTTATCGGAAAGTGTTGCTAGGGGGTCCCTCTACCATATCCAGCCAAAAGATGGCAGGTGGTTTTTAGGCCCATTTAAAGTTGGTTAAGGGCAGCCATGGGTCCTTGACATCTTACAGGTTGGATAAAAACACTGACAAAAATTATAATTAATGGCACTTTTCCTGAACAAAAAAGGTATTTTTTGTGTCGCTAAAATGCACCTGAGCAAAATTGATTTAAATATTGTTTAGTATATACGGTTAAGTAAGATCAATAAACTTTCCTCAGTAATTTCCTGGCTAATTCTAAGACAAATAGTTTATATAAACTTTTTCTTTGCCTCAGGGATTATGGAGTTCTTGAATCCTTTTTTGACTCCGTCTTTTCGCAACATTACAGGGAATGGACGTCCCTGGTTAATCGTTTCCATAGCGTCCGGTCCTAAGATTCTTCTCCTGGTAAATGTTCTTTACCTTTTAATCATTTTTTACTCTATTCACTAACTCACTCCTCCGGCCATTCTTTACTTCTTCTTCCCCATACACTTTCACGCTACACAGTAGTTAATCAGTTCCTTGCCCTTTTCAACCTACGACCTTGTGGGGCACAACTATACAAAAAAAAATTAAATAACAAACCAAGTAAGATTTCTAAATAAATATTTAAAAGCAAATAATTATGTAACTTTATTTCAAAGTCCCTTCAGATAACGAAAACACCACCCAAACACACCCAACCGGACAAAAATAGCAAACGTTTTCTGGCGCATGATGGTTACAGACGACGTTGTAACATGTAGCACCAGCAGAAAAGGCTTTGAAAAGAAAATGGAGAGCTGAAGGATGTCTCTTAAGAGGCAGTAGGAAGGAAAGCGAGTAAATGGAGTTTAATGGAAACGGAGGAGTAGATGTGAGGATACAAGAAGTAAATAAACTAAAAAAAATTGAAAATCTAGGTTTCATTATCACAGACGATGTTAGATTTATAAATCGATATAAAAGAATTGGAAGGGACTCTCTGATGTGCTGTATCAGCGTAGAATCCATGCGAAGAGGGGGGAAAGTAGCTGATAAAGAAGCGGAACATGGTCAATAATGCATAAAAGAAGGTTTGATGTGACAAAAATAGGAATCTCAAGATGGATGTGTAAGGTAGCAAGAAGAGAGAAAGTTAGGAATAAGGAGTAAGGGGAAGTGTATGAAAGCTCATAACCGGACGTTGTATAGACCACTAACCAGGAACGTCGTCCACATATAAGTTTAGAAGAGAGGGTGTCAAAAAGAAAGAATTCAAGAACTCTGTAATTGTAGTACACCCACGTTGCATGGTACTTAGGCTGCGGTCTTTGTGGGCTGTCAGAAAATTTAAAAAAATACATTACTCGTGGCGGCATTTCACAGAAAAAAAATCTTGCAAGAAAATTTTTGTATTTTAGTTTTGAAAAGCGCAGTAATATTACAAATTAGTAAATGTCGATAATTTCGATTTTATTTTTCTTTAATTAATCTTACCTATATTTGAAAAACTTTGAAATACCTATTCGGAAATAAAATCGAACAAAAAAATGATCCAAAATTCATTGGTACTTATAAGTTTTGAATTTTATAATTTTCTTGCGTTTTTTATGTCCCATTTTTGTTATTACTAACGTCATTGTCTTAGAATTTTACCAAGCCAATAATATTTTTTTAATTATGTACGCAAATTGATTAAAAGGTTAGAGTACAAGGTGACATTGTCCGTATTAATAATGATTAGAATGAGTTAAGTAATTACACAAGTGAATAAAATAAAAATGATTTCCTAATTAAAATGTCCTAGTATACTGTATACAGGATGTGAAATATTTTTAGAGGTGATTCCTTAGCGAAGATAAGGGAAAATGTTACTATTAGCACAGGTCCGGAAATGTTTCGTTTTCAAGATACAGGATGGTAAATTTTCCGGGTCGTATCTTCTAACCAAGCTAAAACTTTTTTGTAGAGACGCCACTGACCGATCCTTGCTCCATATAAAAACTTTCCTGTCTTCTACATTTTTTTGATACCTGTCTTGAACCTTTTAAAGATTATTTAGCAAAATATCCATTCTGGCATACCCTTCCAACAATGGGGAATATCCACGTATTTTTTATTGCATAAATTGTTCAAACAAGTCATTACAAACCCTAAAATGTTATTTTGAAGAAAATTACTGGGATTATTTAACAAACATTTTTTGTGTTGTTCCTGTATAATTAATTACAATTTAAAAGGCGACCATTTGAGCAATGGTAAATGACATCAGATGTTGCCTTCACCAGCACTTGAGCTACTTCCTTGCATTGAACCCGTTGTATCTGTTTGCTCGGAATTTTTAACAGTCATATAATCAGGTGTCTGGATTGTGTTATTTTAATTGTTAACATTTTTTGCGATAAGTCGAGAATGGATAGATTTCGAGATGCGGTTTTCTTTAAAATTTAAGGAATTTAATGGTGCCTGCGACCCTGTTAACTAAATAGTAGGGTTATATTTCAATTTTTTCAGAAAATCGCAAAAATATGTGATCACTGCAGAAAACGCCCTGTAGTTTATCTGTTTAAAACTAAATGTTACAGACAGAAAAATTCTTGTAAAACCCCATACAATGCTCTATCGAACGAGCCCAAAAATATTCGAATCGGCTGAATGGTTCGGGAGATATTAAAATTTAAATATTGAAAAATACATTAGCTTCCCCCTACCTTATTATGATAGATACGAAAAAATGTCAATAAACAAAATATTATGACATTAATCCACATTTTAAGTGATGCTTTCAAAGCTATAGCTCATCCTGCAATTTTCTGAGATAATGCTAATTTTATAGTTTAGTATAGCAGACACGCCCCCTAGCGGTGAAATTTCGAACTTGAAAATAATTTCCAGCAATTTGGTCACTTTCCTTAAGAAGATTTTTCCCCAAAGCCGTACGACTATTACTTCCTGATATATGGTACCTCGCCACCCTTAGTGGGACACCCTGTATATCAAATTTATTTTTAGAAATGTTAAAAAAATGAAAACTAGAAAAATATTCATATTTTAACCATCTTTATCTAGGAATCGAAGCATTTCCGGACCTCAAACTATTTTTTTTTAAACCTGAACAATGCAATGTAAACTCCCTACGTAGTTTATATTTAATGTTCCGTGTTCCATGTAAACGAAACGCGCTATAAATGCGAGTGAAACGGCGTTTAAGAACTAAAATAATAGCGATGCTCAAGAAAATCCAAGCTATCAACCAATCAGAAAAATTAAAATCAGTTCAGTAGTTTGAATAGACTAATAAATTGTAAATGGACATATATACAATATGTATTTTTCATTTATTTTTGTTTTATTATATTAGCAAAAATGTACACAAAGGCGAAGACATAAGTCAAGAATTTTGAAATTAAACACATTCAGTGTCATTGCCACTGCCAAGTGTCAAGACAAAGTAGGCCACGCTTATAAAATTAAGCTGCCGATGATGCGCGTTTGTTTATGCAAATAATTGTTCGTCTGTTTCACGGCCGCCTTACACTAAACAAGAACTAGGAAATAAATTTTTCGGAATTTTTTCGCATATTTAATCATTGTTTTGACTGATAATTTTCTGTCGTAAATATAATTAATGTAATTACTTAATATTTGGTTCTAGGTGTTTAAAAACAACTTTAGCATCAACGAAGGCAGTTAAATTATAGTTTGTCATCGGAAAACTTAATCAAGAAACTTGTTTTTAACTACCTGTAGACCTCGATTTCAATATTTACTGACCACAGTAATGGAAAAACAAGTTCTATGAGTACCTTATTTAAAAAGATCCGTAATTTTTTTAGTTATTTTTTGAGTTTCCTTCAGTACGTTCGTTTCTTGTTTATAAAAGCGATAACATTTGAAAACAAAGACGCTGTTGAAACAAGAGATAAAGCAAGTGAAATTACGTCAACAAACCAAGAAAACAATTGCAAAAAACCTAATAACGAATTTAGTAGACTTAGTGAAGTTAATAGTGAAATAAATTTAGAACTGAGTAGTGGTGAAACGTTTTACATTACTGGTGATGGTGATAAAAAGTCAGAAGAACAGAAGTACAGTGATCTTCATTTGCCGACAAAACGTCCCGATACGCTGAATTTTGTACCCAAAACTTATAAAAACTTCAAAAATAAGGTGACAAAAGCCCATTCAGTTACTAAAAAGCCATCGGTGTTAAAAAATGGTGGTCAGAGCTCGACACAATCTTTAAGTTTTGTTGAGGATTGTCTGGAACAGAAGAAGTCGCGAATTGATACGAAATCTGACAAGAATTATCTAAACAACTCCAATCCTGTGGGTAACATCCACAAACGGTCAGATTCCGATCAAAGTACATCCAAAGTAAGTCAAAATAACTCGGATAACGGTAGAGTGACTGAAAATATTCAAGATATTACTCAAAATTCAAACTCCAAAGCAAGTAATCAAGAGGCCCTAGATTGCAAAAATAACAACGAGACTTTTATATGTCAAAACCAAGAACACCAAGAAGAAAAAGACGGTCTAAGAAACTCACAAAACAAAAATAAGCGCTTGTTTCATCGGAATCCAGGGGATCAAGAGGGTTTCGATACACATGACTCGCGTTCTTTTGGTTCTAACAGAGTCCAAATCGCTCAGAAGGACCTTCAGTCAGTCCCAAACAATCCACAAATATTAGAAAATACAAAAGATTTTCTTGGCATTGCAGAAAAAGGTGACCAGCACCAAAATTTTAATCTTGACTGCTCTCAAAATTACTCAAGATCTAAGCAAAAGCATACAGGCTGTGATAAAAGTAACCAAAATACTTTAGAAGTGTTCTTAGACCCTTCTGCCTCGCCTGAGGAAAGTACCTTTGAAGTAGAGATCAATTCTCCCTTCCAATCCTTTACCCCAACTTTTAACTTTGTCGCCTCCAAAATGCTGAATAAGAAATTTCTGGGCAGGAGAAATAGTAAAAGATTCGTGATTGGGGATGGGGAAGACGAGTTGCCCTCTCCTACTCCTCCGGATGTTACCATAACCGAAAGCCCTACTGTAGAGAACCGATCTAATTGGTTGAACCAGGAGAATGTGGGGAGGTTGTTGGTGCCCGCGAAAAAGCTTACGTAAGTATTTTTGTACCATTTTCAAGGCTTGCGGGGAAGTTTATTAAAATAATTTCTTAAATGTTGAAATAAATTTTTTCTTTATGTAACACATAAGTATGTATATTATATTAAATGGTTGAAAAATGTGAAGTAACATTATTTACTATTGCATAATGAGCAAAACAGTAGTTTCTCGTGAAACTTTTACAGTGACGTGATTAGAACACCATTATTTAATATGCCTAAATTGGACAATTTTACTTAAAAAATAAAAACGCAAATAAGCAATTTACTAGAATAAAATACCATTTAAATTGTTTTTGTCATTATTGCTAGTGCATATCATAGGTGATATGAAATATGGTACAATATGCCAGCTTTTAACTGAAAATAAATTATCAAAACCCGAAGAACCCCAACCCTGATGTTTAATACCCTAAACTTTATTTCAAGTATTTTTTTAAAGACAAACATGAACAATTTCTTCCGACATTGAAAAAATAAAAGATAATATTGGGCATTGGATGCTGCTCTTAACTTAAAAACCCTATCCAACGTGAATAATCTTACTTTTAAAATAGAATATCATTTTTAAATAACACTCTTAATGCAGTGTTATTAATTATGTCATGGTTTTTTACCTGTGACAGGTTTGTTACTCTTACGAGCCGCAAAAAAGATACAAGGCTTGGCCGGCAAGATATGGTATTTCGCAACACCGACATTTATTCTTTGAATACACTATACAGTGGTTTTTGTAGCAGACTAACCGATAACAGGAAGAAGATTTTATATTATTATGTTTAAATTTAAACTTTGTAATGTGCAGCAATATCCAAATGAAAGCGAACAGGCCTTATATGATTTTTATTTTTAAACATGGGAAAAAATGTTAAATATGAAAGTTTTGGTGATTTTTACGAATCATTCATATATCTTATCAGCAAAACAATCGAGCATCGAATAAAAAAAATATGGATTTTCTCGCTTATTTTAAAGTGGATGGTATGATTTTTATCATATTTTTGGATTCTAGGAGACGTTCTAGATATATTTTGTATAACATACCCAATGCGGTTTTTCAATCGTTTTTGAAATATTTCAAACTAGCTTGCGCCCGCGACATCGTCCGCGGTATAAAAATTTTACTCCATTACAGACTTTGAACCCCAATTTTACCCCCGTCGGGATCGATTTATTAAAAACTGTAAAACACTTGTTTAATCATTTATTTTTTGGAGTACTTCTATGAAGTTTCAAGTTAATGAGACCATCTAATATTTTTTCTCCATACAAACTTTCAACCCCCTTATGGACCCCTTTGTTTGGGTTTGCTTGCTGTCTTCAATATTTTCATTATGATTGCTGTATACGACATTTTTCAAATGGCCCCAAATAAATGTATCTAAAGGTGTGAGGTCTGGGCTATTTGCAGGCCAATGTAACGTTCCATATCTACCGATCCATTCGTTATACTGATGGTTTAAAAAATAACGAACCTCTATTATATTATGGGGAAGGCGCCTGTTGCCATATAATACGTCGACGTTCTTCAAGTGGCAATTCGTCGAGAATATCTTCGATTTCATTTTCTAAAAAAATAATATAACGTTGGCCAGTTAATGTTCCCCGAAAAAACAATGGCCCTAGAATTTTATTTTGTAATATCCCACACTAAACGTTGATTGAATTACGCCCCTGAAAAGCAATATCTTCTATGGTAAACGGATTTCCATGCGACCAAACATAACCATTTCGTCTGTTAAACATCCCCGCAGTTGAGAAAGTTGCTTCGTCTGTCCAAACGATAGTATGAAATAAATTAGGATCTTGCCGCATTCTTTCGTTAATATGTGTGACAAAAGTATATCTCCTTTCGGGCATAATTTTATATGGTCTATACTTAAAATACTTTAAAGTTCTTTGAATTGTTCCATAAGTGAACATTTTATCTCTTCTTACGTATTATCTGAGATACCTACCGCACACATTCGGGAATTAATTTTTTGGATTCTCTTGAAAATATAATAAAATCGCTAGGTCCTTTTCTTCATTTCTTTCTCTTATTCTTTTTCCATTGCGCAGAATTCCCCTTTCTTCTAGTCTTCTATTTGTTTTTATTATGGTGTTTAATGATGGAGTTCTTTGTCCGTCTTCAATACTCTCTTCATGTTGTCTTTGAGCCGCTCTAACATTATTGTTATTTTTTAAATATAATTTTAACATTTTGTATCTCTCATTAATAGAATGACTCATTTTGCATAAAAATAAAATTATAAATCACCGGTGACTAAAGTATTATTGTCAACCTTGACGTTAACTTTGACTTACCTACGAAGAAAATTTAAAAAGGTAGCAGGTATTTCCTTCGCAACCTGGATGGTTACGTTTAAAATATATTTATACGAAATAATTTTTAATTTGAAATAGTTCAAAAACGATTAAAAAACTGCATAGGGTATATTATACAAAATACCTATGTCTAGAACTTCTCCTAGAATCCAAAAATATGATAAAAATCATACCATCCAATCTAAAATAAGCAAGAGAATCGATGTTTTATACCATTTTTTTATTCGATTCTCAATTGTTTGGTGATAAAATATATGAATAATCCATAAAAATCCCCAAAACTTTTATATTTAACATTTTTTCCCATCTTTAAAAATAAAAAAGTTATAGGCCTGTTCACTTTTATTTGGATAGCCCTGTACATATGTAATTACGTAAAAAATGCGACATCGAAATCACTGTTCAGGCATCTCGAAATATAGCAATATCAACTAATGAAACTACCGGAAAGTGATTTCGTCGCTCCCCTAAGATATTCGTCTAGAAAATTTGAAACAGAAATCGTTTTTAGGGCATCCCAAAGAGTTGGTTGTTATTTGGCGGCAAAATTAATTAACATTAATCAAAAAAATTCCCAATTAAAATGTTTATTTCCATGTCTTATTCAAAACATAATTTTTTGTAGTTCTTAATGTTTCTTGGTAAAACCTAAATCTGAAACAAAAAATTGGGTAATTCTACCGAGTGATTAATTCTGCGTGGCTCGATGATGGCACGACATCGTAGTGAAAACACGACGCGAATTATGTGAGTCGCTCGAACTGAAGAGAGATACATAATATAGCAAATTGGTTGTCAATTTTTTAGCGTTTTTTTTTAGTATTTTAAAGAAAGAAGAAACGTTATCTAAAATTTTAATTATCTACAGAAGTGTCGAAGCTAACTTTTAAATTTTGGGAATCATTTTAAAGGTACAAACAAAAAAGAACTTTTGTCGAAAATTGTTTATCTCAAAATTTGAGAAGAAATCGTTAAAAATGGCTCAAACTTATTAACACCAAGATGAATTCAAACGAACATTTAGCATTACTACGCTTGAAACAAGCCTTAATGTGAAAAAAAGTTTCTTAAACGTAAATCGAAGAATGCTTAAGCTAAAGAAGGGTTCAATATAGAGTCACGTGGCTTAGAGCCTTGTTTACTGTTTACAATTAGTGCCATCAACTTATCGACGTTCTAAAGAAGTTGAGGTTTAGGTTTTAATTAATTTCATTAGTATGTGTAGCTTCTAACAAGTTGAGCCGTTGCAAAGTTTATCGGTAACTTTTGTCCATGGTTTTCTAAAATACGTAGGTATGTGATTTTATTTATATTTCGAACAAAATTTAAGTGTAGATGCGCGATTTCTAATAAAAAGAACTAAATTAAATGAAAATAAATTCAAATTTAAAATGGGTCATGGAAAGTTTGCGTCCTGCTTGAAGTAAGTGCATACGGACCAAGCCGAACAGTCTTTTTATTAATGATTTTTTTTCTTATGGAAAATGCAATTCCATTAATCAATGACTATAAACAGCTATTTGTAAGATTTTGGTTCAGATATTCGAATTTTCTTTTTCGAAAGACACGTTTCAAAAAAAAAGAATTCGAAAATGCATTTTAGAATAAGATTGTTATGGTCTACTGGCCAAGTTGAATGTGTTTGGAATATATTGTTGGGGACGTAACGATGTCTGTTTTTTATATAGGCAAAGTTTGTAGAATAAATGGTATTTTCTGTAAAGTTTGATATACAGGGTGTTATGAAATTCAGTGCATATATTGGAATGGGTGACTCCTCAGGTGGTCACACTTTCAAAAATTACTTACATAAAATACAAAATACGATATAACTCCTACGTATTTTAAAATGTACCTATTAGTTACAGGATATATTTTTGCAAAAAAAAACAATTTCTAAAAGATGGGTTTTTGAGAAAATTATATCTGGAAATCCGTTCAAAACATAAACTTCGTAAAAGTTTTGTAGTCGGGACCCTTTAAAATTTGACCGCATCCCATAAAAATTGTAAAAGCAGCCGGCACTCATTTATTGTTATATTTATTCAATTATGAAATAAAAACATTGCCCACTTTGGTAGTTAGCAAAGCTTAGGGCGCAAAGTTCTTAATTTAAATCGCCTATAGGATAATACATTGTAATAAGGATTGTAATCAATTCTCGATTACTTATGTAATCGTAAATAATCATAATATACGATGACAATTGTGAGTACTTTATTGCTTAGCCAAAAGAAAAGCGATTAATATTGTAAAATATTAGGTATATTCTACAAAAATGCAGTTCTATTCAAAAACGGAAAAGGATATTTCAAACGGAACTTTCTTATATACCTTCTAACATTGTCTTATTCTTACACTTATCAATTTAAACCGTTGATTGTCACATTAGATCGGTCTTAGCAATCTAGCCTTTAGAGATCAAAATTTAATTTCCGACACAAGCTATATTTTGGAAGAAATATAGGTACCTACATATTTTCAAAAATGTGTTTTTGAATGAAGATATTTTCGAAAAATTGTACTGTAGCACTGTCGAAAACACTCAATGCCAAAATAGAAAACAGAAAGCAGTAAAATTAATAAAAAAAATTGGCAGCGTATATAGCGAGAAAGATACACCAAGCTAAAAAAATGCTTGCCGCAATTGAAGAACAAATGTTAAAAGTTATTTTTGGGAATAGGTCGTTTTACTTTCCAGACCTAACATCGCTCTATTTTAGTTGTTCGTCAATTCATGTCCGCGTCTCTGTTTAGTTCCGCGAATGTCGTAGCTAATAAAAAACATGTTTTTTACTAGAAATTTTCGAAATTTTATGTTGTTGCTTCAATTAGTTTTTGTTATGTATTAAAACAAGTTATAATTAAGCAAATTAGAACTGACACGTTTGGTGTATCCAAGTTGCAGGATAATTTTGTCATTAACCTAAGGGGCCACATTAAATACAGGGTGTTTCCCGTACTTTAGCACATTTTAAGTAGTTCTAACCTGAATAACTTGGATTTTACTTGTCTGAATTAAAATTTTTATGTTGTCAAAGCTTGTTTTTTTCTCTAAAATAGTTGTTTGGCCTGTTTAACTGTTACTTTTTGATGGTATAGGCAAAATACAGGTAATAAATGGTTACAGAGGTTCGGGTATGTGTAAAGTGCTTGTATATAAGGAATTCTTGTTGGCGCTTGATCTCGCAGCAAGTGGTAGTTATAAACGGTTTTCTGCAACTTTTTTATACTTTCAACAACTAGTTACGTGCATTTGCTTCTTAGGCGTTTCTGATGACGAACTAAGAGGTAGAAAACTAAATTTTTAATATTTTGAGTATAAAAAATATATATTTGCTTGTTTATCCAAATAACCACATCGTCAACACTGTAACATTTTATGTTAAATTTTCCGGTTTCCTAACTAAAATTCACAAGGAGTAAGCAAAATATCATAGATGCGAGACTAATTTTTTTGTAAACTGGTAAATTAGTCCAGATTTTTTCTGTCTGGAAAGTTATCGCAGGTTTGCTCAGGTTAATTGGGATGCCCTATTTGCCTCTTAATACACATATTTTATATAATAATGACCAGCACTTAGAGATTAAAGTGCGGTAACGTTACCACGGTAACGGTAATTCAGGCAAGGTAATTTTACCAGACAAATTTCTTCACTAGTAATTTTTAAAAAAAATTTTCTGAATACAATCAGACTCAGGCTGGGTTGGGTTTGGATGAAAGGGTTCATGCATTATTCGCCACTTAACGCTAAATTAGAAGGATATATTTCTGTTTTATTTTGGTTTGAGTGGACATTGTTTTTTATTCATTTTAACAGGCGCGGCCCGTCCATAAGGTCATTTGGTCAATGGCCCACCCAAATTTCTTTTCAATAATTCACTTTTATATTTAATAATAATAATATATCATTAAAAATATATTTTTTATAACCAAAACGGGTATTGACCGAGCTATCAATACGTACGGTCGATTTCGGTAGTGAATTTTCTGTGCTAAACAAATCGTTAATCCGGTGCAAGGAATTCGCTTTTTGTGCGGATAAATAAAATTTGTTAGAACTATGAATATGGATAGCGGGGGGAAACCCCCTGATATAGGCCCAACAGGTGCCATTTCGGGATTGCGATCGGGTTTATTAAACACGATTTCTCACCCCGATGCTGAAATGGGGGAAAATAATTTACTTAACAAGGGAGTAATTAATGAAAAAAAATCTAACATGGAAACAGGTAACGAATTGGATAATTCAAACCCTAAAATTAAACCTAAATTTTTTTATGAAATGAACGACCTAGGTCCGTTCCACGTATACATAGAAAATATTTCAACCGAATTTAAAGGTAAGCTGAACGCTATTAAGATAAACGATGTTATATTTATGGCTCATCCCGAATTGGATAACAAAATAAAAGAGATTGATTCAGTGGGGCGTAATAGAATTAGAGTAAATTTAAAAGACAGTAAGTCAGCAAATAGTTTGATTGATTCAAAAATTTTAAAAAATTATAGTCTAGAAGCTTATATTCCCAAATTTACCGTTTTAAGACAGGGCGTAATTTCGGGGATAGATCCGGATTTCAAAGAAGAAGTATTAAAAAATAAAATTAAACAGTTTGATTCCCATTGCAATTTCACTATTTTTGCGGTTAAAAGAATCACTAAAGTAGTCATCGATGAAGAAACAAAACAAAAAAAGATAGTGAATACTAGGGCCGTGATTGTAACGTTTAAATCTCAAATACTTCCAAAATATGTAGCTATAGGTCATGTAAGATGTGAGGTTAAACCTTATATTCAGAGAGTTATTTTATGCTATAACTGCTATAGGTACGGTCACACCAGCAAGCAATGTAAAAGCAAACGTAGGTGTCCTAATAGCTGCGAACAGGAGCATACCGATTCAGAGTGTACAAAAAATATATCAGATTTTAATTGTCTAAATTGCAAGGGTAAACATAAAACTAATAATCTTAAAGCATGTCCAGAATTTACTAGACAAAAAAATATAAAACAAGCTATGGCTGTGAAAAATATATCTTACAAAGATGCAGAAAAATATTTTCCTGGGACAACTTATGCTTCTGTAGCAGCTAATAGTGACATCTCGGAAGAATCCGATATAGAACTAAGCCAAATAGATTGTAATTTTAACGCTCCCCAATATCGAAATAACTCCCCTTCCTCGCAAAATTATTCCTCTAAATACACTCAAATTAAAACTCCACTCAAAAGAAATAGAGCTCCTTCTCCAGTCTCCGATACTTATACTCAACACAAAAAAATTCTCTCTCAATATAAAATACCTCAGGAAATCCAAAATATCACTAGTGATCAAATCTATAAGCAAGGAATTGCGACAAACAATTTACAAAGTGGTCCAAGCACCAGCCAATGGGAACATACTTTAAATACTAAAAAAGTTGTGGAACTGGTTATATCAGTATTAAATATCATGAAAGAAAAAAATTGTTTTGAAATAAATAAATATGAAATAGAAACATTAATAAAAAATAAGGTATTTTTAAATAATTAGAAGGGGAAAACTCTTTCTATTATTGAACAGGTTTTTTTTTCTATTCAAAACAAAGGGAAACTCTTTCCTTATTAATAAGTTTTTTTCTCTCTCTCTTACACACTTCCTATGGATCAATTTAAAATTTGCCAATGGAATTGCAGATCGGCTATAGCCAACAAGGCTAACCTTGAATTTTTATTAGCGGAAAACGATATAAGTATTGCATTTCTGTCAGAAACCTGGTTTAAGCCAAATCGCTACATATCCTTTGCAGGATACAATATTGTTCGAAGAGATCATCCTGACGGAAAAGGAGGCGTGGCGATTTTAATTAAAACCAACATTAAATACACTGAAATTTTGGGTCCACATTCTGAAGAGATTTTTTATATAGGAATTAAGGTGCCAGTGAGAAATAACTCCGAATTAAGCTTAATTTCACTTTACGTTAAACCACAGTCCAGAATATCAGCCCGGGAGTGGACCTCCTTTTTTTCACACTTTCAAAAACCTTGCTTATTTTGTGGATATTTTAATGCTCACCACATAGCGTGGGGATGCAACGATAGAAATGTACAGGGAGATAATTTATTAGAAGCTATAGACCAAAGTAATTTAATTTTTTTGAACAATGGCTCATACACGCGCTTTAATCCATCGGGCGGAAACAGTTCCGCTGTGGACCTGTCACTGACATCCCCTGATCTGCTATCTGATTTTGAATGGACCACTCTTGATGATACCTATGGATCTGACCATGTGCCTATTCTCATAACATGTAATATAATGCCGAGATTTACCCCCGTACATAATACTTACAAAAAATGGAATACGAACCGGGCAAACTGGGATCTATTTTTTGTACAATGTCTTCAGGAATTTTCTAATGTTGAATACTGTTCGTATGATTCTTTTATTCAGAAAATAAATAAAGTTTTAAGTGATTCTGTTCCCTCTTATAATGGAAACAAAAACAGGGGTAAGTCTTGGTGGAATGAAAATTGTCAAGATATAGTAAATAAAAGAAAAGAGACATTTTTACAGTATAAAATGAACCCAAATCTTTCCAATTTATTGGAATATAAACGTATAGATGCTTTAGCAAAAAAAAATTTAAAGGAAACCAAAAGAGAAAAATGGAGAAAATACTGCTTATCTCTTAATAAGAACACACCAATTGGAAAGGTTTGGCAAAATGTGAATAAATTTAAAAACAGAAAACAAGAAAATAGGATAAGAATATCGTTAGACGAACCTTGGTTAGAACAATTTGAAGATAAACTGGCACCTCCGTATATTATTAGTCCATTTTACCCAGAGAAACTCAATGATCATCAGGATGAAGAACTAACCAGAAACTTCGATATGAAGGAATTATATGGAATCCTCAAAAATAACAATAACTCTGCACCAGGAAAGGACAATATACATTACTCCATGATATCACATTTACCTGAGAGTGTAAAGAGAATCCTGCTAAATATTTTAAATAGAATATATTCTGGACAAGAACGAATCCCAGACGACTGGTACGAATATATAGTGGTTCCCATCTTAAAACCGGGTAAACCTAGAAATTCACACATGTCATATCGACCAATTGCATTAGCATCATGTATTTTAAAAACCTACGAGAGACTCATCAAAAATAGACTTGAATTCTGGATGGAAAAACACAAAAAAATCCCTCAAACCCAATACGGTTTTCGTAAAGGAACATCAACTCAAGAAGTAATAGCCAATCTGGTCACTGATATTCAGTTGGGGTTTACTAAAAACGAATCGACCACAGCATTTTTTCTAGACATACAGGGTGCGTACGACAATGTAAACTATGATATTCTAATACGAAAAATGAATAATCTAGGAATCCCCAAACAAATAATTAAAAACATATACACCCTCTACCATAGTCGTCAACTTTTTATAAGAACCGATGACGGACTTACAAAACCACAAGTAGCAAAAATTGGCCTCCCTCAGGGCAGTATATTAAGCCCCATCCTATACATCATTTATACATACGATCTAGAATCTAATTTCCGAGATAATGTTCAAATATTGCAATTTGCAGACGACATTTGCTTATACTCTACCGATAAATCTGTTCAAAAGCCGACAAATTCGGTGAAACAAAAATGCATGGAAGCACAAAAATGGCTTGCAAATAATGGCCTTACACTCTCATTGGAGAAAACGGTAGCATGTATCTTTTCAAGAAGCAGAAACACTCCGATAAATCAAATTCAAATCGAGAATATGACTATACTTTGTAAAACTACCGTTAAATACCTAGGTATTAACCTAGACCGAAAACTCTTATGGAAAGATCATATACAATCTCTAATAAAGCGAACGGAAAATGGTTTGAACCTCCTAAGAACCTTTAGTCATCACAAATGGGGAGCAGACCCTAACATATGTATGCTGTTTTATAAGGCCTTCATCAGATCGGTGTTGGATTATGGATGTTTGTTCTTTGGCTCCGCGGCGGAAATACATTTGAAAAAACTAGAACAAATTAAAAACAAGGCCCTACGAAAATGTATTGGACTCCTCAATAGCACGCCTATAAATGTCCTTGAAGCTGAAGCAGCAGAACCTCCATTATCACTACGACGAAACTTCTTAGCGGATAAATTTCTACTTCGGATAATAGCCAAAGAGAGTATACTAGTAAAGAAAATTCACAATTTAACAGTATTAAGCTATACCCACTCATACTGGAGAGTTAAAAAGCAACCACTCTTGGCTTTGAGTTATTCGTGGATCACCCAAATTAAGGACAACATCTATCAATCTTCGACACTACCATTCTATCAACTGAGTCTCTCAAAAATATATACAATACCTAAAACCATAATCAAACCTCAAGAAACCAATAACGCAAATATAATAAAGTTGGACTTCTTTGAAAATCTTAACAAAGTTTGGAGAAACTATGAGCATATATTTACTGATGGATCGCTGATAGATGGAAGAGCTGGATGTGCTATGTATCACAAAAATAAAAATATCTCTCGACAATTTAGACTGCCTAATGAAGCGTCCATTTATACAGCAGAATTATGGGCTATCTTCGAAGCACTCAAATATTGTCAGGATTTCAGACAAAATAATTCATTTGTAGTCTTTTCAGACAGCAAAAGTGCTTTGGAAGGAATATCAAGCTGTAAAAATATTGCACGTGCCAATCACATAATAATGGAAATATTAAAAACATATCATAATTTAGTATCCAACAACAAAAATGTCGTTTTGGTATGGGTAAAAGCCCATGTAAGAATCTTAGCAAATGAATTAGTTGACAAATTAGCTAAAGAGGCCACAAAAAGGCAACTAATAAACTGTAATTTTAAAATTCCGTATTTTGATATTATAAGAAATGCCAAGGAAAGGATGATTAGCGATTGGCGGGCACAATATGATGATTGCAACAAAGGTTTAATATACAAAAAAATATTTCCCCAAATCCCTAAATTTCGTTGGTTCAACACACAATCAAATCGTAGCTTTGTTAGAATAGTCTCCAGAGTCCGAACGTCTCATGCATTGTATCCTAAACATAAGAAGAGAATAGGCATAGGTCAGAGCGAGTACTGCGACTGTGGTGAAATAGGTGACTTGGAACACATCATATTACAATGTAATAAACTACAGAATAATTTACCAGTATTATTTGACGATCTAAGAGAAATAGTAAACCAACCATTTAATCTAAACCACCTTATTTCATTAAACGATGTAAAAGTGTATAAGGCATTGTATAAATTTATTTTAGTTAATAAAATAGAATTGTAAGAGCTAAAAAGGTTTAAAAAAAAGGGAAGAGTTAAAAAATTAAAAAAAAACAAACAAAAAACAAAAAAAAAGAGGAAAAAAATAAAACAAAAATAAAAGGAAAAAAAAAGAAAAAGAATAGAAGGAACATGAAAGAATAAAAAAATTAAAAAAAAAATAATAAATAAAAAAAAAGGAAAAATAGACATATAATTGTAAGTAGGGTTAAGGTTTGGATGTAAGGCACCTTAATTCGTAAGGAACTTCTTTTCTTTCTGTCCCCGAGAGGGAGGAGGGAGAGGGGAACGAGAAAAATGAGAGCTGGCCATTTGGTTTCAACCAGAGCCATTAATCAAAAAACAACAACATTTTATAACCAAAACATATTTTTTTTTCTAAACAGTGTAAGTTCCATGCGAAAACTCCCTAATAAAGAATCGGCGAAGTCAAACACCAATTTCCTGTTGCTTACTTCGGGCTCGGCCGTATTTTAAATTCACCTCATAGGTTTATATGGACTATTTAAATGCATTAAAACTAAGAGAGAAACAAACATACGCGCTTTAGGAAGTTAAAATCAGACAAATATAAGGAAGTAGTCCACGGTCCACTAAACAATATCGATCGCTGTCGGGTGTCGGCACGCGTGCGACGTCAACGCGCCTGATGTCCCGGGCGACTATGGAAATACACTCGAACGCTCTATGTAAAACATTTAGGTTAGACAAAGAAAAACTAATTACGCGCATTGTGCATTATGCGCATTGTATTTACATAAACTTTTGTTTACATTTCGTTACGTCGCGCCGGCACTTATTATTAGTTTAAGACGTCTTTCGGAGTTTCGGCTTTCCTAATTTTGTAATGTTTTGTTTTTGGATATAATTAATTTGATATTTGTGTAGTAGTGTTAGTAGTACTAGTAGGTACTTGTGTTAACAATGGCTTTAACAGTGCAAGAAACGATTTGCATGTAATTTAAAAAGAGCCAGCAAAAACGAAATTTTAGTATTTTATGTTTTTTGCGGTGTTTATTTATTTGTAGGTAAATAATTTCTTGGCAAAAATAGGCACCTTATTAAAAAACCTTCCTTAACACATTGCGTGCCACGGACCTGTTATGAGTATTTCGTCAGGGGTCATTTTGTAACTTTTGGTTTTTCGGTGATTTTTACTAAAATTCATCGATTTTAGCTTGTTTTTTTAAAGTTTTTTGGGCTTTCTTCATAAAAATAGCTTTTGGTGCTGTCATTTGCAAATGAATGACGTGGCCCACCAGGGAATGTTTTAGCAATTTTAACGTGGTGGGCTTCGTCATCCACATGTGCATGACAGACGTTTCTGTTCCATGAATTTTACCTTCTAGTTTTGTAAGAAACCACGTTTAGCTAGAATAAAAATTTTTAAAAAATATTTTTTTTTAAATAAAAAAAATACTTATTTCTCCTATCATTTTTAATTTTAAGTATGTTATTTCCTTTAATTAATATAAAATCCTTGTCGTTTTGTAAAAAAAAACAAGCGTTAGTTTTGTGCCAATAAAGCTATTTCGTCATTATTATTATTTTTTTCTAAAGTTGTAAAAAAATGTTGAGCAAAATTTTCTAAAACCAATTACACTACAATGTTTCCCAGGGGGGCACGAATTGAAAACGTCATTTAAAATATATTTATTGTCATTCACATGCGCTCGACGTTGCCCAGTATGCCATCGTGTACGTCATCTATATTTGAAAGCCACGGCCCTCTAGGAAATATCACTGTCATTCGTATATGTACGAGGTGGCATTCAATGTGTTAATACAGTTGATATCACTAGTTCCCCACAGAATTTGCCCCGCCTGTAAAACAAAACCACCGACTGCGCCTGCATTTTAAAAAGTTATATTTTTATTATTTGTTGAAATATTGTTACACAATGTTAGAATTTACGGTTGCATAACAGAATAGGTTGTTTAGGTAAAAAATACGTGATAATGACCCTGGCGATACTAAGAACAAGTGTTTGTAAACATATTTAAAAAAAAGCATAAAAATAAATATATTATATATAATGTCCATCCTAAAGATTTGTTACAGGGGAGCGGCATCACCTTCAACACTTAGCATTCTTGATTCTATCCAAAAGGGAGCCACTCGGGACTCGAGTCATCAATAACCTAGTCCTCACAAGAAAACTCCCTTCTCTCGCTGATCGTTTTAAATGCATGCTTCGAAGGGCAAGGATGACGCAAAATTTCTACTTTTAACAATACCATTTTTTCTCTACCCTTGTGGGATATATGACACTATTTCATTACATTTTTGACATTTTCGTTCAGATTCACTAAGAAAGTTTAAGATTTAGTACTGGTTTAAATTAAGATCTTATAGTTGACCAGATATGTTTTGACAGGTTTTTGCCGTGTCACTGTTAATAAGTCGTCATTAAAAACTTATGAAGTATTCTGATATTTCAGCGATTTGCCGGGTTTTCAAATGATTTTCATCTTGGAACGAGTTGCTGTAATCAAATTAGTTCTATTATTGTCGAAAGTACGTACTAAAATTGCCCTTTTCTTTATAAATTTGCGAAAAAGCTCAGAAATAAATTCATAGTATCAAACTTAAATGCCTTATTTTTACACTTGTCAGTTTAAAACTTTTGGTTGTCAAATTAGACCGGACTAGCGTTGGAGAATCTGGCTGTACATATCTTGACCGTTACGTCACAATTTAAATCTTTACCAGTCAATCCAAATTACATTTCTTGGTCGTATTAAGATTTCCAAAAATTGGATCGATCGGGATCACTTTACGACACTCCAGTATCTCTTTCTACTTACTATTATTTTTAATTCATTTGTGTATTTTGCTACAAATTCGTAAATGATCCGGATCCAAATCCAAAGACGAATTTTGGCGATTCAAAACCATCAAAGCCAAACCCAAGAGTTTACCATTATTGTCTTTATTTATTCACATTTGACTGCATTGTACAAATAAGGATAACAATATGGTTTTGATTTTTGTGACACTATCTTTGTTTGTTTACGTTTAATTACGTCGGATAAACAAAGATATCACATGGTTTTGGCTTTGAACCGCCAAAATTCGTCTCAAATCACTTTTATTAGCCGTGTTAGATTGCCAAAAATTGAATCGATTCGGATCACTTTACGACACTCCAGGATCTCTTTCTACTATCCTTTTTGATTCATTTACGTATTTCTGAAGTTTGTACACTGATCCAGATCCAGATCACTTTTTAAACCTATTAGATTGCCAAAAATTGAATCGATTCGGATCACTGTACGACACTTCAATATCTCTTTCTAATATTCTTCTTGATTTATTTACGTATTTCACTAAAAGTTTGTAAACTGATCCTGATCCAAATTCAAATCACTTTTCCTAACCGTATAGATTGCCAAAAATTGGATCGATTCGGATCACTTTACGACACTCCAATCTACTATCCTTCTTGATCCATTGACGTATTTCGCTAAAAGTTTGTAAACTGATCCGGATCCTAATCGCTTATTTGCTTATTAGGCCATGTTGGAGTGCCACAGATTGAATCAACTCTCCAATGTGTCTTTCTAATATTCTTTTTGATTCATTTACGAATTTCACTAAAAGTTTGTAAACTGATCTGGATCTAAATCCAAATCACTTTTCTTAGCCACATTAAATTAAAAAAATTGAATCGATTCGGATCACTTTACGACACTCCAATATCTCTTTCTAATATTTTTCTTGATTTATTTGCGTATTTCGCTAAAAGTTTGTAAACTGATCCTGATCCAAATTCAAATCACTTTTCCTAGCCGTATAGATTGCCAAAAATTGGATCGATTCGGGTCACTTTACGACACTCCAATCTACTATCCTTCTTGATCCATTGACGTATTTCGCTAAAAGTTTGTAAACTGATCCGGATCCTAATCGCTTATTTGCTTATTAGGCCATGTTAGAGTGCCACAGATTGAATCAACTCTCCAATGTGTCTTTCTAATATTCTTTTTGATTCATTTACGAATTTCACTAAAAGTTTGTAAACTGATCTGGATCTAAATCCAAATCACTTTTCTTAGCCACATTAAATTAAAAAAATTGAATCGATTCGGATCACTTTACGACACTCCAATATCTCTTTCTAATATTTTTCTTGATTTATTTGCGTATTTCGCTAAAAGTTTGTAAACTAATCCGAATCCAAATCCTAAATTGCCAAAAATTAAATCGATCTGAATCACTTTACGATACTCCAATACCGCTTTCTACTATCATCCTTGATTCATTTCCGTATTTCGCTAAAAGTTTGTAAACTGATACGGATCGAAATCCAAATCTTTTATTTTACCTCGATGTCCAAATCACTTAGATTGCCAAAAATTGGATCAATCCGGATCACTGTACAACACTCCAATTATTCACAATAGGCAAAACTATTTTTTATAATATTATTAATATATACATATACCCTTTTAGAACAGTTAAAAACTCGGGGATATCAAAAGTTTGACTGAACGCCAATGAACAAAGCAACACAATTACTAAACCTTAATCTCTATATATGTAATAAGAAACTGATTGACTGACTAACGTATCAATGCACAGCCTACACCGCTGGGTCTAGAAATTTGAAATTTTGCACAGAGATTTCTTATATAACCTGATCATGCACTAAAGAAGGGTTTTTCAAAATTCAACCCCTACAAACATTTCTCCCTGTCTGTGGCCGGCTTAAGGGAGTGAAACAGATGTTCAAACTTTGTATGGAGAAAAAATATTAGATGTTCCTATTAATTCGAAACTTCATAGAACTACTCTAAAAAATAAAACAGCCAGATTGTCCAATGCTAGTCCGGTCTATTTTGACAACCAAAAGTTTTAAACTGACAAGTGTAAGAATAAGACAACTAAGTTTTATACTATGAACTTATTTCTGAGCTTTTTCGCAAATTTATCAAGAAAAGGCCAATTTTAGTACGTACTTTCAACAATAATAGAACTAAATTCATTACAGCAACTCGTTCCAAGAAGAAAATTATTTGGAAACCAAATAAATCGCTGAAATATCACAATAATTCAGTTTTAATGACGACTTATTAACAATGACCGGACAAAAACCTGTCAAAACATCACTGATCAACTATAAGATCTTAATTTAAACCAGTAGTTTCTAAATCTTAAACGTTCTTAGTGAATCTGAACGTAAATGTTTAAACTCGTGTTTTACAGTTTTGTGTGGGATTCAAAGTTTGTAATGGAGTACAATACCGAGGACGAAGGCGCGGGCGCAAGCTAGTCACATATACATAAATAAATTGGTCTTATTATAATATGTAATTGGTTTTTCGACGTTAAAAAAATAGGAGTATATGTGGAAAGTATGTCCGGCTTGAGTCAAAATAACTAATAAATTAAAAACCTGTCTGCGTTCTGTATGACGAACAGTCCGGTGTAATTCGATAACCAAAAGTTTTAAACTGACAAATGTAAGAATAAGACAATAATTAACTTTTATACAAGAACAAGCAATTTTCTTGTGAGGAATGGGTCGAGTTAAATGGCTCTCTTTTGGATACAATCAAGGATATTAAGTGTTAAAGGTGACGACGCTTCCCCGATGTGGAAACAGTACTCTAGGTTAGGTCTTATTTAAGAAACATGGAGAGTGTGTAAGTTGGAAGGGAAGAAGGTGCTAATCGGGCTAGTAAGGTGTTTGTGCCAGCTGAGGTCATGTTCGAAAGCGACGTCAACAAGTTCGAACATTTCTTTGCTCTGTAGGGCTTTGTCATTGGATGGGATAAATGTTGCCGGTTTTTTGGCGTGATAGGGGAGCAAAACTGGGTTTTGGAGACGGTAAACTGAACAAGGTATTTGGCACCCTAGTCTAAGATTAATTGAAGATATTGGGAAAGGGATAGGTGCATAGATCTGCGTCTATTATCAAGCTCTTGATTCGAGAGTTGTCTGGAAAAATGAATGTTGGAATGAAGTGTAATATTGTCAGCGTAACTGTGGATGGGATTAGTAGATCAGGTCATTAATGTGAAGAAAAAATTGAGGTTGGTGCCAGGACTGAACCTTGGGGTATGCCAGCATTGTTAGAAAGTAAGATGAGTGACCGTCCACCACGACAGATATGCGCCGATCAGAGAGAAAGCTAACGAACCAGGTACATAGTTTGGAAGAAAAATCTTAAGAAGGTAGTTCCTTGAGGAGTGTGGCATGCCATACTTGGTCAAATATTTTAGAACTTGCAAGTTAATGACTTTCTCGATAACTTTGCTGACAGCAGAGAGAAAGGAGATAGGTATATTATTGGATGAAAGGGACTTGGAGCCTTCCTTCGGACAGACTGCACACGAGCAGTCTTTCAGCTGTCTAGGAAGATGCCCTTGTCATAGGAAATCTGGAAAAGACGAGTTCAGATTTTTAGAACAATTGGTGATATCCACGGTGATATCCTATCCAGACCGGAGAATTTTTTGGTGTTAGGGGATAGAAGAATTTTTTGAACTTGTTTGACCTTAAGATGATGTCGGGTACAGATCTAGCAATTGGAAGAGCAAAATTGGCAGGATGAATAAGAGTGGAATCGGCAGTGAACTGTTTGGCAAATAGTTCAGCTTTCCTTTTAGAGATGGAGATACTTTCGTTGTCAGAGGTTAGGGGAGGAAAAAAGCTTAGGTATTGACTAATGTTCTTGGCTAGCTACCACAAAGATTTGATGCCGTTGGAACAGGAAACCCCTTTAACCTTTACGCGGTTAGTAAAAGCATTTTTGGACTCCAAGATAGTTTGATTCTACTGATTTCTTACCTCAGTGAAGATCTGACGATTTTCGGGTATAGGATTTTAAAGAAGTTTTTTGAGCCTGGCTTTATCACAGACCTTGGAGAACCAGAGCTTTTCATGGTGAAGCTTAGATTTATTATGACGTCTTATTAACAATAACAGAGTGAAAACCAGTCAAAACTTATTAACTAGAAGATTTTAGTTAAAACTAATACTAAATCTTAAATCTTTTTAGGGAATCTCAACGTAAATTTTTTTAGCAAAAAGTATCTTAAATTACGTACCTACTCTCCTCTTCGGCCACCGGACTTGTAGTTGTTTCGCAATAGTCGCAGAAAACCTTATACTGCAGTTACCAAACTAGTTACACTACTTGTGGTCCGTCTCCCCTTCTTCTTTTGTTTTTTATTTTTTTTAACACAATATATAAATATAAATCTTATGAACCAACCAGTATTATATTAATAGTTTCGATTTAGTTCATATTTCAGTAATATCGATGGATAAACTGTATCGAAAAGATCAAAAACCTGTGATTGTTTAAAAAATGATAAGAAGTATTAGCATACATTCAAGATTTTTTTATGTAATAAAACCGTAGTTAATGATTTAGTATAAAAGTGTTTTTAAGAGAATGCAGACAGGCTCTGTAAAATTATAGGTTAAGGGTCGTGGCGCTTTATTTATAAAGAGTTGAATTTTTTTCTGGTAAAAAAAGTAAGCAAATACCTACGCACTTTTAACAGAATATTCTATATATAATATCTACATTAGGCTCATATTTTGCTTACATAAAATGTCATGAACAATTTGCTTGCTTGGAAAATTTAGCAAAAATCCACTTTCTATATTTTAAATGTTTTGCCTGTAAATGGCGGTGTGTTATTTGTTTGCAAATTAAATAGTGTGTTTTAAAACGCTCAAGTGAAAGCACCGTTCAAGATGGAAGACATGTGTCAAAAAATCTACGACAAAAGGTTAGAATATATTTGTCACCGCTATTTTAGATGACATTCGTTTACTTTTATAGAAGTGTCCATTCATTTTAACCGTATGTAGATATTATGATAAAAGCACGGTATGTACGAAGTAGAAATTATGTATTTTTAAACTCGTGCTTGCCTGCTTAAATTGAAATATTTCAGAGGTTTATTAATTCCCTAGCCGTAGTTATATTGATTTAAAGGTCCCCGAAATAACTCAATTGCAAAGTGTTTCTCTATGTTTATATTTTAAAAAAATTTAGTTAGACGCGAAAAAATCGTCAGTTTAATTTTTATATAGGTACATATTTGGACCATAGATTTAGAAACAAGGAGGAAATACCATTATTTACATTTTAGAGCAATCAAAGATTCCAGGCTTACTCTTAATGTGGCCATTTACATATATGGCCCCCACCTACCCTAACCTTAAGTTTTTCAGAGGGCCCGCCATATTTTTTTGTTTTTTAAATTCTACTCGCTAAGTTACGTTACATTACCCATGTTCAACTGTTTTCCTATAATTTTAAAAAAATAAAAGGAGACTCAAGCAGCCTCGTATACCAGTTAATGCAAGTCGTATAGGGTTTCTATGGAAACAATCAACAATCTTTAGTTGGGTGACAGATGCTCTAACCAGGTGTTTCCATAGAAACCCTACACGACTTGCATTAACTCATAAATGAGGAGCATGGGGAGTGGCTTAAGTTTATTTCTTTAAATTATAGGAAACATCAAATAGACCTCTTAGCGAGCAGAATTTTAAAAAAATGACGAGCCCTCTAAAAAAACTCGCTTATTTGATATTCAATTGTTTTTTCAGTTACGTGTCCTGATAGTTTTTGTACAAATCTACAATTTTTCTAATTTAAATAGATTTCTATCTCTTCAAATAAAAAAGTTATCTCTTTGTCCAAAAATAATCAATAATCCTGTACCTGACTAGCATGTGAACTTTAGTATACAAAATTAGTCCAGAAACTTTTCTCTTGCCGGTTTAAAGATACTATAATTGTTTCTTTCAGAAGCAAAACTATTGCAGATATCTCTCTATATGTATCTATCTATATGTATAGGATATAAAAAAATTTGTAAATTCCCCCCCCCCCCCCTTACTGTCCAGCTACGAAAGCATGAACATCCAATTTCCCTCGCTCATTCATACCTAGGGTCTCCAGATTATGGAACGAATTGCCTGCAGATGTTTTCACTTCCCCTCCCAACCTCCAATCCTTTAAATCCCGTACCAATAAATTACATTTTCCTTCTCGCCCACGATACCTTAGTACTTAGGCTTGAAGTCTACTTATGCTGTCTCGCATAAAAAAATAACTCACTGGAGACCGTAGATACTTCTTAAACGATCGAAGTGAAATTTGGCACAAAAATACTTTTAGTGTGTATCTTGGATAAATTCGTAGATTGGCTAAATGGGTAGATTAGTTTCAAAATGGTGGCGGTTTAAAATTTTCAAAATTATATTTAAAACCCTAAAATATGCAGTAAATTATTAGATAGGGCTTCATAAGCCCTACAACTTGTGTTTAAACATTTTTTGCTAAAACAGGAAAAGAAACAAGTGTAAAAGAGCAAAACAAAAAATTGCGAAGTCCTAACTTTCCGACTGATTATTAGATATTAAATATCCACTCATATTAGATAATGATACACTAATCACTAATAATTAAGTTGCACCTCTTAATAAGTCAATTTTTTCAAGAGATCAATTATTTTATCGCCACCAAGATAATAGTGGACTTATAAATACGAGTCACTTTTTGATACCTATATATTCACAAGAATATTATTCGAAATAATACTCATTGGCATATCAAATGATCTCATTGCAATTTTAGCATTGATATTTTATCATATACATATTTGTTCTATTTTTGTCCGTGCATGGAATATGTATGTAAAACGTCATAATAATATATGAATGTGATAGCGATAGCGGGCGCACAAGAATTGATGGGGCTAAAATCGGCCAATCTGGTTCTCGTGTCGCCACACGGGTGGGCGGTGCTGACAACTGACTTTTTCTAACCTCAAAATAGAAATAAAAACATTTTTAGTGTTCCGCGAAACAGAAGACTTGTGGAAACACTTCGGTACCCATCCGTCTGTCACAGGCGATTTTCTCTGAAACGTAAAAATTTTAAACTTAGCACAGATATAGAGTGTGGTGACCCAATTATAGACGTCAAGTATAAAAAGTTGAATTTTGATTCTGGGGGTTAATTTCAGGGGGTAAATTGGGAAACGAAAAAAAATTTAAGGGCATCAATGGTGTCAAATGAAAGCTTATTGAAGCTCAAATTCAACAATAGGTATACCTATATGATGTATTTTTTATGCAATTTTTTAACATTTTTAAGAAAAATCTTTTAAAAATTGCTGTCACCATCAGGATCGCTCAGAAAAATTGAAAAAAATCACGAACATTGAGAATTAGGTGTAGATTGACCCAAAATTATCAGGATTGAAAAATTCTAACGCGATCAATTGCTACAAACAATTTAATTGTTTATTTCCTTATAACTGCTGAACCATTGGTTTTAGAGAAAACGGTTGTTAACAAAAAATATTTCCTACGATGTAAGGAACAACTTTTTCCTACACGTTTTTCAGAGTTTTTAATTTGGCTCAGTCAAAACGCTCCCCACTCAGCTCCGCGCATACGCGATGTGATAAGGCGTTGGTGCCGTGGTCGGCGGCGGGTAGCGCGGCAGATTGGCGGATATCGGGCGGCCGAGGTTTGCTCAGGTTAAGTGGGGGGCTGATGGCACGGAACACTAATTGTGCAAGTATAGCTTGCACTTGACCGAATTTTTTTTATCTAAAGATACGAGGAATATGAGAAGGCCGTAAATGTAGGAAGACACTCCAGGATGTGGGGTAATGCGTCCAGCTTATTTAGTGATTAGACTTTAGATATTGTATCAGGTTACTAAGTGATAAGTCTTGCTCGGAAGTTTGATTAGTTTGGACGCCCTTTTTATCAATTTTTATTCAATTTAACTAAACGCAGAACATTGAAATTAAAACTTGCCCCAACCTTGGGCCCGCCTGAATCGATTTCTTAAATCTGTTTTTAATTCCAGGAATAATTCTAAAAGTTTATTATTTTTTCTAGGCCCTCCATGTCCCAGGGCACTGTGATGTTACATAATAACCGGTTGCAAGAGAAGGATTTTACAGTAGCAACCCCAGAAGAATTTGTTAAGAGGTTTAACGGTACCAAAGTCATAAACAAAGTAAGTATCTTGTTGCATTCCCATAGGCGGGAGATATCGTTAGTTTCTAGGAGTTTAAAAAGAGACATTTTAGTTAAAAAATCCTACTAAAATATGGTAATAAAATTGACCTTATGAACACTAAGAGATCATATAAAATGTATTTTATATGATCTGCCGCGATGCCACCTTCAGATTAATTGCCCTCACATTTTACAGTTTAAACATGGTGGCACGGAATTGACTTGATTAACTAAGGACATACTTTCAGCCTCGATGGGAGTGCAAAGTTTTTTTTTTAATTTTGTCAGTAAAGAATAAAACAATAGTGTTTGAGAGTTTCTATCAGTGGGACTCGTGCCAAGTTCAGGGGTTTTAATAGTGAACCTACTAGGTATGTTTTGGTAACGACAAAAAATATTTTGAAATTTGCGAAAAAAAGTTGAATTTTTACTGCGCCACCCCTGGGAAAAGAATCGAAATCGAAAATGCAACGTTTTTCGCAAATTACATTTTTTTTTCTTTACCACACTAAGAAAAAAAATCAAGTAAGATTTAAAAAAACATGAAATTTACCTATCTCTGGCTTTTTATTTTTTAGACATTACTTAGCAATCTTCTGTGCTATTCATTTTTCTTTCTATGAAATAAGGTTAACTTTTTTTTTGCATGTTCTGTAAAATCAAATGCTAAACATTTCAATCCTTTATATTTTTACCACACAACAACACCCATTATAATGGCGGTTGTTGGTAATTTCTATGGTTGGCAGTCTTAGTCATGTTTCCACGTTCCAGAGCATCTTACGGCAATTTTGCAAATTTGACGTTTATACCGAGGGAAAAACTTTACTTGTCAAATTTTGGCATAAGACGCTAGAAGCGGCTCTTATCCACATCTCTCTAAGAAAATGTAGAGTAACCGAGGTTTTATAAATAGCCCACGCGTACATGGAAGCACACGTTTACTTTTTACAGTCGTTACCACAAGAACCTTAGCTTAATTTCTAATATACGGGTTAAGTAATAAAAAAACAAGTTTGTAGTTTAAAAATATATATCAAATGTACAATGTACACTATTTCATAATGGAAGAAATATCTAAACCTGTTCTTGCGAAAACAGAACGGTTTGTCATCCTAACTTACCAATATTCTAGCATGTTTTTAATTTACTTATACCTAATAATATATACGAAAATTTTTCGAAAACACATTTTTTCGAAACTATATATATGTATATGCAGATATTCGAAAACTAGGGATGTTTTCAAAATCTTTTTTTCTGAAACCAACTTCGAATTTTTTTAACCACTTTTTGAAACTAAATTTTTTCAAGAAAACATGTTTTTAGGAATAACGTTGTTTCGAAAAAGACTTCGACTATTCATATTAAAAAACAACATTTTTTTGAAAGCAATTTACTACAGAGTAACAGCAAATACAAGGTAACGTAATCCTGATCAAACACAAAAAAGGTTCGTTTAGGTTAGTTTGGGATCTTTTTGTCATTTTTTCGTTGACATTTTCTAGATTAGTAGAGTTCATAATTTAAATTTAGAAAAACTATGTTTTCTAAAAAATATATTTCAGGGAAATGTATTGTTAAAAGGTTCTTTAAAAAAATATATATATTTTCGAAGAAGCTGTTTTTCTAAAAAAATTACAATTTAATAGCAAAAAAGATATTTGTTGAAAAAAGAAGAGCTAGAAGAGTTGGTCATCTTAGCTTACACGCGACAGGACAAATTGTTTCATTAATATGAAAGTGTACATATTGCAGCATTTTTTATTTCTGCTCGTTTGCGGGGATAGACCAGTACGTACGAAAGTACAATTTTTCTCAAACCAATTTTCAAATTTTTTTAAGCACTTTTCGACAATACATTTTTCAGAGAACATCTTTTTCCAAATTAAATTTTATCGGATGGTATAAATTTTTCAAGCAACGGCTTTTTGAAAAAGTAATTTACGAGAAAGTAACGTACCAAGCCTAAGGAAATCTGATTAAACCCGAAAAAGTTTCGTTTGAGTTTGTTCAGGATCTTTTTTCGTCTTCTTTTCATTAACATTTTCCAAGCTACTAGGGTTCATAATTTAATTTTCTAAATATTGTTTTCGAAAAAATATATTTTCGAAAAATGTACCTGTTTTAAAAATTATTTGTTTGGAGATATTTTTGAAAAAATGTACTTTCGAAATACGGAGAAAATATTTTCAAAATATTTCATAACTCCGTTTTTTAAAAAACATATTTAAAAAAGCGGTCAGGACATTTTTGAAAAAATGTAGGTTCGAAATATGTTTTCGAGAACATATTTTTGAAAAATTTCGTTAATCCATTTTCGAAAAAGCTGTTTTTCGAAAAAAATTACTTTCCAAAGAAATGTTTTTTGAAACAAAACTTATTTGGTTATTTATCTCGTTTAGAAGCGAAAACTATCCGACGCAAATTTTAATACTTTCAAAAATCTCTATGTCTTAATAATATGTCATAATGTCACTTAAAATTTTGCAGTAAGATGTGTGAGGAATGTTTTCAGAAACAATCTAAGGTAAATCAAAAATGCCAAAAAAGGCTTGCATTTTTTATATTAGGGGAGAGGCCTACAGTATCGTCACCCTAAGGATTATTTAGGATAAGACAAAATTATCAGTAGTTACCTTTAAAACAACCTATGAAATATAAAAAAGACCCTCTCTGCTATAAATACTACAAATAAAACATCGATTAATTTAGAAACTATTGGTTTTATGCATAAAATTCCAATACATATGAAAAGCAAAGATGAAAAAAATGGCCGCCAGTATCGGCCAGTACACATATGGCACATCATATAATGCAATAATCACAAATGTATTGCTGTGAAAATTCTGAAATGTTGGCACAAGCTTCGTGGACCCATGCCTTACAGTTTCCGCATTGAATCCAGTCCTCATCGTATGACTCATGACATAAAGGACATGTTGTTTTTTGTTCAGGTTCACTTGTCTTTTGCGTTTCACGTTCTTTTTCCTTCTTGCTCCTTTTGTTTCTTTTAACGATATTTTTAATAATTTTTTATTTTTTTTTGTCTTTTGCGTTTCACGTTCTTTTTCCTTCTTGCTCCTTTTGTTTCTTTTAACGATATTTTTATTATTTTTTTTAATACTTTTTTAATTTTAATTTTTTAATAATTTCTAATAACGATATTTTTTCCACTTAGTAAACTTTTACCGCGTTTTACTGATTCAATCCTTTCTTTTTGTATTTTTTTTTGTTCAAGCATATTTTTGTATGGTGAATCAGTCATAATTTCACTTTTTTGTGCTTTACGGCGTCGTGCAGTAACTCTCCGTTTTGAAGCGTCAGGAATCGGTGATAATTCTGCAATTATTACTTTAAACCTATCAACTGATTGCTGTGCTGTGTGCTCCACGTCAGAATTTCTTTCAGGAGAAACTGAAAGTTGAGGTTCTGTCTGAGAAGTTGTGGCCGATGCTGCCGGAAAATTTTGTGGCCCATACTGAAGGAACCGAAAAAAAATTATATCTGAACACAAACAAAAAAATACAAATAATGTTTGAATGATAACTTATTTTTTATGTAGCTATATTAAGAAAGAATACATACCAATATCAACTGCTTCCTGAAATTGATAATATTTATATAAAAACGTATTTTAATTTTATTGGGGGGCCGTAGACGTGAACCGCTCAACATAAATCGTCGCACTGGCCATAAACGCGCAGCGACAGGCTGATGCTGCGCGAGCCAGGTACTTATGTGAACGTAGTGCAAAACAAGTAATAGGCCTATGATCATCATCTATTATCGGTGCCTCGTAAGAGCAAATGGCCGATACTGCATGCTGGCCGGTACTGTGGGACTCTCCCCTACGTATTAGTATTGATCTGTTATTCTCATTTTTTAGGTATAAGTCATTTCAAAGACCTTACACAGACGGCAAAATGTTTGTTTTTGTTTATAATATTTTGTAGAATCTGTAGAAATGGTTAATGTTTATGTACAATATTTATTTTTATAAAATTCGCTATTGAAATCCTTTTTATACAAGGCTATAGAGGAGGGGCTGCTCCCCTAAATCCGCCACTGAATAGACGCTGATGGAATCTCATACCTCTACGCTGATGGTGTGAAAATTTTCTCGGCAAACTGAGCTCGGTGAGCTCCAACAAAAGGGCGATTTTTTAAATTTATAAGAGGACCTTTGCATGAACCACGAAAATTAAAAAGCATAATATATATTATGTACTAACAAAATGGCGTCATAGAGAAGAAAAGTAATACTTTTTTTACTAAATTTTCCGGTTTTTTCTTGTAAGAAATAAAAAATATGAATCGTGGTTGTTCATAGAGTGGAGACAGTAAATTTAACGGTGTATGACAAATTTCAAGTCAACCGGATATTAGTTCCTCAGTTATCCACACCATAGAGTTAAAAAACAGTATTTCGAGAAAATCGCTCTTAAAGTTTGAAGACAATATTTTTCAATATTACAATATTTACTTTCAATCAGTAATTTTTGGCTATATAAACATCCATCCTCTTCTTGTTTAAAAATGAAGGGGTTTCCCCAAATTCAATGAATCAACTGTAATGTGCACATAAGCGTGAGGCCCGACAGATGAGCATCTGCGTTCCCTTTATACCTGAGCTCGCTATATGACCTGCCTACATCTGAATTACTTCGATTTTTTTTACGTATTGAAAAAACATTTTAGGGCGTTATTCTATACACATAAAACCATTGATTTATGAAAAACGATTATTTCAACTTTCCAAACTGAGAAGGGCCCTTAAAACAGAGGTTTTAGCCAGTGCCGTAGCTAGGCTAAATTTGATTGAAGGCAAGCCAGGATTTTGGCGCCCCTATCACAAGACCTAATTAGCTTATAGACTCTTTTGCCTCCCTTTGCCACCGGCGCCCCTAGGCGAGGGCCCACTCTGCTTACACCTAGCTACTTAACTAAAAAATAATGATAAGTTTTGTCAAGTAAATCTTACATATATATTTGTGTATTCAAACTAACACTGAAATTTTTGGTTGTAATTATTTGATTATTTTAATTTTTCTTTGCAAAGAAACACTTTTGAAGCAATTAATGTCTTAATATAGTATTTTTGCTTTGTTACGCTTGTTTTTTATTTTTTCGTTAAATTAGACAAAAATATCAACCCATAATTTTAGGTTCTTATCGCCAACAACGGAATAGCTGCAGTAAAATGCATGAGATCAGTACGAAGATGGTCCTACGAGATGTTCAAAAACGAGAGGGCTGTGCGATTCGTCGTCATGGTAACGCCCGAAGATCTGAAGGCGAACGCCGAGTACATCAAGATGGCGGACCATTACGTGCCGGTGCCTGGTGGGACGAATAATAACAACTACGCCAATGTGGAACTTATTGTGGATATTGCTGTCAGATTACAAGTGCAGGTAAGTCAGGGAGACATTTTTAGGATAATAGGACCTTTACTTCCTTATTCTTTTTGAGCTCGATCAATTCCGGTTACACCGGAGGTTGAAGCTATTATAAGTAAAGTTTTGCAAACGGGGGTAAATCCAGAGACGGCTTCTAACCTAGTTGGAAATAAAATCAGGATTCGATGTGCAAATAAAATACAAATATTTATTTACCCACATTGTGTTATTTGAAAGTGCGAGATAAGAAAATACCATACAGGGTGTCTGAAAAGTCTTAGCATGGGCAAATATCTTTACTATTAATAAAGATAGAGCCACCAAATTTTAGTTGTATCTTATTGGTTAATAAATCTACTTTTTTATGTAATTTGACTTTTTCAATCCCTTTGGGGGGTAAAATCACCTTGAAATCCTTCAAAGTCAAAAAATGTAAATTTGTCAAATTTTTTGACTTTGAAGGATTTCAAGGTGATTTTACCTTTTTTACCTAGTGTATGTTTCAACCAGGTTGAAGTTAATTTATACTGGATAAAACATTAAAATTTAATAAGAATAGCTGTCACAATATTAAATATTTTAATCAGAACGGACATAAAAAAAATCACTCGTTCCGAAAATCGTATAAAAAAAGCTATGTTCCATTTAAAAAACACCTTATCCATAGCGTAACTCTTTTGTTTCTGGTTCAAATAAATTTTTGGTTTCATTTTTGAATTCTGCAGGAAAAAGTACATCGATTGGCTATTTTAGATTTTTCTTTAAATACAAGGAAGCTCAAAAATGAGCCCCTGTTCAGTCCTCGTTGGAAGACCCTGTACAATATTGTGAATTTCTCACAGGACGCAAAAGTCTCAATAACTATGGTAAGGCTAATGCTTGAATAAATAAGAAGAGACGGCCATGGCGGAAATAAGTCAGTGCATAATATAACTGATTAGTAAGGCTGGCACGGTTGGTCAGAATGTCTCATAGTTAAGAATGTTCAAAAAAAGTAAGACGTCATGAAATCGTAAAAATATGATAAATAAGTAGTTGTAGTTTTACTATTGGGGATATATTCTTGCAAGTGAATGGGTTCGAATGTAGACACCCAAGTACATCTCCTGAAATTGCGTACGCATGTCTAGCACGCTCGGTTTGCGCGAGGTACGCATTTTGGTCTACTGCGCAGATGGCATATATCGAAAAATAAAGTCGAAAAAAACTTGGGGGAAAAGTTATAAAGGTAAATACGTGGTGGTACCTTTACTATTGGGGATATATTCTTCAAAGTAAATGGTTTCGAATGTAGACACCCAAGTACATCTCCTGAAATTGCGTACGCATGTCTAGCATGCTCGGCTTGCGCGAGGTACGCATTTTGGTCTACTGCGCAGATGGCAAATAACGAAAAATGAAGTCGAAAAAAACTTGGGGAAAAAGTTATAAAGTTAACTACGTAGTGGTACCTTGACTATTGGGAATATATTCTTACAAGTGAATGCGTTCGAATGTAGATACCCAAGTACATCTCCTGACATTGCGTACGCATGTCTAGCATGCTCGGTTTCCGCGTGGTAAGCATTTTGGTCTAGTGCGCAGATGTCAAACAACAAAAAATATAAAAACGACAAATGAAGAAGTAAAGTTGGAAAAAAGTTAGAAAACAAGTGCCCCACAAAACAAAAAATAGCAGCGCAGACTGGTACTGTATGGCACAAGAGGTCGACTAATGGTCGACTTGTGCCCCGCCCGATTATATGATTTACGATTTATAATTGTTATAGGCTTGCCATTTAAAAATGAATTAAAATACGGGAGCTGCGGTAAAATGTTTCTTTTTTGAAGACTTTTCAAAGAAGAGGCCACCCGGCATACGTTTACATTCAAAATTTTTGACCTCAACTCCCTAGCGTAACCCCCCAAGGGGGTTGAAAAAGTCAAATTACATAAAACAGTAGATTTATTAACCAATAAGATACAACTAAAATTTGGTGGCTCTATCTTTATTAATAGTAAAGATATGTGCCCATGCTAAGACTTTTCAGACACCCTGTATGGTATTTTCTTATCTCGCACTTTCAAATAACACAATGTGGGTAAATACACATTTGTATTTTATTTGCACATCGAATCCTGATTTTATTTCCAACTAGGTTAGAAACCGTCTCTGGATTTACCCCCGTTTGCAAAACTTTAATTATAAGTCATTAAAGTCTTCACAGAGACGTGGCACAGAGAAAGTCATATAAAAACTCATTTATTGTGCTTATCTTACATATACTGATGATGTGTCAATTGTATTACGCTGCTGAATATTAATAAGAAGGAATTTTCCATTTTTTTTCTGCGATAAATACATTTCAGCAGGTTATAGTACTGTTAATAGGATCATTTTTAGCCTATAAAAGTGCAATAAATGTAGTTTTCAGTGGTGAATACATACATTCTAACTTTTTAATATTTTTAGGCTGTGTGGGCTGGTTGGGGCCATGCCTCAGAAAACCCAAAACTCCCAGAACTTTTGCACAAAAACGGAATCATTTTTATCGGACCTTCAGAAAAGGCTATGTGGGCCCTTGGAGACAAAATCGCTTCTTCTATTGTAGCCCAGACTGCCGATGTTCCTACTTTGCCCTGGTCAGGAGGAGGTAATATTTTTGCCTGAAATTCGGCGACCGTTTTTTTCCTATAGTATTTAATACATTTTAATTTTTTTATAGTCATTATTGTAAAAGAACAAAGCGTTAATGGCTACAGGTCTGTTAAGACAGAATGTTCCTAAACATCAGGTAAATATTTTGGGGTGTCATTCCTGGCCCAATGTTAGGTAAAAAAGTTTGTATAAATGTACGGCCTCAGATGCTTAGTTTTCAAGATACAGAGTGATGCTGGGTCTTGTATACCCTTTGACCAACCTAAACTAATTTTTAGAATGCCACTAGCTTGATTTGTTAAGTTATTTATATTCATCGTTTCATTTAAAAACAAAATTGTATTTTGTTCATTTTGATATCTCGTACCGGTAATAAATTATTTAGCAAAATATCCGTTCTTGCGTATCTTTTCAAAAAATAAGTCTTTTTATTTTTTTCCAAAGCCTTCGATAGGATTGACCACGCGATTCTGTTGGGAAAATTGAGGTGGTTTGGTTTTAGCGCGTCAGCACTGACACTTTTTGTGTCGTACCTAGTGGATAGAACCCAATTTGTATTTTATAATGGATTTACTTCAAACAAATATGTGGCCACTTCAGGGGTTCTACAAGGATCTACTCTTCTTACTTTTTATCGATGGCTTAAGAAAGGCTATAAAATGTGAAAAACAATTTTTTGCTGACGATCTAAAGATATTTCGGAAAATCGAAACAATGCATGACTGCATATTACTACAAGCGCAATTAGACTTAATCCAGGGCTGGTGCGACGAAAACAAACTTATCCTTAAGGCATCAATTTCAAGGGTCTCCGGTAGCCGAGTTGGTACGGCCCCAGCTTCACAACCGAGAGGCGCGGGTCCGAATCCCGCTTCGACCATGGATATTTTGTGATTGTTGTTGGAAGGTGGTAGAGGAATTCTTCCTCGACCGAGGTGGTACCACCCCACACATCCTCTTAAAGGACTGGTGAAATCCCTACGGATGTTTCCAACTCTGGATGTGTGAGTCGCTTCCCCAGTACACCCACGGTACATAGTACTTAGACTTCGGTCTTCGTGGGCTGTCAGAAGATAAAAAAAAATCAAAGTGCAAGGGTTATGACTACAGCCACTGCAGAATCCATATACTATAATGGAAAATGTTTTTGGACAAGTAAGTTTGTTGAAGGATCTAGGTGTAACTTTTGATACTAAATTAAACTTTATTGAACATGTCGCAACTGCAGGAGCTTATGATCTACAAGTTTTTATGACTCTAGTTTTTTACTTTGTACGATCAAAACTTGAGTACACGGCACTTATTTGAAATCCTTAATATAGAAAATATCGAAAAGATTCGAAAAAGGTTTCTAAAATATTTAATCTCTAAAATGGAAGCAGTTTATCCTAAGAGGGAAATGGATTACAGTATTGTCTTGAATAGATTTAACTTTGATAGTTTGAAAAGAGAAAAATCTATGCTTCTTTAGATTTTCTGTTCAGGTTGCTGCGCTATGGAGCTGATTGTACTGAACTCCTGAGTCGAATTAATTTCTTTACACCATGAATAAACAGTAGACCAAATGTAACTTTTTCGTTTGAAAGAGCTGGACGAATGTTATGTTGAAGTCGCCAATAAACTTTATGTGCTTAAACTATAATAAGATCTGCAATTGCGATATATTTACTTGTAACCTACTGGAGTTAGAGAATAGCTGTGACTGTTTGGTAGTTATTCTTATATTTCTATGAATAGTTTTAGATTCTGACGTGTGATGTATATTTTCTCTGTTTTTATTATTAAGTATTTAAAGAAAATTTATTAATTATTTATTTGTAAATGACTTCTTGTTCGGCAATAAAGGCTATTATTATTATCATTAAAATATGATATGCAGTGCATGCATATATATTTTCCGAAATAACTTTTAAACGATACAAGATATCAAGAAAATACTTAAGTCAAAAGAGTTTTGGAATGAAATAGGAGTAATTGTTTAATTTTAAAGTAATCAGTGGCATCGTAGGAGAAAGCTCGGGAAAGTAAAAGGGACCAGGACCCCAAAAAAATCACCCTATATATTGTTTTTTGCATTTTTAATATTTTTTTATAATAATATAAAAAGTGCCAAAAATTAGCTCGGTACGAATTTTGAAACAAATATCTCGAAGTTTAGGATTGAATAAAAGAAACTAGAAAAAATATGCAAATGAAGCATTTTAGGGCATGTTTATATAAACTGTTTTACCTCAAATCAACCCAGAAATCCCATTAGGAAATATTGACTATGGGTTCAGGAACGCTCTGTATTTTTTTTAAATCGTAGTTTTAATTGGAATGATTCTCCGATGTTTCTCCTTCAGTTATAATAAGATACCTTCAAGGTTTTTAAGGTTTTTAAATTTTTCAGGTCTCAAAGCACAATATTCAGGCAAGAAAATCAAAATTTCCTCCGATTTGTTTGCAAAAGGTTGCGTGACGTCAGCGGAAGAAGGTCTCGCCTCCGCGCACAAAATTGGCTTTCCGGTCATGATCAAGGCCTCAGAAGGGGGCGGCGGGAAGGGTATCAGAAAAGTAGAGTCGCCGGATGATTTCGCTGGAGCTTTTAGACAGGTAATTATGTTCTGGGAGATTCACTAACATTTAAAACTGGTCTGTTTTTTTATGTAAACCATTCCCAAAAAGTACATAGTTTATACTAGGCCAACTTTATTGATTAAAACATTGTTAGAAAATTTGAGGTTAAGAAAAAAAGTCGTTCGAAATATCATTGTTCCAAGAAGTAATATTCAGTATGTTGTTATGGTAGGTAAATTTTTTAATAATGCATTGGATATATTGACTCGATTAAGTAATATACAGTGTAGTTTACAAGTCCCGCATAACGTTCATAATTCTTTAATGCATTATTTTTGAGTAAAACGCTACAACACGTGAATTAATTGAACTGCTTACAAATTTTTCTGTTAGATTTTCAACCATCTCCCTTCAACCTTCTAACCCCCAGCCACACCAACTTTTTTTTTAAATGGCAATATATGTCAAATAAGGGCTCGTTGAGAAGCTCGCTAAAACTGAATGTAAATAAGATTTTTATTCATGCACTTTTTTATTTCTAATCTGGCTAGATAGACAAAATTCCAATAAATTTTAGTACTTTGTACACCAATCGTTGATGATTTATTGTTTCTAATATGATGTACATAGTTTTTCCAAATTAATTTTTTACAATCCAACGAATTTTATGCATTTTGTATGTATGTAAAAAGTACAAAATAAAATTTTGGTTTCTATAATGAATTTATGTCGTTTTATGCGTCTAAACAGAAAGTTTTGGTTTGATTTTTCAAAACATAAACGTTTAAACAAATAGAGGGAATGGGATCTCTTTTAACGGTTCTCTATTTAACTTGTTTGAAACATGGCACTGACATTTAAACAATACTTCACGATATCTTTTTGGTAGACATGTGTAAATTTAATAGCAGTACAAAGATGTTTAATTAAGAACGCTTTTAAACACAAAAGCGATCGGGATCGATAAACAATCACACAAAAAAGCAATATAAATAATAGGTATTTGTTGGATCAGCACTGAAAATTTGATATCTTTATTTCCGATATCAGCTGAGACTTAGGTTAACCCGATCATTATTTTTCTAAGGGTCTCTTAAAATGCCCTTCGACAAATGAACATGCAGTACTGGCACATGTGAAAAAATTAATGCATATTTCGAAAACATTAATTATTGTGTTCTTGCAGGTACAAACTGAAATTCCCGGTTCTCCCATCTTTGTAATGAAACTGGCCAGCGGTGCCCGACATTTGGAGGTTCAGCTTTTAGCTGATAACTATGGAAACGCCATCTCGTTGTTCGGAAGAGATTGCTCCATCCAGAGAAGACACCAGAAGATTATTGAAGAGGCTCCTGCGGCTATTGCCAGTGCTGAGGTTTTCGAAGAGATGGAGAAAGTAAGTAGGCCGGACAAATTTTAACAAGGTTACACAATCTTGTTTATTTTTTGTCTGCATTTTTGTTGTGCTGTCGGATTTTTAGATCATTTTTGTTATATTGATAATTATGTATAATTTCTAGGCAGCTGTACGTCTAGCCAAAATGGTCGGATACGTCTCGGCCGGTACCGTAGAGTACCTTTACGAAACCAGCGGGAACTACTACTTCTTGGAGCTGAACCCGCGTCTTCAAGTAGAGCATCCATGTACTGAGATGGTATCCGACGTAAATTTACCCGCAGCGCAGCTGCAGATTGCCATGGGGTTGCCATTACATTATATTAAAGATATTAGGTATGTACCAACCATATCTTTTTAATAATAAATATATTATCTACTACACATTTTGTGCACCCATCTCCTCAAATAATACATTTAATAAAATTAAGTAAAAAGTCAAAATGCAAATGTTCAAAAAAGGTAATACGTTTGTCGGCATTCTCCACTCCACAGAGTGTTTCAAATTTTCGGCTGAAAATAAAAGATTTTTTGCAATCTAGGGTAAAACTAAATTTTGATTAAATGCTAGTAGTCGTTTTAGGAACTTACGTTTTTTTTTAAGGATGCTAAAAAATCTTAATAAAATTTTGTTTAACCAAATACTGGGTCTTTAAAAATTTAACATTTTCAACTGGATATCCAAAACACTGTGGAGTGCTCTAATTAAATTTATCATTAGAAGAGATACACAAAATTATACAATAACTTTTCTTCCATTTGATATATGGAAAATTTTGCTATGTTGCATTAAATATGTTCAGAAGTGTATAAAATGTTAATTATTAAAAAATAATAAAATTTCTGCAATTTAAATGCAGTAAACTAAACACTACAATGTATACAATTTCTACTAAGCTGACCAATTCCTTATTCATTCTGTTTTTGAGAGACTGCATAAACTGTGGTCTTCTGTAAATCATTCTAATTCATATGCGAAGACTTCAAAAATTTCTTCTTAATAATTTAGAATAATCTTCCTTTTCTATTTTCTTACTGTTCCCTCTCAAAATCTAAGTTTCACTTGTCCTATACAATGTGTCCGAAAAGTCTTAGTATGGGCAAATATCTTTGCTATTAGTAAATAAGATAGAGACACAAAATTTTAGGCGTATCTTGTTGGTTAATGAATCTACTTTTTAATGTAATTTATCTTTTTCAACCCCCTTGAGGGGTGACGCCAGGAAGTTGAAGTTATAAACTTTTAATGCAACCCTAAGCCATGTGGTACGTCATTATAAAGGTCTTCAAAAAAGAAACATTTTATCGCAGACCCGAAGTGCGTATCTTAATAATAATAATAATAATAATGTTTATTCAAATATAAGATACATATATATATATATAAAAAATATTCCATTTTATGAATAAACTAAGAAATTTAAATTTAAGGAAACTCACGAAGTTTACCTTGTTGTGAGTATCGTAATATTTTATAGGATATTTTCATTACAGTTAATAATTGTTTCTTTCTTTCTTTCTTTCTTTCTTCGGACACAACTGTAATTTATATGTTTATGAAAAATTTTATTTAATTTTGCACTTTCTGTGTACTCAACAACGTTCCTTAATAATTTATTAAATAATTTTATTTTTCACCATTTATAATGTTATGTATAATTTCTCTTGGACTCGTAAATATCCATTGTCTAATCATCTTCTTATAAGATTTTAATGATTTAATATCTCTTATTGATTTTGGTAATATTTCAAATAAATATGGCTTTATATTTAAAAAGTGTTTGTTACTTTTTGCTTTATTGATTTTATTTTTCAATACAGTTATATTTTTATGGCGTGTGTTGTATGTATGATTAAGAAAATTTATTTCATTTTTCTTTTTAAAGATAAAAATTAATAAATTATAAACAAATAACTGTCTGATGTCCATTTTTTTACTTTCTTGGTACAGTAAATCTGATGAATATAAATAATCTTTATTATAAATAATTTTTAAAATCCTTTTTTGGATAGTTTCAATGCTGTGTAAATAATTTTTGTTTATTCCTCCCCAACCTAGTATACCATAATTTAGGTGTGTTTGTACTAAAGAATAATAAATTATTTCTAAATGTTTAATTTTTAGAAATTGTTTAAGATGTTTAAATTTGGGTATCAAAGCTCTAATTTTTTTTGTGATATATTCACTGTGTAAGTTCCATTTTAAATTTTTATCAAAAATTATTCCGAGATATTTAACGTATTCAGCTTCTTCAATGTTAATATTATCTAATTTTAAATTACCTATGTTTGGTAATTTATTTGTATAGGAAGTAAATGGGAGGAATTTTGTTTTGTTAAAATTAATTGTTAATAAATTATTACTAAACCAATTATAAATTTTAGTAAAATCTGTTTTGATTGTTTTAATTTTTTCTTTAATCTTGATTTGTTTTTAAATGGCAAACCTTTAAAAATTAAAAATCGCAAAAATAAATTAAAAATTCAAATACTTTTATTTCTCTTATTACTTTAAAAGTTGTTCAAAATAACCACCATGTACTTCTTGGCAGTAATAAAGTCTACCCAAGCAAACACCTGCCATTCTTGAAAATGTGAGAAATGAGTTCCAAAATCGACTTTATTACCGCCAAGAAGTTCATGGTGGTCATTCAACTTTTAAGGTAATAAGAGAAATAAAGGTATTTTTAATTTTTAAAGGCTTGCCATTTAAAAACGAATTAAGATGCGGATCTCGGGTTTACGGTAAAATGTTTGTTTTTGAAGACCTTTAAAATGAGGTACCACGCGGTATTAAAAAATCTTGACCTCAACTCCCTGGCGTCACCCCTTAAGGGGGATGAAAAAGTTAAATTACATAAAAAAATTAGATTTATTAACTAATAAGATACATCTAAAATTTGCTGTCCCTATCTTTACTAATAGCAAAGATACTTGCTTTACTAAGTATATTTAGATTTTAACAGAATAACCATTAAGAATTTTATGTTTCTATTAAGTCGCCTTTTAATCTTCTTTGCTTTCAAGTTGGTAATGTTAATCTATTTAATCGCTCTTCATATGGAGGGTTTCTAAATTCTAAAGGAACTCTTTCCAAGGCTTCCTTCATATCTTTTACAGGACAAGAATTACAAGACACTGAGATCATTCTAAAATTGGTCTTATAAAAAAGTACAAATTTTTCTTTGCTTTAAAGTTAGATCGTTCTTCGTATGGAAGGTTTGTAAGTTCTAAAGAAATTTTTATGATTTTTCTTTAATCTTTTTCCAATCTTTTTATATCTTTTACATAACAAGGATTCGAAACACAGTGGGATGATTCTAAAATTGATCTTATAAAAAATAAAACGAAATTACTATTGTACTAAGAGTTGATCCATGATTGAGCAAAAAAGTGATGTGTATATAGCGCTGTTTGTATCTTTATCACCCTTTTCCCCTTCGATTTTATGGAATTGACAACAGGATTACTGAATCGGTTCTAATGCTTTACGACGAACACGAGATTGACTAAAATGAACTTTTATCCGCTCTGTTCAATCGGATCACGATTTCACGATGTAGCTATGCTCTATTACCTAAAAGGTGGTCGAATTAGTAAAATAATGCCAAATTACTATATTTTTTAGGTTACTTTACGGAGAATCTCCGTGGGGCACGACGGAAATCGACTTCGATCTACCCAGACACAAACCTCAAGCTTGGGGACACGTTATAGCTGCTAGGATTACCTCGGAAAACCCTGACGAAGGTAAATAGTTTTAATAACATGTAGGTACATGATAATAGGGCAGTCCAAATATTTCCGCTGGCTACAGATCTAATTAATCTACTAATAAAAAATAAAGTTAATTGTTGTAAAACTCAATTTACAAAATTACTTATTAGAATATAAAGCAAATTGACTATTTATTGATAATTCATCATTCATCATTAACGTGCTATTTTATGTTAATTAATCCAGACTCTTACCCTTTCAGGTTTTAAACCAAGTTCCGGTACAGTCCAGGAATTGAACTTCAGATCATCAAAGAACGTGTGGGGTTACTTCTCAGTAGCGGCATCTGGTGGACTTCACGAATTCGCCGACTCCCAGTTCGGACATTGTTTTTCGTGGGGAGAAAACCGGGAACAGGCCAGGGAGAATTTGGTCATTGCCTTGAAAGAATTGTCAATTAGAGGCGATTTTAGGTAAGGTATATATACAGGGTGTTACGAAGTTAATTGCATATATTAGAATGGGTGACTCCTGGGGTAGTCTAGAGACACGCTTAATACTTTTTTTGTTTTAATCAAACAACTGTAAAATTTTCACTTACATCCAAAAACCAAACGATACGCACGCCCGGTGTTGCGACGTTGCCAAAATTTTATGTTTAAGGGGAATATTATATTTTAAATTTATTCTACTAAAAAATAAATAAATTACACTAGAACTGTCCAACACTGGCGTAACTACAGGGAGCCTAGGGAGGCCGGGCTCCCCCAAGGCTTTCCAGGCCACCCCCAGAATGTTTCCAATTTTTCTTCTAAAATAGGCTAAGCCCCATTACCATCACCCGGGCCCTCTCTAACCCTCCCCCCCCCCCCAGGTCAGATGGCTAGTTACGTCACTGCCAACAGTAACCTATTAATATTGTATATGTATGTGTGTGTGTATTTATATGTATATGTATGTATGTATATGTATGTGTATGTATGTGTGTATATATATATATATATATATATATATATATATATATATATATATATATATATATATATATATATATATATATATATATATATGTATATCAACTTTTTAAATTGATTTATAGTGTAAACTATTATTATGTTTATTTAATTGATGATTTAGATTTGGAAATGAGCAATATGAAAAATCTTATTATACATTTGCCAATTTATACAATATCTAATGGCTACATTAGAGGAGATATTACAATATCCATAGTACCTCGTTTTGAATTTTTGATTTTATGAAGTGAAATGTATTTATTTACTAGTTATAAGTTATTTTAGGATGCTTTGTTAATGAGAATTTTTATTCTTATACAATAAAGCTTATTTTGACTTTGACTTTGACTTTGAATAATTTATAATTGCCAAAACGCATTATACTTCAAAAAATTACTTACATGAAAAATGATAATATAACTTTCCTACTTATTTAAAAATGTACTTATTAGATACATAATGTATTTTTTCAAAAAACAATTTCTGTTTTAATATCCTTCACCGCTTAACATTTTTGAGAAAACTATATTCGAAAATCCGTTCAAAACATAAACTTAATGAAAGCTTTGCAGTCAGCGATGCTTTAAAATTTGACCGCATCACACAAAAACTGTAAAAGCAGCCGGCACTCATTTATTACGTACGAAATGAAAACATTGCCCACTATGAGAGTTAGCAAAACGGGCGCTAAGGACGCAGCATTCTTAATTTGAATTGCCAATAGGAAAATACATAAGTATCTCGCTCTTGCTTCCCTAGGCCTGTGTCCTGTCCCCCGTCCCTTTTTTCCTGTCATTCTGCTGGGATTTAATAGGCACGTTATCAGTCGAACTGTTTACAACAATAAGCCATATGCGTCTCAAGGATCCGAGGTCAACGTTGAAAGCTATTAGGGAGACTTCAAAAAGGAATTGCAGATACGCTAATCCGTAACCGATAAAATTTAAAGTGGTTTCACCTCATTTGCTCATTGAATTTGTAACCTACCCAAAATTTAGATTTTTTTTTAATTTTTAGGTTTTTTATAAATCGTGATAGAAACCACTTTAAATTTTATCGTTTATCAGTTAGCGTGTCTGCAATTGCTGGTTGCCAAATCTTACTATGCAGTGTTATTTGGGTTGCCTATGCTTTGTGGGTAATGTCATGTTTATTAAAACTAGGCATTGTCCTTTTTAATAAATAAATACATTTTTAGTTTACAATTTTTCTATAGTGCTGATAATAAAAAGAATCGTCGATTCTTTTAAGCATGGTATTTAATTAGTTAGTAAAATGTTGTTTTTTTCATTAATGGCTGTGTCTTGTTAGTATTGCATAAGTGTGTTAAATTTAATGTAAAAATTTTTCTAGAAGTAAATTTTACAGAGATTTTACTTTAAAACTAAAAATAAACATTAATTTTCAGTTTTTAATAGTGCGGGTAGCGACAAAATACCGTGGAAACTTTAAAGTTTTGTATTTAATTCGTTATTGGAACTTTTTTTAGTGTTATTTGTCAAGCGTTGGTTTCTTGTATTAAATTAGTGGTTGTACTGTGTTTTTTGGTATATTAGTATTTGTTAATCATAAATATTTTCAAAGGAAGTGTATTTTAAAGGAATTTTACTACAAAGTTAACAATAGCATTATTTCTTTTGCCAACTTGTTATATAGAAAAAATCATTGATAGAATTGGCAACTTATCAGGTATCATATTGTGTTCCTTGCCAGTGCCGGGTATTGCTAGTTAGAGAAAGTTTAAGGGGCTCTTCCGACCTTATTATTGCGTAACGCCATTTATGAATATTTTTATTCAATCTGAATTCATACCAGGATAATTAATATATGCTGTGAATTTCATAACAAAGATTGAGAGTGCAGTTAGGCTTTCAAGAATATATTGTTCTCTTCTTCAGGACATCCTGCAATATAAAAATTATTATAATAATATTAAACTAAAAAGAAAGACTTATGTTCTAACACACCAATGTGGGTTGTTACAGAAACAAGCATTTTAAAAAGTGAACAAGAAATACATCAGAACACGCACAAAAGGGTTTCTCGTTCACCTTTGGAAATACTTGTTTCTGTAACAATCCACATAAATTTGAGAAAAGCATAATTGTACTGTAAACTATAGTGGGTTTTTTAAATTTCTTGAACCATTTCTCGAACAAGGGTTCACTATAGAATGATTGAATAATTTTCAAGAAAAGCTGACTTGATTTTTCTGAATTACACGACGTCCGCTCAAGTTTCCCAGTATAAATAACATTTTAATTCCGTTGAGTGTCAGGCCCATTGCGACAAATTTTCTACTATTTTTACCTTGTTTTTTTTTTTAGAAAGCTACCGCAGTAAATGTAACACATAATTTGACTTTCGTTAATAAACAGGTTTAGCCTGTTAGATACAGAATTTAATGGTAAAATTTACTACGTATTATTTTATTACAGGACTACTGTGGAATACCTAATCACTTTATTAGAAACCAAAGATTTCCAAGAAAATACCATTGACACTGCGTGGTTGGATATTTTGATTCAAGAGAAAGTTCAGTCAGAAAAGCCGGATGTTATGTTAGCAGGTATGGTAACAGTGTAAGGTTTCTGCGATTATTGCGGTTTTCGAAAAGGTGCTTAAACTCTCTTATTAGTAGTATTCCTTTCACAGCAAAGAAGACCTCCTGAGCAGCTCCGGTGCGTGACTCACGTGTTTCTTTCATTTAATGTCTGTTGCGGCAACACGTTTATCACGCCTTGGGGCTGTTCCAGAGCTCCTCTTCACTGTGAAAGGAAGACGTCTATTGTTAAGGTTTGTTCTTTTGTGTTGCTTTTTGCAGCACTTTCTGAACTACGGTATTTGTTTGTATTGTGGCAACCTTGTGCTCATTTGTGAAGTGCAAGTTTCGCTAAACTGGTTCATATTCAGTCTGCACTGGCCCATGAGGAGGAGTAAGAAAGTGCAGGTTAGGACAGTTCAAAATTGTATGTCAAATTTGCAGAAAATAACGTGTTACCTATTTAAAATATTCCTTTTCAAAAGTATTTAAATTATTTTGAAAACAATCAAGTAAGTGTAGTAAAAGGTTTGATCAAAAGTTACTAAAGACTAAGAGATGTAATAGAAAATTACTACTTCATAACCTCTGAAAGTAAGTTTTTTATATTTAAATAAAACGAATTGTTATTTATTTATTATAATGAATTGCGGAATAAAACCCATGGTCAAACCCGTTCGTTTGTGTTACTGCATAAAGCAGTTCCTAACAGAGCTGGTGATGTCATAAAGCCGGACTATGTTGCACTGATTTGAAGTAAGTGCTACACAACCGATCAAACCTTTAATATCCACTACAAGTCCGGTGGCGGAAAACAATGCCCTTTATTTAATAATTTAACAAACCATTGACCTTAACCAAGGGGAGGCGGCACCATTCATTTATAACTGGCCTTGTGTGTTTCATTTTGTACATACCATCATCAGATCTAATTTTTTAAATACGTACTTCTATTTTTTATTTAATTTTTTGCCTTTTTAGTTCTGAATACAAAGTACTACACTTGAGCAATTAACAAATTTTATTGAAGAAATATAACATTTTCAATAAGACGTAATGAACAAAACAGTGATAGAATATGCTTTATATGGACTATGATTTATTTCTTTAATAAAATACTAATTGCGATACATGGTTGTATTTAGGACTGAAAGGGTTTTCAAATGAAATAAAAAAATACCGGTTCGTATGTCAAGAATTAGGCCTGATGATTATCTCAAAAATTCGAACTCTCAAACTAATACCACCATTTGGACAGCTTAAGAAGATGCCTTTTATTTTTTTGTAGCTTTAGAAACAAAGGCATGAAGAACTTTTAAATATATTCGAAAATACTCGGTGGCTTATAATACATTATCAAATTATGTAACTTTGTCCCAATTTAACTAATTCGCTATCTCTTATTGTAACCGAGATACCATTGCTAACCTATCGAATTTGTAACACCCTGTATGCTGCTTTAGATCTTATTCCGTAGGGTTTGTAAAAGTTAATATTCCCCCTTCCCAAGAGCAGTAGGTTTTTTTAGGTATAATTAATAACAATTTTCAAATATTTATTTAACATTCAATAATGTTGAATATTGTTCATTGTATTTCTTGTAGTTGTTTGCGGCGCTCTTCATATAGCAGATAAATCAATAGAAACTGCATTCCAAGAATTCATTAGTTCCTTGGAAAAGGGGCAGGTTCAAGCTTCTAATACGCTCACGAACGTAGTCGATGTGGAACTTATAAATAATGGTAATAAATACAAAGTACAAGCTGCAAAAAGTGGACCGAGTACATACTTTTTACAGGTAAAGTATTTACTAAGTTTGGGAAAACTTTATTGGTTATATAGACCACTAAAGTTTACAACGTGTTTAGAATTATTTTTGGTATTAAGAGCAGTATTCAGTGTCCATTACGAATATACAGGGTGGCCCAGAAGTAATGGGACATGAAACAACAGTGGATTCCTGCCATAAAAATATTGCGAATTAGACAGACTTGATAAGTCCGAAAGTTAAGTTTAACCGATGTAAAGGGTGTTGAGGTGAGAATGTTAATTTAGATATTTCAAAAAGTTTTTTAGATGTTACCATCGAAATTAGTATAGAGGGGTTTTGAGGACGAGAAAAAATAATCCGGCCCTAATTGTATTGTAGCGGATAGAGGGCGCTTTGTTAGACACACCTCATGCTTTAAAACCTTTGCTTAACAACTTTGCAGCTTTTTTTTTGTGAGAAGGATTATTTAGCTTTTAATTAAAACCATTACTTTCTTGTCTTTGTTGGAGAGAAAAAAGGTACCAGTTTAATGACGCTAGAATACCATAATAGGCAGCCTTAAAAATCGAATGCTAATAAAACTCAATGAAACAAAATTCATTTCTTGTCAAAACCGGGTAAAACTCGCAGTAATTATCCCTGAAGTTACTTTTTGTATTACATTTAATGAAACGTACTTGCTGTTGTACAATAACACCCAAATTGAATGTAAAACATATGCTGCATTTGATGCCAAAATTTCAAATATTTCGAAACCGTTCAACTTTAGCGTCATTCAGCTGTAAGAAATTCTCTAAAGAAGGGCAAAATAATAATTTCCATCAAAAGTTTCATACATCTACTTGCAAAAAAGTTTTAGCCTTTTTAAAGCATTAAGTGTGCCATACATAGCACCCTCCATCGCTACAGTAAAATTGAGGCCGAATTATGTTTACTCGCCATTAAAAACCCCCTGCACCAATTTTTACTGTAATGAGTCAAAAACGTTTTAGAATATTAAAGAAAATCGAAATTAAAATTCTTATTTTAACGCCCTGTATCTCTGTTAGTATCAGATTTCGGACTTGTTTGACTAAATCGAAATATTGTAATGGCAGGAATCTACTGTTGCTCTATGTCCCATTAGTTTTGGACCATCCTGTACACATTTTTAACGTTGTTGTTGCTCAGTTATTTTCTATAAAAAACAAGGACTTTCAGTGTAGACACACGAAGAAGATATACAGAGTGTCCGAAAAGTCTAAGTATTGGGAAATATATTCGCTGTTAGTAAAGATAGAGGCACCAAATCTTCGGTGGATCTTATTGCTTAATAAATTTACTTGTTTATGTAATTTAACTTTTTCGACCCCCTTGAAGGGTGACGTTAGAAGGGTCTTTAGAAAACAACACTACTGCAAACCCGAGGTCCGTATCTTTTAATTAATTACCTTTATTTTTCTTATCACTTTAAAAGTTGTACCTAAAAATAGTACCTTTATTTCTCCCACTTTAAAAGTTGTTCAAAATGACCTCCATGAAGTTCTTGGTATTAATAAAGTCGATTCTGGAACTCACTTCTCATATTTTCGAGAATAGCAGGTGTTACTTCTTGGCAGAGTTCCAAAATCGACTTTATTACAGCCAGCCAAGAAGTTCACAGTGGTCATTTTGAACAACTTTTAAAGTAGGAGAAATAAAGGTACTATTTTTAATTTTTTTCACGATTTTTAATTTTTATATTTTTGCCATTTAAAAACGAACTTAGATACGGACCTCGGGTTTGTGGTAAAAAGTTTCTTTTTTGAATATCTTTAAATTTCTCTTCCACGCGGCATAGGGTTGCATTTAAATTTTTTGACCTCAACTCTTTAGCGTCACCCGTCCAAGGGGTTGAAAAAATTAAATTACATAAAAAAGTATATTTATTTATCAATAAGATACACCTAAAGTTTTGCGTCTCCATCTTTACTAATAGCAAAGATATTTGCCCGGGTTTGTAAGACTTTTCGGGCACCCTGTATAATTGTTTAAAGAAAATAGTACTAAATAAGTTCTATTTCGTACTGTCCTTTTAAATCGCTCCCCGCAAAAATTCGAACTCGACATAAAATTCCGTTTATTTGATTAATTATATATTTTCGTGTCATATCAAAAACTTAAAATTATGATTGGTGCATTTGAACTACTTTATCAAAATATTAGTTGCGCTGGTAAACTTAAAAGAGAGAATAGGATTAAACAATATAATGTTTTATGTTTTTACTGGTATAACGTGATTAATCATTTATAGTACCATAATATGGGCTTTATTAAATATTTCCTAGGTTACAGATATTCAGCGCCTATGGCTACTATATTGGTTTTTTAATATTTTTTCTTGGTTATTTGCTATAAAAAGAACAAAGACTTTCTGATGTAGACATATCAAAGAGATATAATGAGGAATATGCATGTGTTTTTTTTATTGCATAAATTGTTCAAACAAGTCATTACAAACCCAAAAATGTTATTTTAAAGAAAATTGCTAGGATAATTTAAGAAAAAAATTACTTTTGGTATAATTCATTACAATTATTTAGAAAGCCGCCATTTGATGTCACATACCATCCAAAGCTCGCATCACTATTTCGTGTTAAGTTCTTAAAATCAATGTTCTAACCTAACCCGAATCGTTCACCTGTGACGTAAATAGAAAATATTTGTTGTTTGCGTAGAGTAGAGTTCGTTTTTTGGCTATAGTGTAATAATTGTGTAATTATTTTTATTTAATAATGAAATTTCTTAAAAACTACTCTATAAGTATAGTATTAAGTAAGTATAAAATATCACTGCAAGTGCACTGAAAACCCTTTGTCTTCTTGTGCCAAGAAAAAATCTTTTTATTTCTTAATAAAAATGATAATAAAACAACGATTATATGCATATTGCATATTCATCAAAGGAATCAACATTTTATTTAGTTTTTTTCTTTAAGACCGCGCTCAGCAAAAATTCGTAATAACTCAGCAACAACCAACAAGAATGTTAAAAACAAAAAAGCATAATAGTAGTAAAATGCGTTAAATACTGCTCCTAAGCAAGATTGGACTGCTACAACTTTTTTGTGCGGTTTTTAGATGAATGGCTCGTTTAAAGAAATTGAAGTGCATAGACTCAGTGACGGAGGTATATTGCTTTCAGTAGATGGTTCCTCTTTCACCACATATATGAAAGAAGAAGTTGACAGGTAAAATTTTGCGATACAATATTTATTCGGAATATTTATTTTTAAGACACTGATTTTTCGAACAACAGGTATTTTTTATATAGGTATTAAATTTTAATAGTTTAGAAAATGTTGATAAAAAGCAAAAAAACCTGAACAAAAACATAATCGAACGTGAATAGACTCATTAAAGGCGAATACACATATTTTAGGTTTGCTCATGATCTGTTTATGTTTCATTAGTATTTTCTAAATTGTTTGCTATTGTTTCAAATTAAATTTTTAAAGGACTGTTGACAAATTGTATCTTTTTAAAATTATGTCTGTATTTTAACAAATTTTCGTAGGTATCGTATAGTCATCGGTAACCAAACCTGCATTTTTGACAAAGAAAACGACCCGACCATTCTAAGATCTCCTTCAGCTGGCAAACTCATAGGATATATCATCGAAGACGGCAGTCCCGTCACCAAGGGCCAGGCCTACGCCGAAATTGAAGTAATGAAGATGGTAATGACGCTGACGTCTGCCGAAGAGGGCAGAATTACCTACGTGAAACGTCCCGGGGCGGTACTGGAAGCCGGATCTGTCATTGCCAATCTGGAATTGGACGATCTTAGTTTGGTTACTAAAGCTGTGCCATATAAAGGTAAAAAACTAGTCTTAGTTTAGTTTTGTTAGTTTTTATAAACAATATCAAAACCTTTGTTTTTTTAAGGCCCATTCCCGGACATAGACACTTCCGCCATGACCGTTCCCGAAAAACTCAACCACATCCATATTAGCTACAAAACAATGTTGGAAAATACTCTTGCCGGATACTGCCTGCCAGATCCATACAATATTCCACGACTACGAGAGGTAAGTTATGCTTAAAAACCTATAAAAGCTTTAAAAATTGATAGGATAACGCGGTGTCATTTGTTTACGTCTTTAAACTGAGTAAATTAAGTTAACAGCGTCTTAAAGTATTCTAGTGACTAGACGTTTTGGACACTCTGCTTCACTTTTTTTTTTAGCTTTCACGTGATCATAAGTAACTTTTTCTACAACATTTTTTCCTTGCTCCTAAAGAGTCTCTGTTTGGTTCATCATACCCGTTGATAGGCTCACCATAATCATAACAACCGTCATCATGACAACTTACGAGTATATATATATATATATATATATATATATATATATATATATATATATATATATATATATATATATATATATATATATATATATATATATATATATATATATGTATATATATATATATATATATATATATATATATATATATATGTATATATATATATATATATATATATATATATATATATATATATATATATATATATATTAAGGTCGGTGTGATATCCGTTGCTATGGTCGCCATAATTATAGCAATCGTCATGACAAGGAGATTTTGTGCAAAGGTATTTTGAGCAAATTAGAAGCTCATTTTAGGGAAATCTGTAGCACAGAAGTATCCATGTTATTGAAATTTCAAAAGGTCTCATAGACGGTAAATTAAATCTTATTTCTGGCAGGTTATTGAAAAATTCATGTCCTCCCTGCGAGACCCCAGCTTACCCCTACTGGAGCTCCAGGAAGTGATGGCCTCCATATCGGGCCGCATCCCTATAGCTGTAGAGAAGAAGATCCGAAGGCTGATGTCGTTATACGAAAGAAACATAACCTCTGTTTTGGCGCAGTTTCCTAGTCAGCAGATCGCCAGTGTTATAGATAGTTATGCTGCTATACTGCACAAGAAGACAGAAAGAGATGGGTTCTTTTTGGCTACTGAAGGCATTGTTCAGCTTGTACAAAGGTAAGAATAAGAAATATGCACATCTTTTTTTATTACCTAAATAGTTTAAGGAAGTCATTACAAACCCAAAAAAATGATTTTGAAGAAAATTACTAGGATAATTTAGCTACAAAAAATGTTTACTTTTCGGTATAATTTATTACAATTTAAAAAGCAGACATTTGTCCTTCCGTTCCATTCCGTTGAAATCGGGTACAGGCCGCAAAAGTGAATTAAATCGATGTAAATTTTCGGAGGTTGTAGAGGACCCGTAGCTTCAGAACTTTATTGAAACCGGTGAGGATCGGAAAATGGCAAGTAATTCTTTTGAACTTTTTTAGGTCGAAAATGCCATTTGCACTTGGTACCTAATGACTAGAAAACAAAACGTCGGATCGAAAAACGGACTCATAAATGAAACTTTAGAATCTCAAATACTTTCTTTTTGCACACTTACCTAAACGTAAAATCACTGGAAAATGGATATATTTGGGAAAAACTGGAATTTTCGATTTTTCACGGTTTTTAATTTTTTGTGGGGTCAAAATGGTTGAAATTAATACCCATATTCGTCATCGGAAAAAGCTCGTCAAATACATGATATCCACAGTTTTTAGTTTCTTCATTCTTTATAGAAAGAGCGCAACCGCCGATTAAATTTCAATTTTTATAGTTTTGTTTGTCGTCAACATCGGTACTGTATTTTTCCCTATCTAAGTTTTCCCCAATTTTTCAACACTATCTTATAAAGGGATCACACTTTGAAATGAATACCGAATGGGTCATCCAGGAGGGTATTTAAGGGGTAAAACCGGAATTTTCTTGATTTTTTCCGACAAATCCTATTTTTAACCGACATTATTCCACACTTTTTTCCTTATTTAGTGATTCTGTTTCGGTTTATTTTATCCATTAATTATCTAAGAATCCCTTCCACTAATTTCAATCGCTTATTTTTTCGTTAAAGTTATAAATAAATAGATTTATTTGCATCTGGTCATCCAAATTTTTGAATTTTCGAAGATTGCCATGAAAACAAAGAATTGCAATTTATTTACTCAAAATTATTTAGATACGATTTGTCAAAATTTCGCAAAAATGTCAGTTTTTGTTGCAAAATTTAAAGGATTCTGGATCGATTTCGGCTTGAAATATAGATGGATATGATTTTAGGAACCTTCTACTTTAAGCGCAGGGATATTTCACTGGATGAGTTACGCATTAAATGCAATTTTTATTGATTTTTCGTCGACCCTACAACACTGAAATTCGCCATGAACTCATAAAAACACTTTTGACGACACAGCCAATGGGATCACGTTTTACAAGTTTCAAAACTCGCGCGAAAATTTGCAGTAGAAAATTATTTTTTTATTATTAATAAAGACCAAAATAAATGGATAACAGCAACCGCTATTAACATTTAATTTATATAGAGGATATAAAAAATGTTTCATATTTATTTGGGTTATATGCATATTCCAAATTAATGGTATATGATATGGCAGAGTTCGAGTCTTTATATTGGAATTCCGCTGATCATAATAGGCAGAAAGTTGGTTAAATCATTAAATTTGGATAGGTATGTTAAATGGAGAACTTTTTGAAGTGTCAGTGATTATTTTTGATCCGGTTTTAAAGTTATGTATTTACTATGAAAAAATTAACTATTAGATTGTATCCGTATTATCATAACTTTTTTTTCAGAAATTGTTGCTTAAGTGAATATTTAATTGAATCAATTCGAACTTAATATGTATATGATTACTTATTGATCCTAAATTTAAAATTAAAGAAATGTCGATAAACGTAAAGGTACAAGAACTTTAAATATTTAAAATTTCAAAAAGAAATATATCTGTATGGAATTTTTTTTTTTCATAAGAAAACTGTCGAAATTCGGACTTCTTATTTTGAAGCTAGCTCGCTCTTCATATAAAATTTTTCAGTATTTTTACATGATCACATCGAGATTTCCAATCTTGTTCGGAAAAGGTTCCGAAAATTTCCCTACAATAATTTTCTACATTATTTAAATTAAAATCAATATTTCTATCGGCAACAAACTGTTTTAGAGAGGCCCAAACAAGGTCAATGGGATTTAGATCCGGATGGTATGGAGGTAATCTCAAAACATCATGGTCATGTTCTTTCAAGATTTTATCTATCTGATATCCAACGGTTATCTCATTTTAATTAAACAGTATAAATCCGCTTTTAACATGTCATCGGTATCGGTGTCACCATGCCTTCATTTTCTCCGATCTGTAACTAAAATTCGGAAATTTTTCTGTTTGCACGCTGTGATAGGGGGCGTTATCGATAAGAATAACACTCTTTGCAGGCAGGTTAGGAATACGTTTTTCTTGGACTCACTTGTAGTTAGCGTAATTCATTTCACTGTACTAATCACCCGGTTTTGTTTACGATTTAAAAGTCAAATACGCATTAGGTACAAAACGATTTTTACTGCCTGCAACAACTATTCACGGTATGCCTCGACTAAGTTTAACCCAAAGGTCTTCCCACTTCCATTTTATTTCAGATTGTATTAAAGTGGCGTGGCCTAAATAATTTAATCCCAAAATGAAAAGCCTAGATCAATAGTTTGAAAAAAAAACCTGATTTTACCATTTTTTTTTTAGGTTAAGCGGCTTTATTTTATGAAAAAGAGTAGTGTCAGCATTTTTTAAGGCGTATAGTTTTCTTTTAAGTCCTCGAAACAATATCTTCTTAGTAAAATTATTTAATATTTTTAAATGGCGTTGATAAGCATGAAAAAAGATGAAAAAATTAGTTTTTCTTCACTTTTTCATACCTACATATCTTTTAAAAGGTATTTTCAAATACGATGGTTTATGAATTCATTTTAAATATAATGCAATTACCTACAAATCATAAAAAAATTAGCCTCTCTATCTACATCTGTTCAAAAGATATAGGTAATAAAAGGTTGAAAAATTTGAACAAAAAAATTATGGCATCAGAATGTTGTGATGTATCTCAATAATTATAAGTTGGTTAAAGCTGTTCATCATTTTCAAAAAGTTGACTCAATTTCAAGCAAAATGAAAAAAAAATCATCTTTTATCTGGAATAAAACCAAAGATAGGAGAGTCGGAAAGTGTATGTCCGCGCTGACGCGACGGTGTTGACAGTGTCAACCGCGTGGAGCGCTGACGAAATGCATTTAATAGCTGTATTATGAAGTTTTTTTCGAGTTTTACTTCCTTCGTGAAAATATAAAATGTATTCCTTTTAATTCAATTTCCTTTAAATTTATTATTTTGTCCTTTTATATAGAATGATACATTGAAAATAATTCATTTAAAGGAAATTAAATTAAAAGGAATCAATTTTATATCTTTACTAAGTAAGCAAAACTCAAAAAGCACCTCATAATACAGATATTAAATGCATTTCGTCAGCGCTCTACTCGGTTGGCACTGTCAACACCGTCGCGTCGGCGCGGACGTACAGTTTCCGACGATCCAATTTGGTTTTTTTCCAGATAAAAGATGTTTTTTTTTTTCATTTTGCTTGAAATTGAGTCAACTTTTTGGAAATGACGAACAGTTTTAACCATAACTTATTATTGAGATATATCACAACATTCGGATTCCATAATTTTTTTGTTCGAATTTTTCAACCTTCTATTACCTATATCTTTTGAACAGATGTAGATAGGGATGCAATTTTTTTTGTAGATAATTGCATTACCTTTAAAATTAATTCATAAACCATCGTATTTGAAAGTACCATTTGGGAGATAGGTACCAAAAAGTGAAAAAAACTCATTTTTCATCTTTGTTCAACATTACCAACGTCATTTAAAAATATTAAATATTTTCACTAAGAAGATATTGTTGCCAGGACTTAAAAGAACACCGTATGCCTTTAAAAATTTTGATACTATTTTTTCATAAAATAAAGCCACTTAACCTAAAACAATTGGTAAATTCAAGTTTTCTTTTCAAACTGTTGATCTAGGATTTTCATTTTGGGCTTAAATTACTTAGGCCACACCTCTTTAACACAATCTGAAAAAAAGATGAAAGTGGGAAGACCTTTGGGTTAAACTTAGTCGAGGCACACCGTGTATACTAGTCTTTGCCCTTATGACAGATGCCTTCGGTGCTTTTCGTTACTGTTATCACTCCAAGATTTTTCATGAGTGTGAGAAGAACCATCATCCATATAAATTATTGGACGGTTCTTTTTACGAAATTTTTTCATACTTAAAAAATTTAATCTCTTGTGACGAATATCGGTTTTTTTCATTAACTGTTTACGGTTAGATTTTGCAAAACTCAATCACCCATTTTTATTCATAATTTTCCTTAGACTCTCAAGAGAACCGGTGTAATTGTAGTCGTCTTTAATTTTTTTTAATGCAAAGTTGGCACTTTTTTTTTGCAGTCACTTTAAAGTTGACAATTTATCGTCTAAGTGTCCCTTCATCACAACCGTCCAATTCGGTTTTATCGCTCGATTTTCTTGTTTTTTCGTTAGGCGTTGAAAATTAAGAGCACTCGCCATTTTCCACTTTTATCATCTCACTCACTATTGTTCGAATTGTGACACACACGCCGGTAGCAGTTGAAACACGCTATTGAACTTTCTTTAAATCCTTGATGGGTTTATTCGCTTGAGCTTCTTGGCGCATAAAATGAATAATATTTACCAGAATTTCACGACTTCGCCTAAATAACACTTTGCCTTTTACTGTAGACACGAGCTCCGTACTAAAATGCACGTCACGGCAGTTAGAACATAAATTAATTAAAAAAAGCATGCACTTTTGTTACGGACTGTACCTACCCCACCAGTGCAGCCAATCTACTGCGCTTTTAGTGGGCGGGGCTAACTCTGCGGCAAAGCTATATTTGACAAGCTATACTGTAGAATTTTTATTTTATCAATTTTATTTTAGGTACAGAAATGGTATTCGAGGTCGCATGAAGGCCGCCGTCCAAGATCTCCTGAAACAATATTACGAGGTGGAAAGTCAGTTCCTACATGGTTCCTATGATAAGTGTGTATCATTATTAAGAGAAAAGCACAAGGATGATATGAAGGCTGTGTCGGCAACCATATTTTCCCACGCTCAGGTAAGTGACTAAACGAGGGTCTAAGTGTTGTTGCTGTCTATGTGATATTAAGGGCTATTGACAAAGGCGTATTAATAGTATCCTCTTTGACGGCTCCCACTGTGCAGTCAAAGCAAAAAAAAAGCAAAAGCAAAATTGTCGTGGCATTTGTTTTACACGCACATGCGCGACCCTGTAAGAAGCCGAGGAGAAATATCGAGAAAACCAGATGGATTTAGAAAACTTTTTCGGCAATCGATTTTCGAAAACACGTACCTTTTTCAAAACTAAAATTTTCTGAAAACATATTTTTTCTTCAAATTAGTCTGATCTTAGCAATCATGCCAAACTAAAATTAATTTTTAGGTTGCCAAGAAGAATCTCCTGATCACCATGCTTATAGACCATCTTTGGTCCAATGAACCTGGTTTGACAGATGAACTGGCCTCAGCTTTAAACGAACTGACATCTTTGAACAGGAGCGAACATTCCAGAGTTGCCTTAAGGTATAAAAAACAGCTTTTATTAGGAAAAAAACTTTAAAGAGCAGTAATAAGATGTTCTTATATTGTCTTTCTTTCTTTAAACCATCGTTTGCAAGAAACTTCTTAGTTTATAAGCTAATTGTAAATAGGTAACAACTTAAGTCGACAGCCGCGTAGAGATTAGTCCGTCAGGCTATCAGGCTACAAATACAAATACAATTGTTTCATTTCCATAGACATTTACAATGTATTGGAATTGTCAATAAATAAATGAGCATTAACAAAATGTGCATACTACACACATGTTGTGTTGTTTGTGTTCATTATAAGCCCATTTTTGCGAGACTGCGTCGAAATATCGCTAACACACTCATTTGCGTGCGTAGATTTATGAATAAAAGAAATAACACCGGGCCCAGGACACTTCCTTGGGGTACTCCCACCTCCACTGGAAGCACTCTAGAATGGACTTGCTCAGTCCCCATGGCGAAAGCGACATACTAAGTTCTCCTACTTAGATAAGATTCAATCCATCCATATGCCGGACCCCACATTCCATATCCATATTTAGTTTCTTAAGCTGTGCGGAAAGTCTGCAAATGGTATCACAGTGCCGCTAATGGCAAACCACCAAGCAGTATTATGACTAGTAGGTCCTATATATTCGTAGTAGGTCCTATATACTCGTAGTAGGTCCCATATATCTGAAAAGTCACAAATGGCACACATCACGGGTATATGCGAGAGGTAGCCTACGCTCAAATATGAGCATGGCACTTGTATAAGAAGAACAACTTAACATAAATTCAAACGAAATTCCAATAAAAGCAGTTGTTTAGTTAAATCCTAATAAATTATTGAAATTTAAAAAGGCAAATACTTATAAATTGAGTATTTACCTTTTTGTAATTAACCAACTCGACAACGACAATTTTTTAGTCAATAGATAATTAAACAATATTTTTGTTACTGAAATTAATTTTAATTTTTTGTTACTTATGTATAATTAGTCGTAATATTATAAACTATTTTTTTTTTGGATATAAAGATTCATAAAAATATTTTCATATTTTACAGAGCGAGACAAGTGCTAATCGCTGCCCACCAACCGGCCTACGAACTCCGTCACAACCAAATGGAGAGCATATTTCTTTCTGCAGTCGACATGTACGGGCACGAGTTCCATCCTGAGAATTTGCAGAAGCTCATCGTTTCTGAGACGTCGATTTATGATATTCTGCACGATTTCTTCTACCACACCAACAAATCTGTCTCTAGCGCAGCCTTGGAGGTAAGATAAAAACATTTTGTCACTTCGTAAATTAAAAGTGCTATTTTAATCTACATTTTAGAATTGTTACTTTTAATCCCTGATAGATAAAAAAAATTCTGTCTTATTAAGCATAACATTTAAAAAGAATATTTCTGATGCGTTTGTTGATCTACACAATTTTCCGATATACCATTTTTTTAAAAATGCAGTTTTGCAAAAATTCACCATTTTTGGGGTTTGGTTGTGTCTGCTTAGATTTGATCAGGCTTTTTCTTGTTATTTTGTATCAACATTTTCTGAACTATTAATATTTGATGAGAACAATATATTGTGAAAACATTAAAGTTGGCCAGTAGGCCATATTATCTACCTTATTCTAGAATTAATTTAAAAATATATATATTTTTGAAAAAGCGGCTTTCGAAAAAATGTATTAACATTTTTTACAAAGAAATGTACTCTTGAAAAGATAAAGATTTTCATAAATCCTGTATTTATTCAGGGTGCGTTTTTTAAAGTGTTACAAGGCGATGTCTCGAAAATGATTTAAAATATTTTCATGAAATTTTGGTGAGCTAATAGGGAGATGGTTGATATATTTAAACATATTGTTGACATTTACCCCCTCTGTCTATTTTGAGGGGTGGGGGTAATTTTGGAATTTTATATGGGTCGATGTACTTTTGTTTATAAAATTCGAATCTACGTAAAAAACTACATATGGTGTACAATATATTTTTTTATTTGCTCTTTCGGTTATGGAATTTTTTGATTGAATTTAAAAAATAAATAAATTGTACCAGTACCTAAGTCAAGTTCACTTATTTCAGAATCATTATCCGTTTCCACGGAAATGCGTTATTTTTACTTAAGTCAGTTGAGAATATTGGCGTTTTAACGATTATTTCCCAGTTTATTGCTCAGTTATATTAAACATGGAAGCTATTTTAATGTGCTAATATACATATATCGCTGGCCCAAGCCATATAGGGTTATATGTTACGGAACCAACTTTTCGAGTAATAGAACTTTGTTTTCTCGAAAATTACAAAATCATGCAAAATTCTAAGTTATTTCCGTGTACATTATAGTGGGGGAGCTACATAGAACCATGAATGTTTTATGAGAAGCAAGAGTAAGCAACACAGGGCCTTGGGATATTAAAGGGATATTAAAATCTCAATTCCTGGAAAATTGTAACTTATAATTCCAAGCAAGCGATAAGCGATATTATTATTATTATATATTGAAATATAGTTATGTTGTTAATTTTGGGGAAGTGCAGAAAAAACTATAGAGAAGCTGCACTAGTGTGGTCGGAGAGGTTTCCTAATAACTGGCCTGCTAGGTCCCCGGATTTGACCCCCTTGACTTTTTCTTGTGGGGGGGTTTTATAAAGGACAAAGTAATGGCGACTGCACCTATAACTGTAGATGATATGGAAGACCGCATCCGCTTTGCCTGCTTGTTAGTGACACCTGAACTGTTACAGCGGGTAGGAAATTCATTTAGAAAAAAAGCGAGACAGTGTTTTTAAGTTGGAAGGGGACATTTCGAACAGTCTCAAGTATGACAGTCGATAAATAAGTTGAAATTAAATGGTAATTTTTTTTTATATTTTATAACCTAATTAATCATAATTCCGTAACCGAAAGAGCAAATCAAAAAAGGAATTGCACACGTACGTAGTTTTTTACGTAGATTCGAATTTTATAAACAAAAGTACATAATCCCATTTAAAACTCAAAAGTTACCCCCTACCCCTCAAAATGGAGAGAGAGGGTAAATGTCAAAAATATGTTTAAATATGTCCCCCCATCTCCCTATTAACTCACCAAAATTTCATGAAAATATAGTATAAAAAACTGTATATTGTCAAAATTTCAAGCAAATTTTCAATTATTTGTTAGTAGATATATTTATTTTTAATAACACCTTTTTTTGATAATCTAGGCGATGACTTTTTTTATTGGCGATATTTAATTACAATTTGTTACAGGTTTACGTAAGAAGAGCATACACGAGCTATGACATAGTAACACTGCAACATCTGGAGCTCAGTGGCGAAATTCCGGTGGTACACTTCCAGTTTTTACTTCCTACTAGTCATCCAAACAGATTGTCAAAAATGGTTAACAACGGTTTACCTGAGAGAGGTAATACTTCTTTTGGCACCCCTTAGTTATAGTCAGGCCAAAATAAGATAGGTACAGCACGTGGTCAACGATGCATTTTTAATTAAAATAATTTACTGTTTACACACTGATCACCTTTATCACGCTCTAGCAATACTACAGATTTTGACTACGAAATAATTTAACTGCGAATCCATCTTCCCCATTAATGAAAAAAATCTACTTTCCTCTGTAGTGTGAAAAATGGCATTACCCTTTTATAAAAAATTGTAACACTCGACTTTTGCAGGTTCTCTTCGCACGTTTGTAGATAAATTACTTTTCCAAAACACGGAAATATCTAAGAAAAATGAATTTTCACCTGCAGTTATTTTGACGTTATGTTGGTCATGGAATTTTTGGGTACTTAGTCACGGAAAAGTCATGAAACTTGAATGGGATACTTTGGTGACCACCCAGACTTAGGCTTGTAGTCTACATGGGCCGTCCCAAGATCAAAAAGCTGCTTATAATTTTGTCTCTAAAATTATTTTATTTAAGTACAATACCAACAATTTTTCAGATGGAATATTCATGGAACAGCCCACAGTCTTAGATACGTTCCAAAGAACCGGCTGTATGGCCGCCTTCGAGAATTTCCGTCAGTTTGAAGAGTACTCCGATGAAATTTTAGATCTGATCGAGGACTTTTCTAACCCTGCCACCATCAATGCCAAAGATCTGAATGCTATGGAATCAGGTAATAAACAATATAAAATTAACTAGGTATAGAGACCGTCCCGGAACGGGCGGTCTCTAATATCATTGATTATTAAGGGTTTTCTTTATATTTTCCAAAGTCAAAATGCATAAAAATAAGATAAAATGTTTTAGGGATTTGAAAAAAAAATTCTAAATAGAATATTTCGAAGAGTACTTTTTTTTTAAATACTATTTCTTGAAAATAGAGATCTCGGAAAGCCTAAGCAACCTGCCGATATTCACCTTTTGAGCTTAGTCAGGTTTTCTTATGTCTGCTCAGAGTTTCTCGTTTTTATCAATATTTTGTAACTGTTAAAATCTGATACCTATACCGGGTGAGTTTTTTAAAGTGTTACAAGGCAATATCTCGAAAACCGGTTAAATATTTTCATGAAATTTTGATGCGTTTATAGGGAGACGGGGGGACATGTTTAAACATATTTTTGATATTTACCCCCTCTCTATTTTGAGGGGTGGGGTAACTTTGGAATTTTAAATGGAATGATATACTTTTGTTTATAAAATTCGAATCTATGTAAAAACTGCGTATGTGTAAAATTTTTTTTGACTTGTCTATTTCTCCATGTACATGTCATTGAAAGAAATGCGGACTTATTCTTTTTATTAAACAATGAAATTTCTGTAAAACTAAGTATTGCATTGTGCTAATATGCAAAAATATCACTGCAAGTGCACTGAACACTCTTTTTAGTGTTCCGTAGAACGGAGATAGAGTGTGGTGGCCCAATTATAAACGTGAAGTATAACAAGTGGAATTTTGATTCCGGGGGTAAAATGAGACATGGGAAAAGAATTTCAAATGAAAGCTTATTGAAGCACGAATTTAACAACATACAGTTATCTTATGTTATGTTATCTTAAACAAATACCTTGATGGTTTTACTGCTTTAATTTCTGCAAATGTAGGTAAAGTCAGGATTTGTAAAAAATAAGCAGTAATAATAAATGCATCAACTGTCGGCAACAAAGAAAATAGAATAGGTTTGTTAGCCGGCAAATTATTCGATTGTCCTTGTGGTGTAAATTTACCCTGTAATTTATGGATCTAGGAACATTTTTGGAAAATACATCTTATTCTATTTCTTTTTTAAAAATAAATTGGGAAAGTTTTTTTCGTGAATACTGTATTTTCGAAAAATCTGTTTTTAAAAGTAGTGGCTTGAAATTTTTTTGTAGGTACTAATTTGTCAACCAGAAACATTGATTTATTTCTATTGCTTCTAGGATCTGAATCAAGAAAAAATTCTACCTCTATTAACGTCAGTTTGTCAGTTGATGGTCCTAGAGCGATTCAAGACGACAATGTGATCCATGAGCCCATCCATATTCTGCATGTGGGTATCAAAGATGATGGTGATAAAGATGATGAAAGGATGAGTAGAATATTCCTAAACTTTTGCAACAAACACATGGAGGAACTTATTACCAGAAGAATAAGAAGGATAACGTTTAGTCCCTTTAAACACAAGCAATTTCCTAAATTTTTCACCTACAGGTAAGGACAACTTTTTACTTCCCTCGCTAGAGGGAGTGTATTGATGAAAAAAATCATCCCTTGAGGTTTTTTCAAATCTTCATATTTTGGGGCTCTAGATCACGAAAAAGATTTGAGTTGTATCACCCCCTCTTCTTAACCTGATGTATTAAATAAACAGATACTGTCAACTCGACGATCGAATCAAGTTTCGTATTTTAGCCCATGGTTTTCAATTTCCGTCAGTTGATCACTACTGGATCATAAAAAGAAATTTTGCGTATAGATTAGGCTTTAGCTTGGCTACACTTACGGTGAAATATATACAGAGTGAGCACTATAAAGAATTAATTTTTATTTTTTGTTGCTTTGTCTCAAAAAAGGTTCATTTTAGAAAACTTGTACAGGGTGGACAAATAGTACTTATTCAAGGGTTGTATTTTGCATACGTAGATAGTAAATAGGTTATTATTAGTTATGGCATTACGTACGTTTTCATGCAGAGCTTGCAATTTTAAACAGTATTTTTTTATTGTTTAATTTGAGTACGTAAGTTTAAAAAAGTTTTTGGATATACAGGGATATTGATTATATTTGGGCCAATAGATAACTTTCTTATTTGAAGGGATAAAAAAATGTTGAAATTAGAAAAATTGTCGATTTATACAAGAACCATCAGGAAACGTAACTGAAAATCAATTGAACATCAAATAAGCGAGTTTTAAACTAACCTTAAGTTTTTTTAGAGGGCTCGCCATATAATTTTTTGTTTTTTAAATCCTACTCGCTATCCTATTTTATGTTACGTTACCTACACCGATGTTCGACTGTTTTCCTATAATTTTAAAAAATAAAACGACACTTGAGTAATTTTACATACCCCTCGTATATGAGTTAATGCAAGTCGTATAGGACTTCTATGGAAACATCTAGTTAGAGCACCTGTCACTTATCTAAAGATTGTAGATGTTTTTATACAGATTTGTAAATTTAAAAAAAAAATTGTATCCATATTTATTATGAATATGTTCCATTGTTATAATAGTACCTAAACCTACTGCAATTTGACTTGTTAAAACTAACTAGCAGGCGCGGCTTGACCATAAGATCATTTGTTTAATGACTCATCTAATAATTTATTTTTTAAACCCAAAAAATTATTATCTTTTCTTCCAAGAAAATGCAAGTTTCATGCAAAAACTCCCCCATAAAGAATCGAGCTAAGGGTTAGTGATGTAAGGAGACGTATCCAAAAATCCGTTGAATCCGAATATTAAAAGAATCCGGATTATCTGTAACCGGCCGAGAACTTGATTCGGAATCAAAATAATTCGCTTCGAGTGGTTAGTAAAGCAAAGTGCAAAGAGAAAACGGAATCGGAATCGAGTGTAAGCGAACAACACGGTCTGCGATTTGGCATATTTGATCTTATGCTTTCTCTTTCTAATGATATTTCCTAAAAAAAGATAGCATAGTTATCGGGGTAACGGGTATCATATGGGATGAGACCCATTGGTTAAACTTGGCCCGCCTCACCCGAACCGAATTCAAACGAGAACGAACGACGGTGCCTTCTTATCCCTAACCTTCGACTTCGAATGATATGATACCGCATCGACCTACCAGCCGTATCCGGATAGAAAATGTTTTAGTGTTGCATACGTATACATGATTTGTAAACGCTTTCGCGCGGGTCAAGAAATGGATACGTATTCAGATAATGGATACGGATATTAGCTGATTCCGATTCCGTATTATTCGGATATCTAAAGAATACTGATATTTACAACACTACTAAGGATGCTCCGGGCTCGGTCGTATTTTAAATTGGAAATTCATTTCGAGAGGGATGTTCCGTGCGAAGATTTTTGCACATTTTTAATATTGTTGGCATGTCAGATAAAGAATAATTAAAAAAAAAACATCAAAATTTTAAATAAACGATGTTTTCGAACCCTGTTATATTGGTCAATGATTTTACATTCTTTTATCTTCTAGTATTATTAAAATATATTTTTTATAGAGCTAGAGATGGATTCAAAGAGGACAAGATATATCGGCACTTGGAACCTGCTGCAGCTTTCCAGCTTGAATTGGACAGAATGAGGTCGTATAATCTTGAGGCATTACCGACCTCAAATCAGAAAATGCACCTATACCTTGGAAAAGCCAAAGTAGCTCCAGGAAAAGAGGTCACAGATTATAGGTTCTTCACCAGAAGTATTATCAGGCACTCAGATCTGATTACAAAGGAAGCGTCTTTTGAATATTTACAAAATGAAGGTAAGCAGAGGCAAACTGAAGGTTCTGTCTGGGGATTGCCACAAAAGTCAGTCATTTTTACACTATTTTTGTCCTCCATAAAAATGTGAAATACAAAATAACGTTTTAACGAATACATTAGAATTTATACTCTCTTTGGTTGTATAATCAGTAAAATACAACAAATAACTGAATTGTTTTAATTAACTATCGTCAGTTTTGTGACCGCAACCATTTGACACGAAACTGACGGCGGTAAATTTTATCTTTTACTTTTTTATCTTAATGAGAAAGACAAGTGCAAATCCAAACACCATCGTAGCTTGTTCCTAACTGTTATTTTAAAACAAGTTTGCATAATTCTTCCGTTAAAAGTTTGTTAATTATGTGTTCTACATCATGTAGACTACATGGAGAGCAATTAAATATACACTTATATGAATTAAAGAGCTGAATTAAAGAGACGAGGGGCTAGTTTCCGTGAAAAAAAAGCTTCAACAAGTTCTCAACTGGGAAAATTGGAAAAAGGTAATAAAAGAAAATACCTGTGTAATTACTTACTTTCATATAATCATCTTTCGATGAAATATAAATTTTTCCTTCGTGAAGTTTTTAACCACAATCTTTTATTTTTTTATTTATTTAATTTAACAGTAGGGGGTTCAACCGATGAAACTGTCATATTATATAATAGGATTTTTACAATTTAAATACAATAAGCTAAGAACTATAATGTATAAGATTTCTAATGATTTGATCCATTTCTTTATTCATTCTATTTTTAAAAGATTGTACTGATGACGCACAAACTGTGGTCTCCTGTAGATCATTCCACGTATAGACAATGCGATTACTTAAATTTCTTCTTAATAATTTGGAACACTTTTCCTTTTGTATTTTCTTACTGTTGCCTCTTAAAATTAGAGTTTCACTTGTCCTAACATAATAATAACCATTTAGAATTTTATAAGTTAGTATTAGGTTGCTGTGGAAGTTTCTAAGTTCTAAAGGAATTTTTGTGATTTTTCTTTGAACTCTTCCCAAGGCTTCTAGATCATTTACATAATAAGGTTTCCAAATACACTGTGATGATTCTAAAATTGGTCTTACAAAAAAGTATAAATTTTTCTTATCATTTCAATGATTTTATTATAATGAAATGATTTTTGAAGAAGATATATAAGTTTATTTGCTTTTTCACTAACATGGAAATATGTGTTTCTCATTTAAGATCACTAGTTATAGTGACTCCCAAGTCTTTTTGTTCTTTAATCTCTTTATGTTATTGTTAGGTTAAATGATCTTAATACTTTCTCAAAATCTAAATATATTACGTCAGATGGTAAATTTTCATAATTTTGCTTAGTCCAAAAATCAATACATTGTTCAAATTTGTATCCACTGAACGTTTTGGAATGGAACCATCTTGTTCTTTTGCTAAAACATTGTTTAAAAGTAAAAATGTCTTCATATTTTTTGAAATAACTTTCCATGCATTTACATAATATATTCATCCTTGGGCAGTTGCCTAATATGTTTGAAATAGGAATTAGTGTTTGGACTCCTATTTCATTGAATTTTGCCATGCAACAACGTGTCATTTTCTCATTTTGAGAAAGTCGCGTTTGTTATAAATACAAGGCAGAATTGAAAAAATGAACGCGCTGATTATTCAGTTCGTTTAGCAATTTATATCGGGGCAGTCGAGTGTATGTTTGTCCCGTGATCTATTATTAAAAAATTTGTAAGTAGTCGCTTGACCACCTGTTACAGTGGCGGTCGCAGCTTTTTTCAAAGGGGTGGGGGCGGTTTAGTAGGTGTTGGGTTGGCCCAATCGTCGGGTTAGTGTGTTTTTTCAAAGAGGGGGGGGGGCGGTTTAGTAGGTGTTGGGTTGGCCCAATCGTCGGGTTAGTGTGTTACAAAAAAAAATTGCCTATGTATATTCAAGATTTCTGTTAAAAAAGCATGCATGCAATTTTATCTAGGCCACAATCAATTCTAGAGACGTGTACTGCCTGCACCTACGGTTTTAAATTTTTTGTTTTACCCGCATCGATCATTTATTATTTCTTCGTTAAAAATAGTGTCTTGGGTTAAGAGGGTAAGGGGGGGGGCATCGCCCCCCCCCCCTGGGACCGCCACTGCCTGTTATAAATGCCATCTAAACGCTCGGAAATAAATTGCCAAGCGTAAGGATTGGGAACAAGCTATGCTAGCGCCACTTTGGCAGTTGCCTCTTTTATTTTAAGAGAAATTTCTTGACTACTGGGATACAAGCGCACAGGATATTTTACGGTTAATTTGTTTAAATAGAGGTTTAAAGTAAAAAATAATTATGAGCCTTCGTAAAAGTACATGTCTCAAAATTTAGTATCCAAACTGACTGTTTCAAATTTTTGTGTATGGTTGGGTTATTTTAAGTTTTTCCGAGCAAGGAAATATGATAACACACTTTTGGAGCCGTAACCCTTCTAGAATTTTTCTGCGGGGAATAATCAAAAGATTTTTAAGGACCGAGTATTTGCTTTTTTTTAAGGTTTTCAACATTTTTTCAGTAAAAACAATAAGATTATGTAAAACTTGCTGTCATTTTAAAAAACAGACCTAGTTTAATAGAAAATTGGCCTTTGTTTCTGAATAGCCAGCTGCATATTCTTCTGCCACTAGAACAGGACAAAATAAAAGCAATTTTTTACTAAATCACGTATTTTTGAAATGCCCTTGGCAAACAGACATATGACCTGCAATTCGAAAATAAAGAGAATATTGCGATTAAACAATATCTGCTCTTTAAAGTAGCACCAAAGTTTTACACGATCTTTTTATTTTTACTGAAAAAGTGTTTAAAAAAACACCATTAGTGTTTAACATCAAATACTAATAAAACTTGTCAGAACCTAACCAGCCAACTAGAAGATCTAAATTTAACACTGTATAATATTTTTAGTGGATCACGGGGATAAGTTCTACTTATTAAAAATATATTTGTTTCTGATTAGGTGAGCGTGTCCTACTGGAAGCAATAGACGAGTTAGAAGTGGCCTTCTCTCATCCCCAATCAAAGCGGACCGATTGCAACCACATCTTTTTGAACTTCATACCCACCGTCATCATGGACCCGGCTAAAATTGAAGAAGCTGTAACTAATACTGTTCTGAGATACGGCCCAAGATTGTGGAAACTCAGGGTATTACAAGCTGAAGTGAAAGTCCTAATAAGGTAGGTTTGTAGCTTAGAATGCCGAGTAATTTAAAGCTTATCAAGAATGTTTAGGAATTTCTGTCTTTACTAAGCCTAAGGGCATATTCATATACATAAAATGATACATATTAAATTATGGGCTTGAATGTATTATTTCCCTAAATTTTAATTTTGTCGACGTTGTATAGAGCAAGGAAAAATATAATTGTCTGTCCTTTTTCATATTTTAAAGATTTATTGTGAGGAAATAAACAACAAAATAAACGTTCATTTAAATTATCTCAAAGGTTTACTTGCATCACAACATCTATAGGCTGACAATGTTGACACGAGCTTAAATTTTACGTTTACTTATAGATACGTTCTTAAATTCAGCGATTACCTCCGTCGCTGTGTATGTCCTTTTTTACCACATTGGTTATGACAAGGACAACATATCTGGGGCCCAATTATTGAAATTGTTAGAAAAGATTCTCATGTGAATCAAGAAAAAGTTCCCATGAAATTGTTGAGATTGTATTATTGACTGATCTCAAACGAATAATTCCGTGTAATTTTTGTTAGGAAAACATCAAAAGAGTTTTTCATTAGGAACTTCGATTCTCATTAGAAATTTTGACACATTTGTCACTTTTGAAGGTATATTATCATTATCGGGATATAAATAGTGAATGTTTGAATTTGAAATTCGTTTTATCTGTTGTTTTTTTCGTAAAATACAGTGTTGTTGTCATTAATGTATATCACTTTTGAGTTTTGTGTTTTTTTTTTGAAAAATGGAAAACGATCTTATTAAGCAACATGTGCCAGAGATGGAAAATCTATTGTTTTGTAGTTCCTTATCATTTTCTAAAGATTCAATTACACATATTTTTTGTTCTTGAGATAAATTTCCCGCTCTCTTTTTTTATTTCCACTTTAACAATCAAAAACAAAGAAACAAAAAATAATATTAAAAAAGTGTGGTTAGATCTAGTAACGTACATGTAGTACGTCAAATCGATAACGTACATGTAGTACGTCAAATCGATAACATACATGTAGTACGTCAAATCGATGTAAATTTACGGTAAATTCGGGGGAGAATTTAAATTTAAAATTAGCTTATTTGCATAAAATTAATAAAATAGACGGGGCTATACCACTTTCTTATAATTTTCGATAAGTATTAATTTTCTATGTAATTAATTTCCGATATAATTGCACTCTTTTTTACTAACGGACGTTTACTTGTAATATTATTAAGTATCCGTACCTACCGGCACAGAATCATACAGTGTTGTCAGACTGAATTTTCTGTAGACGTTATTCTTTTGTGAAATAGCTTTCGTTACCGATTCAAAAATATCGAATCGGAGAGTTGTGAGAAAAATTTTGTGTGAATGTTTTCCAATGAGAATATTTTCTAACAATTTCAATAATTGGGCCCCTGATGTCATCAAAGAAATGAACACATAACTTAAAGAATCCGCCCATTGTCGGCATCAATGACGAGGTCTTATATAATCATTATTCATATTAATTGGAAGGCTGTGTATTTATCATAATTTACAGAAATATTATCATTAAAGATGGTAAGAAGTACATAAAACGTAATTAGTTAGTGACCTTTTTTATATGTAGCAACACTGTTTATTTGTTGAAGTACATTTCAGGAGATCTTTACGAAGACGGTGATCGGGTTAGTCAAAGGCACGCCTGATATCGGATATCCTTTTCTGTTTACAACTAATAGAGAAAGATAACAAATTTTCATCGCTGATCCGATTACTCAAATCATATTTCCGGCGAATATTAATATATTATTAAAATTTAATATTTATGTAAATATGTATTTTTTTGTTTAAGGGCGATTATAATTTTAACATTTTTGTATTATTACATTTATTACTGTTACTAACCTCAAATAATAAAAATATCTATACAGTGTGTTTCAAAAAACATGGGCAATCGCTTAAAGTGAGATTCTTTGAAAAAAACTAAGGCAAAAAGTTCAAAGATGCAGGGTGTTAATTTTTTTTCCAGATTGTTCCAAATATTTTCAAAATGACTTTAGTAATTTCGATGAAATTTACATTGTGTAAAGTACTTAAGTTAAGCATTATTCTGACTATGAAAAGACTTTAACAGGTCCTCCGGGGGCGTGCATATGAGAAGACGGTAAACTATTTTTTAATAAAAACATGTACCCCACAGATTTTTTCACATTTTCAGACTTCAGTCAAATAGTATGTTAAATTCTTAACAAAACTTACCTCTTTCTTTTTGTGATTTTCACTTCGTTTAGGATGTAAATGCAATTTTATTAAGCGCCTTACTGGTTTAGTTTTCCCAAACATCGTTTTTAACAAGTAAAGAGCATTTAAACCCTATATTTTTGAAACAAAGCATCTGCGGACCCATGTTCATATGAAGTTTCTGCCTGAGTTTCTTGCAAAGAATCTCCCTTTAAGCGATGGCCCATGATTTTTGAAACACTCTGTATATCAAAAAGTTTTCGTGAAGTAGTGTTCAAATATGCAGCGTCATGTTTTAAACAAATTACATGGAGCACCGTAAACTGGAGTTGGTTTAGTGGCGTCATGTGTCCACCGATTTCTCCGATTTGAAATTTACCGGATTTTTATTTCTCTATGAAGAATTTATTTGACTCATTAGAATTTCTTTTATTATTGCAAAATACTTATAATATTCCCTTATTTAAGATCTCAGTATTAAAATTATTCAATTTAGTTATAGTGCAAGAGGCCATTTTGTAATCGAAATTTTATGTTCTGATTGACCCAAACCTGTTACTGGCTTATTGCTACACACTGTGAAATAATGAAAACGATTTCTTTCATCAAAAAATGCGCCGATAATAAACGTATTACGTATAGTAACTGTTCAAAGATAAATTTTTTTTGTAGATCTGCTCCCAATGCTCCTCCCACACCTATTCGTCTTTGCCTATCCAACGATAGCGGATATTATTTGGACATCAGCATGTACACAGAGGTTGTTGATCCGGAATCTGGACAAATTACAATTCAGGCTTACGGAAACAAACAAGGACCATTACACGGACTACCAATATCCACGCCGTATTTAGCCAAGGACTATCTTCAACAAAAAAGGTAAAAAATAGTGGCATTTTATTCTTTTTAGTTCATTCATAACATGTGAAAACATTAATTTTTGACACTCCTTGCATTATTGTTTTTACCCTTTTGTGCTATGTGAAGGTGACATACATTTTCTAACATTTAAAAATTTATTGTCACAATTTTGAATACATTTTTAGGTACTTTTTGGAGCTTTTTTGGCATATTTGGCAAGTTAACATAATGTCTCTAAAATGTCCAGTAATCTAGAAGACTAATGTCTGTAAAAGTCTGGAATTTACCTATGTCAAGTTTTATTTCTATGTTTCTAATAGAACAGCGCCCAACATGGGTTTAAAAATTTAACATGTAAAACCCTTTGGTCCATTTTAAAGAGAATACATTGTATACATAACAGATGATTTTTTGTAATTTAAAGTTAATTTTTGGATACTGCAATTTTAGGAAACCAGTTATTAAACGTTTTTTTTGCAGATTTCAAGCTCAGAGCAATGGAACTACGTACGTCTACGACTATCCGGAAATGTTTAGACAAATGGTGGATTTGCAATGGAAGCAACACAGTCAGCAATTTATCTCGGAACCGGTGGACATACCGGATAAATTAATGGACTTCGTAGAGCTAGTTTTGGACGTTGAGACTGAATCAAGGCTAGTTGAGCAAAAGAGAGTTGCAGGTAAACAAAATATTAATTTCAAAAATATTATAGAGCAGACAAGTATTTTTTTCTACTGACAAATATTCAAGGTATTCATAAACCTCTGGTAAATATTTCAGGATGTGATTCCTGGTTCAATTCTAAGTAAAACAGTGTATATAAATGTACATTCTAAGAGGCTTAGTTTTTAAGATACATGGTGATAAAGTTCCCAGATCATGTAGTACTCTTAGACCAACTCCACAATTTTTTTATTATATTTAGCTAAATATCAATTCGTGTATACCTTTTCAAAAATAGCGAAGAAAAGAGAAATAAAGGTACTTAAATTTTAATTTTTTTCACAATTTTTAATTTTTATAGGTTTGCCATTTAAAAACGAATTAAGATACGGACCTCGGATTTGCTGTAAAATGTTTCTTTTTTGAGGACCTTTAAAATGAAGTACCACACGGCATAGGGTTGCGTTTAAATTTTTTGACCCCAACTCCCTAGCGTCACCTCTCAAGGGTGTTAAAAAGTTAAATTACATAAAAAGTAGATTTATTAACCAAAAAGATACACCTACAATTTGGTGTCTCTATCTTTACTATTAGCAAAGATATTTGCCAATACTAAGACTTTTCGGACACCCTGTGTAAGGGAATATTTATATACAAATAATATACGACAGAAACTACTGGTGTAGATTAAGAAATTTCTTTTCAATCGTACTTTCCACGTCAGAATAAATAGAGTATATTCAAATGAACACCAAATCATTAGTGGAATAGCCCAAGGTTCAGTTTTGGGACCCTTATTTTTTATTATTTATATATTAGAATTGGCTCACAATATTAAAACAAATATTAGCTTTTTTGCTGACGCGACTAAACTATATTGTAATCCATTAACTTACCATTATTATCTGTTATCCATTGAAAGGTGGACTGCGAAATGGAAATTGCCCCTTAACATAACGAAATGTAGTTTTTTACATATACGTATTACCAAATAACCCTATCATAAACAATACAAAAATAAAAGAGGTTAAAAAACAAAAAAACTTAGGATTCACTATAACTAGTGACGCTAAATGGGAGATTCACGTTGCCATATTAGTGAAGGGAGCAAATAATTGTTATATAATATCCTATTCAAAAAGCATTTCATAATAAAAGCAGTGAAATGATAATAGTATATTATTCAATGAGCATATAATGGTGGCTGTTATTCACGCGGATGAAGTTTATAACACGAGCCGCAGGCGAGTGTCATATAAATCATCCAAGTGAATAACAGCCATTATATGCGAGTAGATAGATAGATAGATAGATAGATAGATATATGCTTTATTGTCTAAAAATACATTCACATATATTTTCATTGACAAAGCAGACTCATGACTAGTGAAACTATACTAACTTATCTGATATTAAATAATGAATAATAAAAATACATAAGTTAAAATTATTTTAAATTATCGCTAAAATATTCTTCAAGACAGTAATATGCTTTTTTTACCAAAATCTTTTTAACTTCATTTTTAAATTTTCTTGTATCCTTTATATTTTTTATATGGTTTGGTAAGTGATTAAATACTTTTTTGCCTTCGAAAAAAATAGATGATTTAGTTAAAGATGATTTAGGTATTGGTAAAGGAATGTTATATTGAGTTCTTGTCTTACGTTTACTCGAAGAGAAATTGCGACCATTTTTATGCAATAATGTTACAGTTTCTATAATAAATAAACACGGTAGAGTCAAAATCTCATATTTTAAAAATAAAGGTTTACAGTGAGACCTCGAATGACTTTTACACATAAATCTTAGAGCCCTTTTTTGTAAAACAAAAACAGAATTAAACAAAATTTTTGAACAGAGTCCCCAAAAGGGAATTCCATATTTTAAACGAGATTCTACAAGTGAATAATAAACTGATTTAGCTGTTTCTGTTCCTAGCTCCTATACTATACTTTATCCAGGACTATCAAAAAAATTTAGATAATATTAATATATGTTTTTATTTTTAAATGTTGACGTTTTGAATTAAACTCGGAATTAAAGTAACCACAACAGCGTGACAACGCAACGTGACGAAGCTAATGTTTTCATAGCCACCTTTGTTTATTTTGTGCGTACAATCGCATTCCAAGCCGGTTTGGATCGAGCATAGCTCTTGTTTGGAGTTTGGTATCGAGATATCCGTGGAAGCGGTGAATAATGAAACCATTATTCACTAGTGAATAATGAATATTATTATTATTTCATAAACTCATGTATAATAATCAAATTATAGACGAGTCGTGGATAAAGAATTTTTTTTTATAAGACCAATTTTAGAATCATCCCAGTATGTTTGGAATCCTTATTATGTATAAGATAGAAGTCTTGGAAAAGTTCGAAGAAAAATCGCAAAATGTCCTTTACAACTTAGAAACCTTCCATACGAAAAATGATTAAATAGATTAAAATTACCAAAAGCAAAAAAGATTAATAGGCGGCCTAATGCAGACATACATTCTGTTAAAATCGAAATATGTTATTGTATTAGAATAACTCCTAAGTTTTAAACGACTACTTATTAACGAGGACAGGAAAAACCTAAAAATTAAATCCTAACTGATTAACTAGAAGATCCTAATTTAAATCAGTAAAATCTTCACACCTTTTTAGTGAATCTAAACGAATATGTTTATATGAACTTTTTTACGTAAACTCAACCCAGAAATCACATCCTAAAAATATTTACTACGAGTTTAGGAACATTCTGTATAACGTGACTGTGCTTTTAGGTGAAAATAACGTAGGTATGGTCGCTTGGCGATTAACATTGTATACGCCAGAATATCCTTCAGGAAGGGATATCATCGTTATTGCCAACGACATTACGCATAAAATTGGATCTTTTGGGCCCAGAGAAGACAAGGTAGGAATAAAAATTAGAATGTAAGAGTCCAGCAAAGTTGATATTTCTTCCTAGTTATTTTTCCTAGATAGAAAGTGAAATAGTCGTTGCTCTTTACTTTCCGAAGAATCGCCTGTTCTCTAGACAAATGTATTAATTTGATTAAAAAATCTTTTGTTACCTTTGCCGTGATTTATACACATCACGGCACAATCCACCTGGAAGCTAAATAATGTAGGGTTTTTTACCTAAAGGTACGGTTTCCTCGGGGCGACCATGAGAGGCGTTCGTCGCTCGGCGTTGATCGCGAACCACTGCTAATGGCAAAGTCGCTCAACATAGCCCTCTGGAGGGAGACGGTTACATTGATTTGCCATTGAGCAGTGGTTCACGATCATCGCCGATCGACGAACGCCTATCTTGGCGCGGCCATGATAGACGATCGTCGCTCGGCGTTGATAGTGAACCACTGCTAAATGGCAAATCAATGTATCCGTCTCCCTCCATGGGGCTATGTTGAGCGACTTTGCCATTAGCAGTGGTTCGCGATCATCGCCGAGCGACGAACGCCTATCATGGTCGCCCCGAGGAAACCGTACCTTTATACTCCAAATGAAAAAGTTGAACCAAAATAAAGATAATAAAGTTCTATAAAAAAGGAATTGAGTTGGGATCAAGCATTAACTTGTCCTATTCTTTTGTGAGGTATTTACAGATCCATTCTTGCTATTTTTTTTCTAGACTCGACTAGTTAACAGGCGCGGCTTGTCCATAAGGTCATTTAGTCAATGACCCATCTAATAATTTAATTTCAATGATCCACCTAATAATTTATTTTTTAAAACCAAAAAATAATTATCATTTCTTTCAAAAAGTGCAAGTTCCATGCGAAAACTCCCCAGTAAAGAATCGAGTCGAGCTTGCTCCGGGTTCGGCCGTATTTTAAGTTGACCTCATAGGTTTATTTAGAAATAGAAACTATATAAAGGCATTTAAACTAAGAAACAAACATACGCGCTTTAGGAAGTTAAAAAGAGATAAATATATGATCAAATCGTTATATGGAAATACACTCGAACCTCTCCGTGTAATATACTATAGCAAAACATTTGGGTTAGACAAAGAAAAACTAATTACCTAATATGCGCATTGTATTTGCATAAACTTTCGTTTACATTTCATTACGTCGCGCCGGCACTCATTATTTGTTTAAGCGGCTTTCCTAATTTTGTCGTGTAATATGTTTTTGGATATTATTTGATATTTGTGTTGTGTCCTTTGTGTAGTAGTGTAATACTAGTACTCGAGTACTTGTGTTAACAATGGCTTTAACAGTGCGTTATTTAAAAAAAAAGTCAGAGCAAAAATGCAATTTTCGTATTTTATGTTTTTTGCGATGTTTATTTATAGGTAAATAATTTCTTTTACGTTTTAAAATGACATTTAATGCCGTATGTTACGCCCCCCTACAAAATACAGCAAATTGGAGAACAGATTGGCTTTTCCCATCCGAAAATCAACTTTTGTACCAAGATAAATTAGGTTAAATCGGCGTAAATTGAGCCAAGATATGGCCCATTCGTTACCCTGTATACAAAATATGACTTTTGTAACGTGCATCACATTTGATTAAAGCAACAACAAATAATAATTAATTTTTTCATTGAATTGTAGGTATATGGTCTAGCATCAGAACTAGCTAGAAAACTAAAAATCCCAAGGATATACATATCAGTAAATTCTGGAGCCAGGATAGGATTGGCAGAAGAAGTGAAAGCATTATTCAGAGTGGCGTGGCTCGATCCAAACGATCCTGAAAAAGGTGTAAAATATTTGTATTTGACACCTGAGGATTATGCTAAGATTAGCTCGTCTAATTCGGTAAGCAACCAGCTCTGTTACGGTCAATCGCTTTACATTTTCAATGTACAATAAAATTCATAAAATTTTGTTTTTGATGTATAAGTAATACTAGATATTTTCCACGTTACTTCTTAATATTCTAACCTTTTTAAATACAAATATGAAATTGTTTTCTTACTAACCAGATCACTGTTTCCCCAAAGGCCTCTTGAAATGCCCTTTAACAGACAGTGTTGCCACATATAAAAAAGTTCAAAGTTACATTTTAGGCATTTTCGACTATTTTGAAAATATGTATGTAAATTAGGAACACACCTTACTTACAATTACTGGAATGCATATTATCTAAGACTTCGTCATTTAGGCTGACAGTGTGCGACTTTTTATATTTATTTATTCATTTCTTTGATGACATCTGATATGTTCTGTTCTGGTCACAATAAATATGTTAAAAAGGGGCTGAATTTACCTAATAATTCAGGTATTGTCAACATTCACCACATCTGGATTTGGTGATGATTTTTTTTTTATTCTCTGCACAAAACTTTAAAATATCAAAGAACAATATGTAAAGTTTTATTGTTTCTTGCTCTGTACAATGTCACAAGAATTAGTTAAAATATAGTGAAAAAGTCCATTATATCCAATCCAAATAAAGGGCCCCATTTAAAAATCAAAAATTAGGAGTGACTTCCGGTCAAAACGTAAATACCCGAAAGTTGTTGATTATGTCTAAAATGCAGATTTATGTCCTGTACATACGCATCACCTTTCAGTTCTTCACCATAAAAAAACTAAAAAACGTCGGGCATCTTTGAGAATCAACCGCATACGAGGTGTTATGAAATTCGCTGCATATATTGAAACCGGTAAATCCTGGTATGAACTCAGATGGGGGAAAAATAGTCATAAATGGCTCTTCGCGACAATAAGCTAGATATCGACCCTCAAAAAAAAATGTAACCACTGCGCAGCACTGGTAATAAACACATGACCATATAAAAAACAGTGTGCTAGGTTGCTGTGTTGTCAAGTATCTCAACAATAATTTTATGTAACAAGTTTGAGGAAATAATATTTTTGTTTCTTTTAAAGAAAGAAATCCTACTAACTTCCAAAATTCTCAATTTCAAAAAATTGAAGTACTATAACACAAATAAAACAATCCAGAGAACAGCTGTTCAAACCAATAAATAGTAAAGTAATAACGCTCAACTAAACACCCAGAAATGTTGTGTTAAATAAATATAGCAAATCACTTAATATAAACTGTGGAGTACCACAAGGATCTATTTTAGGTCCACTTTTTTTCATAATTTACGTTAATTCAATATTTAATATAAAATTAAAGGGAAAAATTAAATTATATGCTGATGACACCACTATAATATATACTGGTCACTCAATAGATGAAATATACAATCAAATAAATCATGACATGAACAAAATTGAAATATGGTTATTTCAACATAAATTAACCTTGAACCTGGAAAAATCTTCTTATTTATGGATAATAAAAAATAAAAATTTAATTCAAAATTCTATAAAACTAAGTAATGGTTATATACACAGAGTTAAAAGTATTAAGTTTTTAGGTCTTTTTATAGATGAAAATCTGACATGGAATGAACACATTCAATACTTAAGAAATAAAATTATTGCACCAATTGGGGTACTTAAAAGAATAAATTATTTGATTCCAAATTATATGTTGAGATCTATATATTTTTCACTAATTCATTCACATTTACAGTATTTAACTTTAATCTGGGCATGAAAATTTAATTAAACCGTTAAAAATCTTACAAAATAAAGCAATAAAGAATTTATATGGATTAGACAGGTTTTATCCAACTAAATTATTATACAAAAATTTTAATATTATGTCAATAAAAGAAATATATTTTTTTCAAAATAATTTATTTATTCATGAAATAATAACTAAAAGTAAACATTCTAATTTAAAAATTAATCACAGAAATGAAATTCACAATCATTATACAAGGTATAATTCCTATATAGAATTACCTGTTATTTATACTAGAGTAGGTTACAACTCAATAATGTACCAAGGTAAAAAAACATATAATTTACTTCCTGACTATATAAAAATGAAAAATATAAAGAATTTTAAGTGTCATTTAAAAAGATATATTCATGAAAGGAGAAATGAGATTGACTGACTGCTACACAGGTTGATAAAAAAGAAAGAAAAAAAGAAAAAAGAGATAAAATTAATAATTTTTTATTGTTTTTTATTTTTAGATGTGATTTTATATGATTGCAGATTACATGTATTTTACATGCATTTTCTTTTTATATATATATAATAATATATAGGTTTTATTATTTTGTTATTATATAAGTTTGGATATTTAGTACACTCATATAATATAATTTATACACTTAAGTGTTTTAAGTAGAGTTCCCTACATAACTATTGTAGTTTCTTGGGAAAATAAAAAGTGAAAATAAATAAAAAATAAAAACAATACCACGTTTATTTTGTAGGTTAGAGCTGTTCTTATTGATGATGAAGGCGAATCTCGTTACAAAATCACTGATATTATAGGCCAAGAAGATGGATTAGGCGTAGAAAACTTAAAGTATGCTGGTATGATTGCAGGTCAGTAAAAGACTTTTTTCTACTCATATGTCGGTATGAGCTTTGTAAGAAAATTATTATATTATATTTTTTATTTGTTATATTTATTACGCAACAAACTTTAGTGTTTAAAGTTTTCTTGTATCTTCAACCACAGTATTCAGATATCGTCAGGGAGCGCACTTTTGGGACACCTTACACCTTGCATATTTTTACATTCGTAGAAATAATATAATACACAACTGGGGTGTTAAGTTTATTACTAACTCGTGAAATTACTGCCCTAACTCGCTCGTGCTGCACAAGCTCACTCGTTTGTAATAAGCCTCTTACCGCCCTTGTTATTTAATATACTATTTCGAAAGTTACTAGTTGTTTTCAAGCTTCCGAATACTGCCTACATCCACGCTCTGCTGTGTAAGGACAACATTTTCATTATTTAGTGACAAACGCATATTTGTCTGAAACAACAACTATTGTATGTAAATGCAGTGTATTGAAGCATACATGTTATAAGATATTCCCTGGTCCCGCTTTTGTTGCTAATCAGCAGTATGGCTGAGTGTTTGGAACGTTGTACGGTGATATTAAATTTTTAAAATAAAAATAAGTATTTTTTTCTAGGTGAAACATCGTGCGCTTACGACGAAGTAGTCACCATTTCTATGGTTACGTGTAGAGCGATTGGAATAGGTGCATATTTAGTTAGGTTAGGACAGAGGGTGATCCAACTTGAGAATTCTTATATAGTATTAACAGGGTAAGTATGTTACTAAACATCTTATTTTTATTGGGGCGAATCGCCTCAGAGCCGGAAAACATGCCATTTTAAGCTCTTGATCTCGCAATAAAAACGCCTTTAAAAAATAACTGAAACAATATCTTCGATGTATTTTATTCCTTAGCTTTCCGATGGTGTAATTTGTTTTTCAAAATTCCGCTTCCTTAACCTCAAAAAAACAGTAAACGTGCTGTATCTCAAAAAACGCCACTTTTATCTTCTTTTTACTACGCTAGATCGAAAGATCAGGGTTTGTTACGTCGAAAAATTTTTTTCCAGAGAGGAATTTTTTATTTTCAAGGAATTATTCGATAAACATAGCTCGGCGAGCCCTTCCACTGTGCGGCGAGGCAGCGACGCGTGGGCTAGGCTCTGTGGTGGTATAAATTGCTATGCCGAGCTATGTTTTTTGATTAATTCTTTATAAACAAAAAACTGTTTGGAAAATAGCTTTTTCTACGTAAGGAACCGTGATATTTCGATCTAGTGTATTAAAAAAAATGGCGTTTTTCAAGATACAGCACGTTTTGGTGTTCTTTCTTGAGGTTAAGGAAGCAGAATTTAAAAAAAAAACTTACACCATCCGAAAGCTAAGGAAAAGTACATCAAAAACTATGTTCCAGTTATTTGTTTAATGGCGTTTTCATTGCAGAAGTTTAAAATGGCATGTTTTCAGGCACGCGCGCCGCGCTGGTACGTCTGTGACATCTGATATCAAATAAGCAAATTACGTATACTTATTTAATTGGTTGCCTTTGGCAGGTTGTCAATCCATATTCAGTTAAAAATTTAAAATATGAAATTTATTATAAAAATCGCAGCTGCGCCCCTGTGAAGAAGTCCCAGCGCACCAGGGCGCCGCCGCGCACACTTTGGTAACCACTGGGTTACAATATCATTTAGTATCGCCGGAAAAAAGCTGATATTTATTTTAATATTGTCATCCAAGTCTGATAAATACAAAATTAAATAATAAGGGGTCCAAAACTGAACCTTGGGTTGGGATACTCCACTAATGATTTGGTGTTCATTTGAATATAGTCCATTTACTCTGACTAGGAAAGTTCGACTGAAGAGAAATTTCTTAATCCACACCAGTAGTTTCTCTGAAGATTCACTTAAAGATATCACGTACTGTAATTTGAAATTATAAAAGTAAAATAAACTTAATAGAAACTATTTTTCTTTTTCTAGGTTAAAGAATCTCGTGTAAATTTATATCGGTGGGGTTTTACAACACCCCGTATACCTATTAAATCAAATTTATTAATTTTTAGAAAGTAAGTAATCAGATATGTGATAATTTTTCTTTAATTTCAGGTACATGGCTTTGAACAAAGTGTTAGGCAAAGAGGTCTACGCTTCGAATAATCAACTTGGAGGCATTCAAATAATGCACAACAATGGAATCTCACACAAAACCGAACAAAGTGATTTAGGTAAATGATCGAAAACATTCTTTAAGATAAAAATTGTGTGTTCTTTTATCAGTTTTAGGTGTTGGGGTACAATTTTTTTTCTTTAAATCTTTATTTCCATGAAACTACATAGTTCGTAATAGGGAAACCAATTATGCAACTTAAGTAACATATAAATTTAAAACGAATTCCAATAAACACATGTATAAAAATCGAGAATAAATTTATTAATTAAAAAATTGTTGGAATTGGATTATTAGAAAAGATAAACATTAAAGAGAAAAATTCATCTCAACTCATTTTTACAAAAAATAATTTTTAGTGTGTCCTGAATAATTTTATGTTTATTATGTATACAGGGTGGTCCAAAAGTAATGGGACATAGAGCAACAGTGTATTCATGGCATTAAAATATTGCGATTTAGTCGAGCTTGCTAAATCCGAAAGTTGATATTAACGTGTTAATTGATATATTGGTGTACAGGGCTTTAAATTAAGAATTTTAATTTCCATTTTTTTTTTCATGTTCTAAAAAGTTTTTGACATATTACAGTAGAAATTGGCAGAGGAGGGTTTTTGATTGCAAGAATCCAACCTAAATTTTACTGTAGCGGATAGAGGGCCTTTCGTACGGTACACTTCATATTGTAGAAGGCTTAAACTTTTTTGTGAATAGATGTATGGAACTTTTGATGCTAATATAAAAACATACTTGTTGAATGACCCTAAAGTTAACCGTTTTAGAAATATTTGCCATTTTGGCATCAGATTCAGCATATTTTTTACATCAATTTGGGTGTTATTTTGCAATAATAGGCCTATTTCAGGAAATTTAGTACAATATATAATTTCGACGATAATTAGTGCGAGTTTTACTCGATTTTGACAAGAATTGAATTTTAAATTTCATTCCGTTTCATAAGCATGATTTTTAGAGTTGCCTTGTAAAAAACGCTGTATGTAATAATATTATGGAGAATATTTCGAAAACGATTAACTTTAGCGTCATTCAACTAGTATACTTTTTTCTCTGAAAAAGACAATGCTGTAATAATATTTTTTTATTGAAAGTTCAATGTTCAAAACATGGCTACTCACAAAAAAATTTGAGCATTTGTAAAGCATGATATGTGCCTCACATAGCGCTCTCTATCCGCTACACCACAATTGAGGCCGAATTATTTTTTCCCGTCCGCAAAAAAAATAATTTTTACGGTAATATGCCAATAATTTTCTAAAATATCAAAGAAAATCAAAATTATAATTCTTATTTCAACATCTCGTGTGTTATACAGGGTGTTATGAAATTCACTGCATATATTGGAATGGGTGACTCTTGGGGTAGTCTACAAACATACCCAATACTTTTTTTCTTAAGTCGAACATTTTAAATATTTTCAAAAATACCCTAAACCCGTCCATGTTCGACGCACCTGGCTGAGAAAACACGGCGCTTGACGGAAAATTGCGCGCGAAAAACTTAAAACAATTGAATTTGTTGTAACATTGCCAGACATATAAATCTTTAACATACATTACACATATATAGGAATATTGCAGAGAGACTTGGCAACGCCACAGCGAGTACTGACGTCAAAACAATTTTTTTCTCTAACTGACGTTCTCGCTGTTTTTTATATGGCCATGTATTTATTACCAGTGGTGCGCAGTTACTAATTTTTTTGCGGGCGATATTTACCTTTTTATCATGAAGCGCCATTTATGAATATTTTTATTCAGTCTGAATTCATACCAGCATTTACCGGTTTCAATATAGCAGTGAATTTCATAACATCCTGTATATTAACTGTTTGGACCTAACAAGTTTGGCTTAATCGCAATATTTTGATGCCATTAATCCACTGTCCACTTCATGTCCCTTAACTTTTAGATCACCCAGTATTTGTTAAATTATTTGGTAAACTGTTCTTTACAGGATGTTCCTAAAGTCCAGGATGCGATACTTGGCCCAATTTTAAGTAGAGTTTATATCAGTGTATGCCCTCAAATGCTTAGTTTTTACGATACAGAATGATAAATTTTCCAGGTCACGTACCCTTTGACCAACCTAAACTATTTTTGGAGCGTCATTGAATATAAATTTTGCGCCGGCCTTACTTACTTGTTTGATTGAGATAAGAAAATGTGAAAAAATCAGCGTACATGTTTTTATTTAAAAACAATATTTTACCGTCTTCTCATATGCACGCCTCTAGAGGACCTGTCAAAGTATTTTCATAGTCAGAATTGTGCTTAATTTAAGTACTTTACACAAAGTAAATTTTATCAAAATTGCTGAAGCCTTTTTGAAAACATTTTGGAAAAACAAAAAAAAATTAAAAAATGTACCACCCTGTTATCTTCGAAACAACATGTCCATATAGACTTTTTGCCTTAATTTCTTTCAAAGGACCCCCCCCCCCTTAAGCGATGGCACATGCTTTTCGAAATACCCTTTATAAATGAAAAATAAAAAGTTTTGTATTAATTTTTAAAAAATCTTATTTTACAGATGGTATATACACAATTCTTAAATGGCTCTCGTATGTTCCTAAGGACAAAATGTCTCCACTGCCAGTTATAAAAACAAGCGACCCTATCGACAGGGATATAGACTATATGCCAACTAAAACACCTTATGATCCTAGGTAAGAAAATCCACCTATTTATTTTTTAGCCAGTTCTAATAGGACTTACTAAACACGCTAATTTTTTCCAAAATGATAGAATTTCACTAGTTTTCATAGTTTCATAGTTTTTTAAATCATTGATGGAACACATCAATCAATTTATTCGCATTATGTCATGGACGTAATCGGTTAAGTCGATGGATTTCAGATGAGCAAGATTTTAAGAGCGATTAATGATTATCTAATAATGACTTTTTACTAGGTGGTTGTTAGAAGGCAGAGAATCTCCAACCGATCCGGGCATATGGGACTCTGGATTCTTCGACCGTGGGTCTTGGGGCGAAATAATGCAACCGTGGGCGCAAACCGTCGTTGTTGGTCGAGCAAAATTAGGTAAATATATAAAATTAAGTAAATTATGTATATGTCATGTACACTCTACAGTGCAGTTTTTTTAGAGCGGTTCATAGGCCCTCTTATATTAAAAGAGATAAAACTTTAGATAAATAAATTTCAGAGTCTTAAGATTATGTTAATCTGTAAATTGTGCAAAAAAAGGTCCAAAAAATACTTAAAAATGCATGGATTTTTTTAAAAACATTAATTTTTCACACCTCCTGTGTGACATTTAAAACTTTATTGTCACAATTTTTAATGCATTTTAATTATTTTGTGGACCTTTTTTGGCATAGGTATTTGGGAAATTAACATAATCTTAAAACTTAAAATTACGTATGCCAAGTTTTATCGCCATGCTTCTAATAGAACCGGGTCTAACGCGGTTAAAAATTTAACATGTAATATCCTGTGCACTTTATAGTAAGTTGTGAAATCGTGAATCAATAATTCAATAATTATAAGATGCATCAGTGGCGGCTGGTGAAATTTCAATGTTGTATATCTCTGTTACTACTTACAGGACCCGTACCAAATTTGGGAGTTTTAATAGTGAGCCCACTGGGAATGTTTTGGTAAAGAAAAAAAACATTTTGTAATTTGCGAAAAAAAGATTAATTTTTGCTGACCCTGGGAAAAAAATTAACGCGTTTAGGTATTTTATCTATTATTTTTGGTAAACAAATTTTACATCATTTTGTCGAGAATTTTTAAATTTTAAGAGAAAAAAATGTGTTAGTAGAAAGTTATAGTCAGTTGATTTTTTAAAAATTTAGATTATTTTTAATTTAATGAATAATTTAAAAAAAATCAAATGACTTAACTTTCTACTAACACATTTTTTTCTCTTAAAATTTAAAAACTCTCGACAATATGATTTAAAATTTGGTTAGAAAAAATTATAACTAAAATACCTAAACGCGTTCATTTTTTTCCCAGGGGAGGCTCAACAAAAATTAAACTTTTTTTCGCAAATTCCAAAATATTTTTTTTTCTTTAACAAAACATTCCTAGTGGGCTCACTATTAAAACCCCTAAATTTGGTACGGGTCCTGTAAGTAGGAACAGAGATTTACGACTTTGAAATTTCGCCTGCCGCCACTGAGACGCATGTAATAATTTAAACAGTATGCAGTTATTTACTTTATTATGTTCTGCAAAGCAAGCCTTAGGATTACTATTATTGTTGCAAAATACTTATAGTATTCCATTATAATAGATAAGATATCAGCATTAAGCCATTTTGTACATTTTTAATTGGTATTGGTATACCCTTGGTCACTCACGGGACTGAGACTAATCTTTTGACATCTCATTTAATAGGTCTTCAGAGACTTTTTATCCATCGATTTCAACAAAATGGCTTCTTGCGTCTTTAAACGCTCTTATCTTTCGATTTGGAAAATATGGCTTTCTGCGACTGTCATTTTGTTTATATTTCAGTTTAATACAGCCCGTCACTCGCGGGACTGGGGCGAATCTTTTGACACCTCTTTTGTTAAAATCGGATGAGCTGTTCGGACTGTAGAAGAGTACAAGCTTACGTAGAATGTTTAAAACATTACCCTCCTGCCCTCCTTGACTTTCCGCAGTAGGGTAAAAACGGCATAATTACTTTTGTTATTTTCTAGGTGGTATTCCAGTTGGTGTTATAGCTGCAGAAACCAGAACTGTAGAACTGACTATGCCAGCCGATCCCGCCAACTTGGATTCTGAAGCGAAGACTGTGTCACAAGCTGGCCAAGGTAAATAAGTTATGTTGAATTAATTTGTATTAAAATGACGTATAGGTGTTCCCAACCAAACTCCTAGCAAAAAACATCAAGGTGTGGTTCCTGGGCTGATGTTCTAAAATGTTTTTTCTTCAAGTTACAGAGGGGTTAAAGTTTTTTTTTAGTTTTTCATTTTAACTTAAAACGTTTTTGAGACCACTTGTCCAGGGCTAACCTTTAGCACTTTTTTATTTTAAAAAATTCTTAAAACTTCCCACACAGTGTACAGGCCTATATTTTTTCTGTGTTCATGGTTCCTTTTACCCTCCCGAACTTTCTTTTACAACGTCAGTGGCTGCTTTTAAGTAAATATTAAATACTTCTGTTTGATTCTAGAGCTTTTTGGTCTCTTAATTTTTTATAATATCTTACATGGCCTATAACTTGTTTGACAAAATGTCTGTGGGTGTATTCCGGATAATCTGTTAAATAATTTATTTACAGTACAAGATAACAAAAAGAGTAAAAGGCACAAAGATTTTTAGTTAATATTGATGATGATAATGATGATGATGATGATAATATTAATGATAATAATAATGCATTTATTGCCATAACTTAAAACTTAAACATTGACAACGTCATAATTTAATCACTAACCTAAACGTAGAAAAAGATAGTCAAAACAAATACGTGGTATTATGGAAATGGTTTATTATATTGGAATGGGCGACTCCTGGGGTAATCTACAGACACAACCAATACCTTTCCCCTCAAATCGCATTTATTTTAAAAAATACTCTAAACCACCCCCATATCCGACGATATATCATGGGTTAAAGGAGGAAAGAAACGATCCAGCCGCGGCGTAGTCAAACTTAAATATTGCCTTGACATCTCATTTTTTTAGAACTTTTAATGGAAAACCGAAAATAATCCAAAGTATTTTTAATTCCAAAGACGCATTTTACTAAAAATGTGCCTTTTAATTTAATAGCAATTTCTTTATTTCATATGGAACAATATGGACCAAACACTTGTGTGAAATTAGGTTGACATTGTCAGTACAGCGAAATAGGCTATGGTATACTATGTTATTAATGAGATATAAGCATTATTTTTACTCGCTTAAACTTTCTGCCTTTAAAAAAAGGTTAAAAATCAAAACGCAGACATCCATCCCGGTGGACGCAGTAGAGCCTCTCATAATTTACTAAGACATCCAGTCCGGTAGTCGCATCAGAGCTTCACATAATTTACTGTCCCACTAATTGAGAACAACTACATCCTAATATAAAATTTTAACGACTATTATTTTTTTTACTGCAGGAAATTTTGTCAAAAAAACATTATTCTGTTAAAATACAATATGTGTGCAAAGGTGCACACATGATAATGATGATTACAATTTAGAAGATAATATATTTTTTTTTTCAGTGTGGTACCCTGATTCTGCTTATAAGACTGCTCAAGCTATTAAAGACTTTTCCAGGGAAGACTTGCCTCTGTTTATTTTTGCCAATTGGAGAGGGTTTAGTGGCGGTATGAAAGGTAAGAAATTATATATTATTTGTAAAACTACCCGACTGCTTAAGCGGAGTAATCAGTTTTGATCCCTACTATTTTATTTTCTAACACAGTTTACATCCACGCTCGGTTGCGTAAATTAAGTTATATATTTGTGACGTATCTTTACGTTTTAAAGCCTTCTGAATCCGTTTTGACTATTTTCAAAGTGATGTATGTATGTATGTATGTATGTACGGGGCTATTGATTATATTTGGACCAATAAATGCCTTTTATATATTGCAGTAGGTATGTATAATTTCTGCAAAATCCACTTTAAAAAGAAAAGAGGAGTCCCCTAAAACTAAAGCAGCTAAATACTATGAAAACTGCAAACGCTTTTTGATGATTACAAGTATTTAGCCCTTGTAAAATGGCTTAAGCGTTCAACCTTTCAACAGCACTTAAAGACCTCTAAAATATTTAAAAAAATTTTTAAATATTTAAATTGTCCGTACTAGACTACAGAATCTATTTACTCTTTAAATACTTTTAGCATTTTAAAAGTACACAAATTATCTTTGAAGTAGAAGTACAGGGTTATTAATTATATTTGGATCAATAAATACCTTTTTTATTTGACGAGAGAAAAATGTTTAAATTAGAAACATTATAGATGTGCACAAGAACCATCAGGAAACGTAACTGAAAATACAATAAAACATTAAATAAGCGAGTTTAGAACTAAACTTACTTTTTGTCAGAGGGTTCGCCATATTCTTTTTTTTGTTTTTTAAATTCTACTCGCTAAGAGCTCTGTTTTATGTTAAGTTACCTACACCGATATTCGACTGTTTTCCTATAATTTTTGAAAAATAAAACGAAACTCAAGCAACCCTCCACACCCCTCGTATATGAGTTAATGCAAATCGTATAGGGTTTCTATGGAAACATCGACAATCTTTAGTTAAGTGACTCTAGCTAAAGATTGTCGATGTTTCTGTAGAAACCCTATACGACTTGCGTTAACTCGTATACGAAGGGTATGGAAAATTACTTCAATTTCATTTTATTTTTTAAAATTATACGAAAACCGTCGAACACCAGTGTAGGTAACTTAACATAAAATAGAGCTCTCAGCGAGCAGGATTAAAAAAACTTAGGGATAGTTCAGAACTCGCCTATTTGATTTGAAATTACAATTTTTCTAATTTAATCATTTTCCATCTCTTCAAATAAAAAAGGTTGGTCCAAATATAATCAGTAAAACTGTACAGTGTGTGTCACAACAAAACAAGCTTGCATTAAAAGTTTATAGGCAAGGACTTTAAATTAAATTTTAATAATTGGGAAGTTTATTATATGTTTCTCGAGCTTTTTTAGTTACCATGCTAACGGATATCAACTTAGTAATTATAAATCGCACATTCTGCGTTTTTTTAATTTTTAGACTCATTATTAAAAACTAAACATTTTTTAGTCAGCATACCCTAACTCTTTCGGTCTTCGAGATCATGGGTTTTATTCAGAAATTTGATTGATTTCGCCCTAGTTTTCTTCCGTGAATATGTTACTACCTTTATTAGCAAAACTTATTTAGGTACTGGAAACTCCTGACAAATAAAGTAAATTATCTAAAAAAGATAAATAACCAAATGTGTGTTTCAAAATTAGTCTTTTCCAAGACGCATAAGGCAAAACACAATATTTTAATTTTTTCAAATAGAAACGCGCATGTTTTTTAACATTTTCGGATTCTACCCAAAATTGTAACATGAGTTTATATAGCAAACCCTATACCAAAATCCGACAGTGTTTTAAATAAAAACAATTTTTACTTCACTATTTTCATTAATTAACCCTTTTCGCATTCTAAATCTATATATATATATATATATATATATATATATATATATATATATATATATATATATATATATATATATATATATATATATATATATATATATATATATATATATATATATATATATATATATATATAATATATATATATATATATATATATATATATTATTATTTCAGAAACGGTAAGAGATAAGTATAAAACAATGTTAAAGGAAGTTAAGAAATTAATAGTGGTTTTGAAAATGGAGTCATAAACAGGGTGTTCTATTTAAAATATCAAAGTTGCTACTACTTTTTAGTAGAAGCGGCAACTAAAAAATATTTTTGGCAGGTAGAGCATGTTCGTTTATGTAAACGAACAAATTTTCAGAACGATTCGTTGACTGGTTCGCCAGATACGTCTAACGTACCATCCACCGTGAATCTCCCTATCCCTATATATATATATATATATATATATATATATATATATATATATATATATATATATATATATATATATATATATATATATATATATATATATATATAGGAGAGAAAGAATAGTGGCTTTGCGGACTGTGGAAGTGTGTTCTTCCTTTTTGCACTAAAGTACGGGGAGTCCAAGAAAATGGATATATATATATATATATATATATATATATATATATATATATATATATATATATATATATACAGTGACCGGCAAAAAGTTCGCAACATATGGGAAAAATTTTTATTAGGTGAGTATTGGAAAAACTTTTCCGGGGGATCGGTTCTGCATGTCCGATAACCTAAAAATCGATTTTGACATACGTCACGTGACCACTGGTATAGCGTCAAATTAAAAAAAAAATTGTTAATTTACAAAAAGTGAGGTTAGTTGACGAGATATCAAAAAAAGTTATTTGAAAAAATTGCTTAGAATTAAATTCTAGGTCCTTGTGCAAAATTTTAAGATTTTATTTAAAAAAATTGGAAAACTCAATTTTTTTTAAATATTTTTTTATCGATTTACAAATTTCCAGTTTTTTTCGTTTAGATAGCTTGGCTAATGTAAAGCCCATGTATCTGGATGAAAATAAACGAATGTAGTAGTTTTTTCTACAATTGACAGGACAAAATTAAAAAAAACAGGGTTTCGCCGGACGCTAGCTGTTGCAATGATTTGTATCTAGCAGCAGTGTCAAAATTTTAGAGACATTTCAATGAGATTACATTGAGAAACCCTTAATCGTCTTAAATATATCTGAAGTTCGACTTTTTGTAAAGTTAAGGGGAGTAAAATAGATAATAAACAAAAAATTACCTGTTTATTTAATCGAAATTTCATAAACGAAAACCAATGTAAGAAAAACTTAAAAGTAGTCAAATTCTGTACTAACAACATAAAAAATCATTGTTTTTCCTTGGGTGCACAAAATTTAAAACTCAGTATGACCACCATTTCTCTCCATACATACTATTGTTCTCGAGCGCAACTCTCGATTAACATTTCGGAGCATTTTACGATTTATTTGCAATACACAATTTCTAATGACATTCTCTAAATTTTGTATATTCCTAAAGGGTCGATGTTTGTACACAGAGTTCTTTAGGTATCCCCACATAAAGAAATCTAACGGAGTCAGATCTGGTGATCTCGCAGGCCACGGATTTTCAGAAAACCGTCCTATCCACTGGTTTCCAAATTCTTGATCCAGCCATCTCTTCACCTCATTTGTGGAATGAATACTAGCTCCGTCTTGTTGAAAGTATAAATTTCTTCTTTCGGCTAATGACAAATTGTCTAAAAAGTCAGATATCTCAGTTTGTAGAAATTCTAAATATCGTTCTGAATTTAAATTGTCTCTAAAGAAAAAAGGTCCCACTATTCTGAGGTTGAAAATTCCGCACCACACATTAACCTTAAAACTATATTGGTCTTTACTCTGAATTACAAAGTCTGGGTTTTCGGTGGCCCACCATCTACAGTTTTGTGAACTGACGGTTCCGTTAGAGGTAAATGTAGCTTCATCCGAGAAAAGAACGTTCTTTGGGAAATTAAAATCTTCCTCAATCATACCCTGGAACCAGGCACAAAAATCGAAGCGGGCGTCATAATCCCTATCTTTTAATACTTGTACAAATTTAGGTTTGTACGGATGAAATTTGTTTCTTTTTAATATCCTCCGCACAGATCTTTCGTGAATGTTAGTGATCTCCGATATTTGACTAACTGCTACTTGGGGTGTTTCTGTGATCGACAAACACACATCCAGCGAACCTTCGTCACCTGTTACCGGTTTTTCATGGGAAACTTTATACTGATTTTCTACCGATCCCGTTTCTTTAAATTTATTGACTAGACGAGATACTGTGGAATAATGGAGGGATTTATCGGGGTGCCTCTCATTAAAAATTGCTGCTGTTTCTCTATGGCTTTTGTAATTATCTCCAGAAATTAAAATAATTTCTATCTTTTCCTGAAGAAGTAGTGTGGGTGCCATTTTAAGGAATAAAATATTAATAAACTTATGTAAAATATCAAACTTAGTAAGATGCGAGACATAAACCAATGACATAGGTTGAAATCAAACAAATTATAATTTGTTTGACATTTTTCTGTTGTTTTTAACCTACTAGATTATTTGGTTGTTTTAATTTCAGAGCCTGCTTTGGTAGTTTTAAGTACAACTAAATAGACCTGGTTGTTAAATTTATGTGCGAAAAATCTTAATAAAATCTTGATACAGTCATTTCATTAGATTCAAACCATTGCAACAGCGAGCGTCCGGCGAACACCTATTTTTTCGATTTTGTCCTGTCAATTGTAGAATTGTAGATCTGACTCCGTTAGATTTTTTTATGTGGGGATACCTAAAGAACCCTGTGTACAAACATCGACCCTTTAGGAATATACAAAATTTAGAGAATGTCATTATAAATTGTGTATTGCAAATAAATCGTAAAATGCTCCGAAATGTTAATCGAGAGTTGCGCTCGAGAACAACAGTATGTATGGAGAGAAATGGTGGTCATACTGAGTTTTAAATTTTGTGCACCCAAGGAAAAACAATGATTTTTTGTGTTGTTAGTACAGAATTTGACTACTTTTAAGTTTTTCTTACATTGGTTTTCGTTTATAAAATTTCGATTAAATAAACAGGTAATTTTTTGTTTATTATCTATTTTAATCCCCTTAACTTTACAAAAAGTCGAACTTCAGATATATTTAAGACGATTAAGGTTTTCTGAATGTAATCTCATTGAAATGTCTCTAAAATTTTGACACTGCTGCTAGATACAAATCATTGCAACAGCTAGCGTCCGGCGAAACCCTGTTTTTTTTAATTTTGTCCTGTCAATTGTAGAAAAAACTACTACATTCGTTTATTTTCATCCAGATACATGGGCTTTACATTAGCCAAGCTATCTAAACGAAAAAAACTGGAAATTTGTAAATCGATAAAAAAATATTTAAAAAAAATTGAGTTTTCCAATTTTTTTAAATAAAATCTTAAAATTTTGCACAAGGACCTAAAATTTAATTCTAAACAATTTTTTCAAATAACTTTTTTTGATATCTCGTCAACTAACCTCACTTTTTGTAAATTAACATTTTTTTTTTTAATTTGACGCTATACCAGTGGTCACGTGACGTATGTCAAAATCGATTTTTAGGTTATCGGACATGCAGAACCGATCCCCTGGGAAAGTTTTTCCGATACTCTCCTAATAAAAATTTTTCCCATATGTTGCGAACTTTTTGCCGGTCACTGTATATATATATATATATATATATATATATATATATATATATATATATATATATAGTAACATATTAACGCAATAGATCTAGCGTGAAATCAGTCAGATTTCTGAATAAAACCAGTTATCTCAAAAACAGAGAGATGAGGTTTGCTCAGGGTATGCTGAATAAAAAATGTTTAGTTTTTAATAATATATCTTAAAATTGAAAAATATGCAGAGTGTTACATTTATTTTAAAATTACCAAGTTTACCATGGTAATCAGAAAAAAAGATAGAACGATGGTTATATTTTATTTGAAGTTAGCACATCAAGAAACATAAACTTCCCAAATATTAAAATTTAAAACAAAGTTCTTCCCCATAAACTTTTAATACAAGCTCGTTGTGACACACACCGTGTTTCTAGCGACCTGAGAATGAATCGGCCACAAATTGAATAACATAGACTGGGGGTGTAGAAATTCGGGTGGTGACCACACCATTTTTTTATAGCAAGTGACTAAGTCACAGCAATGTTAAAAAACCAGCATAGGGGCGAATAACTCTTCTTATGATTTTATTTTTTCAAATTGTATTTTACTTTTGTAGATATGTATGAGGAAATTATGAAATTCGGTGCCTACATCGTCGACGGCCTAAGAGAGTACAAACAACCTGTCATAGTATACATTCCACCCTACGCGGAAATGAGAGGAGGGTCCTGGGCGGTCGTGGACCCCACTATTAATTCTAGGTAAATAACATTATTATTGTTAAAGAGGGAGCCCTCAAAAGCAGAGTACATTTTTTTTGTCACAGTGACTCGAAAATATTACTGATATTGAAGTAGGTACTATACGGGGGGTTCTTAATCCTCGGGTAAATTCATGGCCTAATTTTGTGAAAAAAGTTATATTATTTTGTTTATATAATTTTTTGTTATTTAAGTGTGTGTGTAAAATGCTTAGTTTTTAAGATTCAGGGTTGATCAGATTCTCGGGTCATGTACCCTTGGCCAACCTAAGATATTTTTTGGGATGACACTAACTTGGCTTAATCATTTAAAAAAAATTGTCTTTCTTTGTTGTTGGTATCTTGTATGGTATAATTAGCATAACTCGTTCGTGCGCACCTTTTCAAAAAAAATAGGTCTTTTTACTGGATTGTGTAACGTAATGTTTTTAACAGTCTATGTATGTATGTTTGTGCCCTTATGCAGTCCGAACGGTTTGGGTTTGATACCCAACCAATTTTAACGAACGAGGTGTCAAACGATTCATCTCAGTCCCATGAGTGACATAGGCTATAATGAGTTAAAAAAGAAATAAAAAGGCAGACGCAAGAAGCCGTTTTGTCCAAATCGAAAAATTATAATTTTTAGGGCCTATTAAGTGAGGTGTCAAACGATTCACCTAAGTCCCGCGAGTAACATAGACTGTGTTATATTATTAAATAAACAAAATGGCGGACCCAGCCATATTGTACAATCCGACAAATTAAAAATTTGAAAGACCTATTAAGTGAGGTGTCAAATAATTTGTCTTACTCCCGCAAGTGACAGTCTATATTAAATACTAGCTTCCCCCCGCGACTTCGTCCGCATGGTGTGGGTGGTAATAGTGTAGTTTTGATGTCATAATTTAGAATACATGAAACATGAGTTATGTTAGGTTAGTAGGTTAGATGTTCAATATTACATGAGGCAAAAATCAGGGTCGGACTGAGGTAACTGATAGAAAAGGTAAATGAAATGAAATTAATATTAGATTATGCCAGGTTGTATTGTTGCTTCCAAAAAATACTTCTTTTCTTCAAAAAAATGAACCCAATTCACAAAAGGAAAAGCACTGAAAAGTATGAAATAATATTGTTACGTATTTACTACTGCGAATCAACTTAATTTTGTTCATTTTTATGAGAAAAAAATTTTTTTGTGCACCCATTCTCCCACCCCCCCCCCCTTCATGTTATCTCCCTCTCTTTAAATTTGTAATGACCATGTTATATTAGACTTTCTGACCTAAATAACCCCGAAAATGGCATTTTAGTTCACATTTTTGGAAGAACTTGTCAATCGCTTCCTTTTTATCCTCCCCCCTCGTTAATTTTTGTTACCATCTGTTAGACAAAATTATATTTTCGGACCTCAGTAACCCCAAAAATGATACCTTTACCATTTTCGGAGAAATTCCCAGCCGCTGCTTTTTAACCCCCCCTCCCCCCCGTACATTTTTTTACCTCTGATGGACAAAATTGATTTTTTGAGATCAGTATTTCTCCCCCCCCCCCTTTCCTCCACACATTAATTTTCTTAACAATTATTACCTTACACAAAATTAGATTTTCTGACCTTATAACCCCGAAACTGGCATATTACTTTACATTTTTGGAAGAAATTGCCTATTTCTCCTCCCCCCCCCCCGCTATTTTGTACCATTTGTTAGACAAAATTATATTTTCGGATCTCAGTAAGCCCATAGTCTTGTTAAAAATAATTTATTATTTTCTGTGTATATTGTGAGTCCGTTCCTGGAATGTAATATTCGAATCCAGTCTCTAGTTATATCCGTAATTAAATTACAAACTTCGAACCCCTATTTCACCCCCTTAGGGGTTTACGTCTAAAAGGTTATAAAAAATGTGTTAATTTTTTAAAGTAGGTACTTTTACGTATTTTCAAGTTAATAGAACCGTATAACAAGTTTACTCCATCACAAACTTTGAATCCCATTTCACCCCCTTAGGGATTGATTTATTAGGCCAAGCAATAGGGCGATTTGTCGTGACATTAATACTATTAGAAAACCGTCTGTGCCATCATCTAAAAGATGATCCGTAGATGATTGCTGTTATATTTCCAACTCTGAAATTTTTTCCATTAATTTGTTATAAACATTTTTAAGCAAAAAAACGCGATCTGTTTAGTTTTTTGCTTATCAAATGGAAAGTAATGAAGCAATCTTAATGGTGTAAATGGGCGATTTGTAGAGAATAAAAATACAAACAAAATGAGATGTCGAACGTCCCGATAGGATGAGTAACAACGGAGAAAATCTGGAAAAACCGGAAAATTAAGATTTTTTTTTAAATTAATAAATCGGCCATTTTTAAACGTAGAGGGCTCAAACTTTGGGAAAAAGTAGTACTTTATATCTACTTTATGTGTGCAAAACCCCGACGCTGTCCGACGATTAGTTTTGCCACAATCGTCATTTTAATTTTTCAACACACTATTTTGCAACAGGTCTGGATGCTCTATGGATCGTCTGATTTTAATTATTGAAACGGATTTGAAAAGTACAAGCTTAATTGAACAATATGTATATCTTAATTTTTCCATAAAATGCTACGAAACCGGTGTTGGAAAATGCACGTAAAGCTGCGTGAAAATGGCCGAGCGCGCGAATATTGGCTCCCCTTCGCTCCGCTTCTCTCCCGCTACTCGATCGAATATCGCGCGAACGGCCATTTTCACGCATCTTTACGTGCATTTTCAACCGGTTTCGTAGCATTTTATGGAGAAATTAAAATATACATATTGTTCAATTAAACTTGTACTTTTAAAATCCGTTTCAATAATGAAAATCGGACGATCCATAGAGCATCCAGACCTGTTGCAAAATAGTGTGTTGAAAAATTAAAATGACGATTGTGGCAAAACTAATCGTCGGACAGCGTCGGGGTTTTGCACACATAAAGTAGCTATAAATTACTTCTTTTTCCCAAAGTTTGAGCCCTCTGCGTTTTAAAAATGGCCGATTTATGAATTTAAAAAAACTCTTAATTTTCCGGGTTTTCGAGATTTTCTCCGTTGCTACTTATCCTATCGGGACGTTCGACCTCTCATTTTGTTTGTATTTTTATTCTCTACAAATCGTCCATTTATACCATTAAGATTGCTTCATTACTTTCCATTTTATAAGCAAAAAACTAAAAACATCGCGTTTTTTTGCTTAAAAATGTTTATAACAAATTAATGGAAAAAATTTCAGAGTTGGAAATATAACAGGAATCATCTACGGATCGTCTTTCAGATGATGGCACAGACGGTTTTCTAATAGTATTAATGTCAAAAAAATCGCCAATATTTTGCTCTGTTGCTTGGCCTATATTAAAAACTGTAAAACACGTGTTTAAACATTTATTTTTTGGAGTACTTCTATGAACTGTCGAGTTAATAGGATCATCTAATATTTTTTCTTCTTGCAAAGTTTGAACCCCTGTTTCACCCCCTTAGGGGTTGAATTTTAAAAACCCCTTCCTTAGTGCACGCCTACGTTATATATGGAACATCTGTGCAAAATTTCAAGTTTCTAGACCCAGCGGGTGAATGTGAGCTGTGCGTTGATTGTCGGTCAGTCAGTCGGTCAGTTTCTTTTATATATAGAGATAAAAGGAAACAAGATGGCGGGCGCAGGAAATCATATTGTCCACACCGAAAATTAGAAGGGCCTATTAAGTGAGTGAATTGTCAAATGATTTGTCTAATGTCTTAATGATCTATTAAATGAGATGTCTTCCGACTGCACTCACTGAACGTTAAATCAATTTATGTTAGTTAAATAACGTTTTGCTCATACTATGTTTTCATAATTTAGAAAATCTTGTTTGTTTTTTTTATGTTCTGATGCAGCAGTAACACTTCATTCTGTTACTGTTGCGTCAGCACATGCAGACGGCAATGGTCAAAGTTATTGAAATGTATCTTAAATATTTTAATTGATTTATGAAAATGAACCTTTTTTTTAGATATATGGAAATGTACGCCGATCCATTAGCTAGAGCCGGAGTTTTAGAGCCAGAAGGTATTGTGGAAGTTAAGTACAAGAAGAGAGATCTGATAAAAACTATGCATAGGTTAGACCCAGCACTTAAATCGCTAGGCGAACAGATAAAAGCTTTTAAAGCTGCCCAACCAGTAAGAGAAAGGTAAGTCTTTTTAAAATAACTAATTTTTCAATAAATTCTTCCATACGAAGGAAGTTTACTCAGTTTCAACAGCAGAATTTTGATCAGTTTTTATTGAAAAATGATCAAATAGTCTTTACTCTGATAAGAAATGGTTTTATATTGTTTGGATGGTGCTTTTAGACTTGTACACTTTAAAAAAATGGAGAAAATCTAGGACTGTGATGTGTAAATAAATGCCAATGACACTTAAAGTGAAGTTGCAATACGATTCACACACATCACTTTCCTAGAAAGTGGTGCAATAAGAAAAGTGTTAAAGAGTGATACTGCCACGCACAGAACATAAGCTCTAGTAACATATCTTCGTTAATGGGAAAGCGAAAAATACTTAAAAATAAACATCGTTTTTAAAAACACTAAGATCGTTAAAGGAAAATTCGAAATAAAAAATTGTTATCTAAAAAAGTACGTCCAAAAATTTTTTTAACTATATAGTAACCAACGAATCTCAATAAGTTTCAAAATTCACAAAACCAAACAACGCCATCCATCCACTACTCGCTTTTCGCAAGAAGTGCCGTTTAATTGTCGCTAAAATTAATTTTAGCAAACTTTGATCGGTAATTTAAAAACGGGTTGATGGAAATGTGATTAATGCGCTTTAGACATCGATTAATTTAAAAAGTCGTCCATTTTAAATTTTTTACATAACTAATTTTGACGCAAAGTGACATCAATCTGGGAAAATGCCGTAAAACTAATTCCTTTATCTGCCCAAGAGAAAGAGTCGCCGATTTCGTACGATGGGGAGAATTGAGAGCTTTGCTGGTAATATCGGATTTTTTTTCAGAAATTCTTTCCTTTAACGAATTTTGTATAATACCTACTTTTAAACTGTAATGTTAATTATTTTACAGATCTTCCAGTATAACTCCCGTAACGCCAGCACCAGAAAGAGAGAAACCCAAAGAACTGATAGAGTTAGAACAAAAAGTTAAAGAACGCGAGGAACAAATTGAACCGATGTACCATCAAGTGTCTGTGCTGTTCGCTGATCTACACGACACACCCGAAAGAATGTTAGAAAAAGCGGTGATTTCTGTAAGTTTTTATATGTTGAGTTATATATATTTTTTGCATTTCTAATGCCCGATTGTATAGGTAACGTTTATTTTTTAATTTATTTCTTTATTCTCAACCAACTATACAGTTTATTACAGGGAATATACAAAGTAAATACAATTAGCCAACAATATACAAATATTAGAAATATAACAAAAAAAAGAAACAATAATAATTAATGATACAAAAATGTTTTTTAATTGGAATTGAAATTTTTGGATGTTACCTATAACTTTTATATTTTCTGGAATTTTGCACAGAGGTTCCTTATATAACATAGGCATGCACTAAGGAAGGTTTTTTCAAAATTCAGCCCCTCAGGGGGTAAAACAAGGGTTCAAACTTTGTATGGAGAAAAATATTAGATGGTCCTATTAACTCCAAACTTCATAGAAGTACTTTAAAAAATAAATGTTGAAAGACGTGTTTTACAGTTTTTAATAAATCAATCCCTAAGGGGGTTAAATGGGGGTTCAAAGTTTGTAATGAAGTAAAATTGTTATACGGTTCTAATACCTTGAAACTACGTAAAAGTACTAAAGAAGCGATTGACAATTTCTTCAAAAACGTTTACTAATGTGTCATTTTCGGGGTTATTGAAGTCAAAAAATCCAATTTTGTCTGACAAATGTCAAAAAAGTTTTCGGGGAGTGGGGGAAGGGAATGGCTGAAAATGTCTCCAAAAATGATAACCAATATGTCAGTTTCGGGATTATTGAGGTCAGAAAATCTAATTTTGTCTAACATAATATGTTTAAAAAATTAACTGAGGGGGGGGGGGGATAAAACGGAGCGGCTGAGAATTCTTCTAAAAATGTTAAATGTGTCATTTTCAGGGTTATGAGGTCAGAAAATCTAATTTTGTCTAACAGAATATCAAATGGTAAAAAATTAATGGGGGAGTGAGTGCGATTGGCAATTTTTCCAAAAATGTTAGTCATTTTCGGGGTGATTAAGGTCAAAAAATATCATTTTGTGTGATAGATGTTAAAAAGTTAACGAGGGGGGAGGGGGTAAATGGGCGATTGACAATTTCTCCAACATTGTTAACTAATATGACATTTTCTGGGTTATTGAGGTCAGAAAAGTTAACTTTGTGTAACGGATGTTATAAAAATTAGCGACGGGGGGGGGGGGGGGATTCTTCAAAAATGTTAACTAATATGTCATTTTTGGGGTTATTGAGGTCAGAAAATCTAATATAACATGACCATTAGAAATTTAAGGAGGGGGGAAATAAGATTATTGAAAGGTGGGGGGAATTAACAAAATTAAGTTGACCATTAACTTACGTAATAAATACGTAGCAATATTACTTTATACTTTTCAGTGCTTTTCCTTTTGTGAGGTTGGTTTATTTTAAAAAAAGAAATATCTTTTAGGAGCAATACTTAATACTTCATAAATACAGCCTGACAAAATCTAATATTAAATTCATTTCATTTACTTTTTCTATCAGTTACCTGAGTCCGACCCCGATTTTTGCCTCATGGTATATCCGGTCTCTAGATATAACTAACCTAAGATAGCTCATGTTTCATGTGTTCATAATTATGCTATCAAAACTACACTATTATCAACTATCATATAATACGCGGACGAAAACTAGTTTCTTTAATAAAAATGAAGATAAATGGATAAAAATAAACGCCGTAAATATTTAATTTAGGTATAAAATGCAAAAATAAATATTTCGGATTTATTATTACATGCATATTGCCTGTTGTCTCACTTTTTCTCTAAAGTCAAATTTCAGCAGTTTATAAAAAAAATTCTTTTTGTAGGATATTATAGCCTGGAAGAGGGCACGTTACCACTTCTTCTGGAGGTTAAGAAGATTACTGCTCCAAGACAGAGTCTTGAAGGCACTTTTAGAAGCGCAACCAGAAATAGCACTGGGCCAAGGCGAGTCCATGTTGAGGAGATGGTTTATCGAAGACAAGGGTGCGTCTGAGGTAAGATACTTTCAGCCAGATTCTCCAATGCTAGACCGGTCTAATGTCACAACCAAAAGTTTTAAACCAAAGAATAAGTAAAAGTAGGAATAAGACAACTGAGTTTTAGACTATGAATTGGTTTTGGACTTTTTTTCGCAAATTTATAAAGGGCAATTTTAGTACGTACTTTTCACAATGATAAAACTGAATTTATTCAGTAACACGTTCCAAGATGAAAATCATTTCGAAACCAATAAAATCTCTGAAATATTAGAATACCTCATAAGTTTTTAATGACTTACACGACAAAAATCTAACAAAACCTAACTGATCAACTAGAAGATCTTAATTTAAGCCATTATTAAATATTAAACCTTTTAAGTGAATCTGAGCGTTCATCGCATTTATCACACTTGAAAACATATGTTTCCGATGGATGCGTGGTGGGGAAGTCAGCTGTCCATAGTGTGAGGTTACTGACAAAAGCAAACTGTTTATGTTTTTTTTGGAATTCAGATGTGATTGATAACAGAAAGGAAAAAATGCGTTCTCCATTTTAACAAATAAATAGAAATATAAATAATCTAGTTTTAAAAATGGTTTACCCAACATCGGTCGTCGTTCTTAAAATCTTGCTCATCTGAAATCCATTGACTTAACCGATGACGTCATTGAGATAAAGCGGGTAAATTAATTGATGTTTCCCATCAATCTACATATATGCTTTTTGTTGTCAAGTGGTTTTTAAATTTTTGCGCCAATAGGCAGGGCGACAGACTGACAGACCAACGAAAATGAGAAACCATATTTTCGTGGGCTAGAGACAGAGACCCCAAAAAGCGAAGTTCTGAAATAATCTCGAGATGTGATTTTTTTATGATACAATATTTCGTCTGACAAGGGAAATAGAAAGAAAAAAAAATAATAAACATGATTATTAAATATTATGCCTTAACTACAATTTTTTTTTAATTTAATGCCAAATGTTTTTCAAAAAAGTCTTTTAAATGGATTTCTATGAATTTCTAGGGCTACAAATGGGATAAGAACGAAATAGTAGTGGAATGGCTCGAAGACCAACTAAACAGACCAGCAGACAAATCCATTATTAGCCGCAATATCCACGCTGTGAAGAAAGACGCTGGACTTAGCCAAATTAAAGAATTATTGGAGGTAAGATAATTCAAGTATTAAATAAAACATTCTGTTCACTCAAGTTTGTTTATTTGTTAAATAAACGGCACTACGTTCACTATATTAATCTTAATTTTCAAGAATTAACACTTTAGCGTCACTGACAAAAGATAATTTTAATCCCCGAGGGATTTATGGTTAAAAAATATAAAAATTACAATAATTACTTAGCCGCCATGGCTAGCATAATTGGATGAATATATTGAGCTAAAGTTTTGCACACGGGTTCCATGGTTTCGTAGGACATGCAATAGAACGTAGGTCATTTTTGTCCAGATAAATATGCAAGGTGGTGTCACAAAGATGGGTAATTCATCCATATCCACTGCATATATTGGAATAGGTGACTCCTGGGGTATTCTACAGACATACCTAATACTTTTTTTCTGAAATCGAACATTTAAAAAAATTCAAAAACAATCTAAAATCCTTTCATGTTCGTCTCATCTAGCTGACCAATGGGTTCGCATGACGGAAAATTGCGCGAAAAAGCTAAAATCAATTGAATTTGTTGCAGCGTTGCCAGACATACATCTTTAAGCAGAATTTATTTTCTGTTTTTAAGCGTAATTTAAGACAAAGTTAAAAAACAAACCTTCTAACACAAAACAAAAAAAAATGGCAAAAAGGCCACCGCGACATCACTCCTTTTTGTCAACAGCCTTAGTTTTAACTTACATATGCCTAACATGACTTCCCCAGTACACCCACGGTATTTAGGCTTCGGTCTTCGTGGGCTGCCAGAAGATAAAAAATATCAATAAGTAAAACTAATAAATAAATAGAAGTTGCTAAAAATGGTACTTTTCTATCAGGAAATATGTTAAAATGTCCCTCATTTACTTCCAAACAAGCATGCACTCTTCGCAGCATATTGTCCCGAACCCGTTGGAAGATATTCTCCATACTCCTTATTTCTTGGGCTGTCATTTCAACATTATTTCGCAGTTGTTTCACTTTTTCAGTTGGCATACTACTATACACTATTTCCTTCAACATACCCCACAAGAAGCCACATGAACCGACCGTCATTTAGCTGCTGTACCACTGACACGAAATTCTTTTTCACTGGGAGGTTCGCTATTAGGGAATTTTTCAATGTACAAAAGTCGCACACTGCTCCGTATCACAAAACGAAATCCGTAAGCTTAGCAGAAGTTGTCGGCATTTTGGATTAAGAACAGATTAAAAATCGGTTAAAACCTCCAAAACTTGGCAAAAATACAAGTGAATAGCGTCACTTTAGCGAGCTTCTTGTTCAGCGCAGATGCCAAATTATAGAAGCAGTGCAGACGAAATACAGCACTGACTGTGCCACATGAATATCAGTGTAAAAAATACATACATTTTTATTACATTAAAAATGAGAAGCTCTCGTTCTATAATCTTTTATTTATTTTGTTAATGCAATAAACTTCTAAATCGATTTGCGAAGAATCGGCAACATGTGATTTACACATTTCGGGCGAATTCGAATGGCACAAAATTAACCGAATTTGAATGGTAAACGGCCACGTCATGGTATATTGGTATGCGAATTTAAAAACAAGCTGTATCCCTGTATGCACCATCAGCATTTAATTCGGATTAGGAGATAAACGCAAGTAGAGCGCCAAATATGACAATTTCATTAGTTAAAACAGATCACTTGACGAATTAATCGCGATTAAAAGTTAATCCGTCAACTGTGCATATGGCGGTAAGATGCATTCTTATTCGTTAGCAAATTTTTGCATGAGTGGAAATTTTATCGATGTTTTGTAAATACCGATATATTGTTGCCATTCCTAGCCACCGGCCTTCACTACAAGTGACAGAAGTCAGTGACTCATATCATTTGCCGAGCGACGCGCCTGCGAATTTTATTAGAAGCTTTCAAAATTTGCCATTCGCTATTATTTTATTTAGTGAAAAAATAGTTTCTAGCCCTTTAATAGTGGTGTTAGTATTAACAAAATATCGTACGCGTTTATAGTGTTGACCATTTATAAGACAACAAAACAGTTCGTGGTGTTTGTTGAACGAAACAGCTGTTGTGTATTGTGCAGTAATAGTACCTGTTATAAAGTATAACTTTATTATTTAGTAGAAAATAAAATCTTGTAAAAAGTACTTTTTTAAAAACAAGCTTTTATTATTTAGATGTACTAAAACGAAAAAAATTAGTATAGTTTTTTCATTATTGTGGCAATGCTAAATGCTATTTATAAGTGGACGAAGTTCGTGTGGGGTGGATCCTATTAAAAGTAGTGTCAAAGTTACCACTGAATCAGATATAATATATTATGTTACTTTTATTGTCTTAAAAGCTCGTCGCGCGCGAAAAGTTCTTAAAAGCATTAAGTTTGTTTGCTAGTAGATACCTAAATATGTATTTTTTTCTTTTTTATTCACGCGACAAACTTTTAAGACAATAAATGTAACATATATGTTTCAGTGCTCACCTTGACACTACTTTTAATAGGATCCGCCCACACGAACTACGTCCACTTATAAATAGCATTTAACATTGCCACAATAATGAAAAAACTATACGTATTTTTTCGTTTTAGTACTTCTAACTAATAAAAGCTTGTTTTTAAAAAGTATTTTTTACAAGATTTTATTTTTAAAATTTTAGTTTTGTCTTAACCTATGCATTTCTGATAATGCATCACTATTACGAGACGTTTTACCTGTTATCGTATTCTACTCGTCAAACCCTTTCATTTGATACCCATATCAAGGGGATTGTGAAGAAAACGGTAATCCGCCATCTTGTGGCGTCCGCCATATCGGGTTTAGAATGACATCGCACATCTTATCGTATTCTACTCGTCAAACTCTTTCATTTGATTCAAATGTCAAGGGGGTTGTGAAGAAAAAGGTAATTCTCCATCTCATGGCGTCCGCCATATTGGGTTTAGAATGACGTCACTAGATATTTTACTTGGCGAACCCTTTCATTTGATGCCGATATCAAGGGGATTGTGAAGAAAAAGGTAATCAGCCATCTTGTGGCGTCCGCCCTATTGGTTTTAGAATAGAATAGCTCAACTAGTCGTAGTTTTGATTGCAATATTTGACCTAAACATACTAACAAACATACTTACACACAAACTAACTGGTGAAGTTAAATAAAAGTTTGTAAAATAGTTTCCGGCCCTTTAATAGTGCTATTAGTATTAACAAAATATCGTACGCGCTAAGTGTTGTGCATTATATAAGTTAGTACACACAACATTTCTGGGTGTTTGCTTAAGCATTATTATTGTACTCTTTGTTTGAAAAGGTGTTTTCTGGATTGTTTTATTTCTATTATAGTAATTTAAGTTTTTGAAATTGAGTGCTTTGAAAGAGTTAGTAGGATTTCTTTAAAGGTAACAAAAATATAATTTTTTTCAACTTGTTACGTAGAAATATTGGAGAGAAACTTGACAACGCCACAATGAGTACTGACGTTGCTCACTGTTTTAGTATGGCTATGTGTTTATTACAGGTGGTAGGCCGCGGCTAAAAAAATGTAAGGACTATATCTACCTTATTATCGTAAAGCTCCATTTATGAATATTTTTAGTAAATCTGTATTCATACCAGGATTTACCGGTTTCAGTATAGCAGTGAATTTCATAACACCCTATATATTGTACTATTTTCTTACAGGAATGTCCTGACATGACTCTAGACGCTATAGACGTCATAATAGAAAAACTAAATGACAACCAAAAAGCCGAAGTCATAAGGAAATTGTCACAGTTGGGATCCCTAGAAAACATCGACTAACAACGAATTTTTTTTGTATGTAAGTAGGCAGTAAGGTCTAAAATAATTTTCCAAAGAGCCGTTGATGAACAGGGGTACAAATTTTTCATATGATCAGCCACAATTAGTAACAGCAATTTGACAGTTGGAGTTGACAAGACATATTATGTGAATGGCGTGTTCCGCGTTTGATGGGTTTGTACCTCTGTTACGTTATGTTGTACAAAAAACTAATACACAAAATAATTAGTACAAACACAAACAAGGGTGTTCCAAAAATGACATGACATTTTTAAAGGAAAAAATTTTAGGTATTTAACGAGTTTCAAAATGAGAATAAAAAGTTACCATTATTTCGATACATGTGTTCACAATGGGTCGAAAATAAATAATGGAATTACAACACAAGTACTGTAAGTAATCATTACCGCACTAGTGCTGATAATGTCTAATGATGAACTAAAGATAATGTTTTCCAAGTCATGTTACTACACGGTTATAGCAAAAAATGTTATATATTTTTTCTGTGAATACAATAACTTTGATTTTGAAACTGTCATGGTGCCACATAGGTTTAACAAAAGCCTAAAAATGCCTTGTGATTCCCTAGACTCCAATGTACCAACTATTGCTAAGGTGTATTTTTATACATAATGAACATATTTTTTTGTATATTTGAAATAGGTAAAATTATGCTGCAATGATTTTTTTATATTTTTGAATGTGATATTTCAGTAACCGGTACTTTCTGGAGGTGAGAAATACAGGGTGTTTTAAAAGTATGGGACAAGATTCCGAGAATTAAAGTTGTAAACTAATAGGATATTTTCGTGGAATCCCGTTGTTCTAGCGTGAACAGCATGCCACGTTATGATACCAATGCAGATATCACATAACCCGTAGTTTACAGTGGATCAACGGGATCTCGCGAAAATGTCATAAATTAATTGAAACAATGGGCGATATTGATACTGGGGCTTGTGTCAGGTTTCCTCTCAGCTAAACTTAAAAATGAAATCATTTTGATATTTCTGTCTTGCTTCATGAACATATACGACAAAGATGCGAATATCTACAAACAGCTGCGCTGTTCCGCCTATTCGCAGTTCAATGAATGGCTGTCCGAAGCAAATCAAATACAACCGAACCCTGCCTGCCGTCATCTGTCGATTATAAAAATTAATAGATAACGGCAATCTCTTTGTGAATTTGGTATACTATATTGAATTCAACTTTTAAGACAGTCTGTATAATACTAAAATTAAGAGTAACGTTTGTTATTTCTTAGTTTTAACGTCCAGATCGTAACATTGATTTTTTCGAATTTGTTTTGCCCTTAAATCGTCTAAACATGTTAGTGCAAGCATTGAAACTATTTTTCTACAGACAGTACCTACCTAACTTTGATATTTTCTGTGGACCAACTTATGCATTTTCTTTAATTTAACTTATTTTCTAGTGAAAAACTGTCTATGTTTTGTATAGTTAGATTTTTTAAATAATATTTAAGGATTTTAGACAAAGGTTGTATAGTTTTCTCTTCTGTCTTTGTTTATTGTTTTTATTTATTAACTTTTCTTTCTTGAGGCTGTTACAGTTGAGGAGTTGTTATCTTTTATTGTTAGATATCGATTATTTTCAATAAAAAAAACTTCAAAGAATATACTTTGTGTTTTTATTTGTTTCGCACGCGCTGAGGTGTGGCTCACGCGTGAACGCTAATACGATTATTTTTTTGAAATTTTGGTTAGAGACGTAGGTGTATTTGTAATCCAACCTTCAAAAATATTTTTAAAGATGCAGCGTTGCCAGCTCTACTATTAACTGACGGCAGCTCCCAAAATACCAAAATTCGGCAGCCGCGGCTTGTCCATAAGGTCATTTGGTCAATGACTCACATAATAATTTATTTTCAATAATCCACCTAATAATTTATTATTTAAAACCAAAAAATTATATTTTCTTTCAGAATTCCATGCGACAATTTCCCAATAAAGTGTGCTCCGGGCTCGGCCGTATTATAAATTGACGTCATACCTTTATACACGTAAATAGAGAACTATAAATACATTTAAACTAAGAGAGAAACAAACATACGCGCTAGGAAGTTAAAAAGAGAAATATATGACGAAATTGTCGCCGGCCCACCAATAATATTGCTTTCGGCGCGCGCTTGACCGTCGACGTCAAGTACACACGAACCGCTCCGTGAAATATACTACTGCAAAACATTTGAGTTAGACACGGTTGGCAAAAGACCACTTTTTTAGATTTTGACCGGGGCAGTGGACAAAACTGGTTGAAACCGTCCAAAACTGGTTAAAACCACTGGTCAAAACTTATCGATGCCAGCCATAAAAAAGGAGCTAAAATCAGTTTGATAATTTGTAGGACAAATAATCTAAAAATGCTGTATTTAAAAAACCCTCTGCTATTTGTTTTTATGAACAAAAATTCGTTTATAAAGTATTAAATCAGAAATTATGTTCTTCAACATTTTAATAACCTTAAGAGGTTATTAAGCAAACTATAGGATATTTTTCAAAAATTTGTTTTCTATTTAAAAGTCAGAAAATGAATGTTACATAATCAATAAATTCACTCGCGACTTGTGCCTTTGATCTCTTAAAGCTAACTACTAATTGGTCAAAACTGATTCTGACCTGTCCGGATTTAACCTGATTAAAACCACCCTGTCCAAAATGTGCCAACTCTGGTTAGACAAAGAAAAACTAAGTACCTAATATGCGCATTGTATCTGCATAAACTTTTGTTTACATTTAATTACGTCGCGCCGGCCCTTATTATTAGTTTAAGAGGCTTTCCTAGTTTTGTTGTGTAATATGTTTTGGATATTATTTGATATTTGTGTTACGTCCTTTGTGTAGTACTAGTACTTGTGTTAACAATAGCTTTAACATTGGAAGAAACGGTTTGCATGTAATTTAAAAAGTCAGCAAAAATGCAATTTTAGTATTTTATGTCTTTTGTGGTGTTTATTTGTAGGTAAATAATTTCTTGCCAGAAATGGGTACATTATTAAAAATCTTCCTTAATTAAAGAAGTTTATTTTGCTTGTTACGTCGATATCACTAGTTGCCCACAAAATTTTCCCCACCTGTAAAAAAACTTACGCGCCGCGTCTGAAATTCTGAACATATTTTCGAGATACTGACATTAAAAAACATTTTTTGCAATTTGTCAGCCTGTTGGTGCATTTTGGAAGAAAACGATGTACATGTCGGTATCTTCATTTTTGGGTTTTCTTGTCAACTTCCGGATTAACCGGAAATTGTTCATTTTACTTCCTAATATCAGGATGATATTTTTGAACAGGAAATGAAAAACTACACATGCGGCCACACATAAAGCGGATAACGGAGATCGCACCGGCAACGGAGAGTAAAACGCACAGTGGTCACACATATCGCTGATTAAAAATCTTATTCTGAATGTGGTGCAAATAATCAGTACACTCGATACGAATAGTAGTGTGTAAGGTCACAAAAAATGTCTGTTTGTGTGTAAAATAAAAAAATAAATAATATGAAAAATGTCTTAAATATTTACCTGAAATGTTCATACATTGATATTTCTCTCCATAATATACCCAAACTATCTCGGTTGTGGTGACCTGTATGTGAAACATCCCAAAGGAGTCGCCGAAAGAAAACTTCGCTTATTAGCTCGCAATCCATTTTTATATTCTGCAGAACTAATCTACATACGCGCGAAAATATCAAATAGATTTGAACGCTCCGCTACCAGGCAGCAAGCACGCTTTCCTCCCCGCCTTCCGCTCTGCGGTAGTGTGGACATCTAGATAAACTTTTTGGAGGTTAAACGCTGCGCTATCATCGCCCTTAACTCCGGTCCGTTGTCCGCGTTTGTGGCCGCATACTAGACATGTAAGCGTTTTTCTAGAGGCTGTACAAAAAATTATATATTTCAAATATCCATATCTCGGAAATTCCTAAGTTTAAACATGTACGCTTACGCGCGTTACGTATGCATCCCTTTACTGTCCAACTACAAAAGCCTAGAACAGAACACTTTTCTCGCTCATTCATACCTAGGCTCTCCAGATTATGGAACAAATTGCCTTCAGATGTTTTCCCTTCCCGTCCCAACCTCCAAGTTTAAACATGTACGCTTACGCGCGTTACGTATGCATCCCTTTACTGTCCAACTACAAAAGCCTAGAACAGAACACTTTTCTCGCTCATTCATACCTAGGCTCTCCAGATTATGGAACAAATTGCCTTCAGATGTTTTCCCTTCCCGTCCCAACCTCCAAGTTTAAACATGTACGCTTACGCGCGTTACGTATGCATCCCTTTACTGTCCAACTACAAAAGCCTAGAACAGAACACTTTTCTCGCTCATTCATACCTAGGCTCTCCAGATTATGGAACAAATTGCCTTCAGATGTTTTCCCTTCCCGTCCCAACCTCCAATCCTTCAAATCCCGTGTCAATTGACTACATTTCCCTTCTCTTCAGACACCCACGGTACGTTAGTACTTAGGCTTGATGTCTACGTGGGATGTCTTAGATAAAAAAAATACAATAATGTCTGTAATTTGGGGTAGAATTCATGACTTTAATAATGTGCAGGGCGTTCAACTCTCTCGGACTACCTCAAATAATCACACAAGGAAACAAATTTTACCTCTTTATTTTTTTTATTTATATTGTATATGCAAATATTTTTTTCTTAAAGATTTACAAAAATGTATTTACATAAAAGAAGTTGGCACCAACAAATACTTTTCAGTAAAATTAATATAAAAATATTTCGAAAAAATAAGCAAGTGAATACCTCATAGAATTTAGTTATCAGCAACAAATATTCACTAGTCTTAAAAAATACACTTACAGCGTTTTTCATTGGTCAATTCAGTGCGCGTATTTCCGTGTATATAACCCTCGTGAAAGAAAGCAATGCACGACTATCCCAACAAAAAATGCCATGAGGCTTCTAAAAATAAAATGCTGTATTTACGTAGTTACTTGATGTAAAAAGGATTAAGTGTAAAAGCTAACCACCATATTTCACAATCATTGCTGTAAATAAATAATATAATTTACATTTTCTTAACAAAAAAATCTACAATATACATTTATATATTATTTTCTATAAGATACCTACAGGGTGAAGCATTTAAAAGTAGCCATATCAAAACTTCATCGCCAAATCAAACTGTTTGGTCACTAATGTCAAACTATAGTGTCACAACAGACATTGCTTGTTATTCGTGTAATCCAAACGCTCGCAAACGAACAGCAGACCACGGTTTTAACAGAAAAAAGTCTCGTGGTCTATTAAGAGCCGTATGCAGCTTCCATCACTACTATTTTGCTTTGAGGCCACAAAACCATCTGTACACTTGACAGTCTCTCCTTTATTTTAAGTACAATATCTGACACAATTTATTTGCTGACTACTCCGAAATGCTAATTGTATAATTGTATGCAGTTTATTATTATTTAACAAACTTTAAAATGTACGTATACGTATACGTATATATATATATATATATATATATATATATATATATATATATATATATATATATATATATATACATATATATATATATATATATATATATATATATATATATATATATATATATATATATATATATATATATATATATATAAATATAGGGATAGGGAGATTCACGGTGGATGGTACGTTAGACGTATCTGGCGAACCAGTCAACGAATCGTTCTGAAAATTTGTTCGTTTACATAAACGAACATGCTCTACCTGCCAAAAATATTTTTTAGTTGCCGCTTCTACTAAAAAGTAGTAGCAACTTTGATATTTTAAATAGAACACTCTGTTTATGACTCCATTTTCAAAACCACTATTAATTTCTTAACTTCCTTTAACATTGTTTTATACTTATCTCTTACCGTTTCTGAAATAATAATTGATGTCCAATTTTTTTGGCGGAAAACGCCCTTAAAAAAATGCTGATATTTTTGAACTTTAAAATATTAAGACTCTGAAATTTTGTGGAGAGTTAAATAATAACGAGGGGCCCAAATCTTAGTTGCAGTATACAGGGTGGTTTAAAAATACAGTTATTTTGGATACTTGAAAAAGTGACCATGAGTATATTTTTTAAATATAACACCAGCTATATTATTACTGATTTAAAAAGCAACTTAAATTTGCTCTTTATTTTTGTCTGTTGTACCTATACTTAACTAGTCAAGTTTGTGACTTATAAGCCATTATTTCTAAAATTTTCTGAACAATTTAATTTCCATACGGATTTTTGTAAGTATGCCATGACAAACTATTGTTTGACATAAAAGTCATGTCACTTTCGTTATCGTTTTGATATCTTATTAAGTATTACCGATACAAGTGGTAACTACCGTTAAGAATCATGGAATAAAACTATTGAAATTCAGTTCTTATGAATTTATTTATTTTATTTGGACAATGTGATAAAATTATCGCCAGAACATGTATAAAGTTTAATCAAATGTTCCCAAACCTACCGCTAACAAACCTCAGAAAATTTATACGAATCCAGAACAATTTTAATGAGTTTGGTTCAACTTTAAAAGCGCCGTAACTTCTGACGAAGACAACCAGATTGATGTTTTGGCATATTTTCATGCATCTCAGTCTTCAATGCGACGTGCTGAATATGATTTATAACATATTCATCAGCTTAAAGAATTTTAGAACAGCATAAATGCATGATTATAAGTTTACTAACGTTCAAGCCATAAAGCGTGAAGATCATCAACGGAGAGTCAAATTTTGTGAAATGTTGTTGTCGCGCACCCAAGATCCAAATTTCTTTAAAAAAATAATTCTGGTTGATGAATCTAAATTTTCAAGGGAAGGAATTTTCAATAGAAGAAATAGTAATTTTTGGTCAAGAGATAACCCTCACGTCACCAAGGAAGCTGGATTTCAAGAAAAAATTAGTTTTAATGTTTTCTGCATGTTAATAGACAATCAATTACAGTACGTAATAACAGTTGTCGAAAACTTCGTAGATAATCTGCCCCTTGAAGATTATCGAAGCTATTGATATCAACCTGATGCTCATGCACATTGTACAAGAGAAGTTACAGTAGAACTTGATAAGATTTTTGACGAACGTTGGATAATACGTTTAGGATCTTGGAATTGGTCTCCAAGATCACCGGATCTCAATCCATTGGATTTTAACTTGTGGGGCATGTTTAAGGAAAAAATTTACAAATCACCAGTAAATTCAAAAAAAGAGCTGCTACTTCGAATTACCCAAGCATTTAGAGATCTAGATCCAAACGAAATTAGATTTTCCACGACGAATGCAGCGAACACCCGCATTTTAAAGGCTTAGATGTAAGCCGCCAGCGTTTTGAACGGCTGTTAAAATGTTCTGTTTAATTATTTTAGTAATTTTTTATTATTTGACTAAGTATGGGTGTGTTACACAAATACTCCTGAGTTAGTATACATTTTCTGAGGTTGATTGGTGGTAGATTTGGGTAAATTTCATTAAACTTTATACATTGTCCAAATAAAATAAATTAATTCATAAGAACTGCATTTGAATAGTTTTATTCCATGATTTTTAACGGTATTTACCACTTGTATCAGTAATTCTTAATAAAATATCAAAACGGCAACAAAAGTGTCGCCTTTTATATCAAACAATAGTTTGTCATGGCATATTTACGAAAATCCTAATGGAAATTAAATTGTCGAGGAAATTGTAATGGCCTATAAGTCAGAAACTTGACTAATTAGGTATAGGTACGATAGACAAAAATAAAAAGAAAATTTAAGTAGCTTTTCAAATCAGTAATAATATACAGGGTGTTACATTTAAAAATATATACTTATGGTCACTTTTTCAAGTAACCAAAATACCTGTATTTTAAAACCACCCTGTATACTACTGCAACTAAGATTTTGGCATAGGGTAAAAACTTCACAAAATTTCAGGGTCTTAATATTTTAGAGGTCAAAAATATCAGCATTTGTTTAAGGTAACTTTTTCCACCAAAAAATTGGAAACTAATTATTATTTCAGAAACGGTAGGAGATAAGAACGAAACAAAGTTAAAGGAAGTTGTTAAGAAACTAATGGACGTTTTGAAAATGAAATAATATACAGGGTGTTTCATTTAAAATATCAAAGCTGCTACTACTTTTTAGTAGAAGCGGCAATACGGCATCATCAAAAATATTTTAGACAGGTAGAGCATGTTCGTTTATGTAAACGACCAAATTTTCAGAGCGATTCGTTAACTGGTTCGCCAGATACGTCTAACGTACCATCCACCGTGAATCACCCTGTATAATGTACAGTGCATCATGTAACTACTTGTGGTATGGATTTTCTCCTAACTTGGCAGTTAAAAATAACCGAAAATTATACATCACAGGGAAGAATCATTAGGAATCATATAAAGTAACTTTTGCTCAATATCCAGGCAAAGCGAAATTTTCTATCTCGCAAATGTACAATCATTGTTGGCATAAATAATTACAAAAAAAGATATCAGTATGCCACAACCTATAAAGCAACTTCCTTAACGGTAACACAAGGGCAGTAACCCAAAAAGCATAAAACAGTTGTACAATTTTTCACTATTTTGATGCGGCTATTTAGATATCCACAAATACCCTCTATTTTCCCCTCTTCGCAAATCCAATGATATTACTAGATATTTAAGGAACAAAATGTCCCATTTTAAGCATGCGACAAGACGCTGCCCGATACGTAAAAAGAGGTAAAAGCTGATGTTGTCAAATGTGCCGTGTTCAATTGTGTACAAAATATATTATAATTTAAAAGTACTTTAAAATTTATTACGTTACGTTAAAACTTATGACAAACTAGTAGTATGTGATCGAAATCAGCCAAGACCGTAACTACTTGCCAAATTAAATGTACTTTTAAGACTGAAATTTACCTGGTCAAGTCTTATATCTATACCTCTAATAGAACAGGACTTAACATGAGGTTAAAAATTTAACATAGGGTCTTACTATGGCCCGCTTTTTAAAAAATGCACTGTACATGAAATTTCGTGCAAGTACTATAATAAAATGGAGAGAAGGACTTGACATTTTCAGTACTCTGACCGATCTCTTGTTTTACACTCAAAGCTCCGTGGTGAGGGTAACTCTGATGGGAGTTGGCTTATGGGATGTGGCGATGATGACGAGCTCCAATGTCACACTAGTAAAATCAATGATTTACCAAAATAATAATTTCATACAATGCAGGTAGGGACATCATTCAAAAACGATAAAAAGTTTTTGTTTTTGAAAATCATAACACTTCAGAGCAATTAAACTAAAATATTCGTTTATTTTGACCCAAAAAAATATTCTTTGAAAAGTTGGTCGGTCAATACTGGACAGACTGTTAAAAATAGTGTGCGAATCATGCGCGACAGAAGTGAAACTTCTCATAACTTTTTTAAATATTCAAAACCGTAAATTTTTCTATTCTTGTATTAGCCTTTTGTCAATCTCAGTATGCTCGGACACATTAGGTGCTTTTTTGTTTTGCGATAATAAAATTTACAAGACAATTTTTAAACATTTGTCAAACTCTTTCCGTTGACAGCTGCATACTTCTGACAATGTTTATTTGAATTCCGATTTATTTTTATTACAGAGTTTATTTTAAAAAAAAGATATCGCGACGAACAAGTAAAAGCCGGGTCAAGAAAGGGTTCGAGAAAGAAGCGTTCAATGTTCCGTCCGTTCGCTTACGGCTTGTTGGTGGGGGAAGTTCTCGTCCGAGCAAACTTACTTTAACGCAGCTAAAGAAGTTTCACTTCAAAAACATTTACCCTAATGATGGTGACCAAGAGACAACAATAACGGACAAAGACAACCTACAACCAAGTATAGCAATTCCTTGGGTTTAAGAGCTGTTGAATGCGGATGTGACTGAGTTTTTCCTGTCTCTATATTTTGAGGTAACTTTGAGTACTGCCCGTGGCTGGAGTTTTGAGTTAAGTCCGCTAAAACGTGGACCGTGGCTACGTAGAGAAATGTACCTGCCGAAAACAGCATTGCTATACCTAAAAAGGGATATACTAAATAATTTCTTAGACTCCGTAGAATAGTTAGTTTTAATATACATTTTTAAAAATCTAAGAAAGTTTTTCGAAATTATTTGTTCGAAAAACAATCTCGACGCATTTTTATTTCTTGGATATATTTTTTCAAAATCTAAAGACGCCTTTTCGAAAATTAATTATGTAGTTATGGCCTACTTGACAAGTTTAATGTATTCAGATTATTTTTTGAGATCATAGTGCAATTTTTTAATATAGGTATCAGATTTTAATAGTTTAGAAAATGTTGGTGAAAAAAAGAAAAGAACTTGAGCAACCCTAAGCAAACTTGAGAAAACAGGAATAAAGAAAATATGAAGAGAATAATGTACAGATTTGCTAAAGCTTCTTTAAGTTCGCTTAGGATCTTTTCAGTTTCTTCCATTTCCATTTTCTCAGTATCCGAGTTCAAAATACAATTTTCGAAACACTGAAATTTAAAAAAATGTGTATCCGAAAAAAGAGTATTTTAGAAAAAAATGTATATACAGGGTGGTCCAAAAGTAATTGGACACAGAGCAACAACAAATTCCTTATGTCGAAATAATGCTATTTATTCGAACTTTCCTAATTCCAAAGTTGATAATAACCAAGATACAGGATGTCAAAATTTCAATTTCAAATAATTTCTCAACAAAATGACATAGCGGCATGAAATTAGGGATTTGTCGGGTTCTTTGAGGCGAGGAATTCAAATCCGTCCATACTTTTGATGGCACTAGTAGAGGGCGCCACCTACGGCATATCGCACTTCTTTTAAATGACGTAACTTTTTAAGTTAGTATATCGATCTGACTATTGAAAAAATCGATTATCCTACTTCCTACTTTTATGTAAAAAATATATACTTTATTGAAGTCGTTATGAGTAACCGTTTTCGAGATAATCGCATTTGATATTTCCTATGCAATTAAATACGTGTGTGTCAAAAGTAATGTGACATAGAGCGACAGTGAATATCTGACTTTAAATTATTATGATTCAGCTAAATTTATTAATTTAAATATAATATCAAGTTTCCAACTGAGTAAATTTAGCTAAACCATAATAATTTGAAGTCAGAAATTCACTGTCGCTCTATGTTCCGTTACTTTTGAACCACACATATTTAATTGCATAGGAACTTTCAAATGCGATTAACTCGAAAACGGTTACTCCTAGCGACTTTAATAAAGTATACCTTTTTGAGGTAAAAGAAGTAGGATAATCGATTTTTCAATAGTTAGATTGATATACTAAGCTTGAAAAAAGTTAAGTCATTTAAAAGAAGAGCGGTGTGCCGTAGGTGGCGCCCTCTACTAGTGACATCAAAAGTATGGGCGAACTTTAATTCCTCGCCTCAAAAAACCCCAAATCCTTAATTTCGTGCCGCTATGTAGTTTTGTTGAGAAATTATTGGAAAAAATCGAAAACAAAATTAGAATTTTGACACCCTGTACCTTGGTTATACATTACCCAACCTGAACTTTGGAATTAGGCAAGCGTGAATAAACCGCATTATTTCGACATAAGGAATCTGCTCTTGCTGTGTCCCATTACTTCTGGACCACCCTGTATAAGGCTTTTAACGGATGTGGTGGGTGGAATTTTGTTAGGGATATGCATAACTTTTTTGCAATAAAGAAAAATTTAATTATTTATTATTAGTTGTTGTGTTAAGGTGACGATTTCATAATAATAATTGATACTGGCAAAAATACCATACTTTTAATACAGGTAGGTAATTGGTCAATTTGATCATTCTGATTTTGGTATTATGTTAAAAAGTGAGTAATTATACTGCATATGTATTATACTGCAAGAAGTGAACTAAAATGTTAAAGAGTATGTCACATTTCGTGGGTACGGCGTTATGTACTTTTTTTGTTGGCTTTCTTTCTGCAGATCCTAGCCTTCCCGATGAGCCGTGATACGGCGAAAAGAGTCCAAGCATGGACCTGTAGGACAGCAATCTACCCTATACCCTTCAAAATTGATTAAGAAGTTTAAGTTAGTGTATCATCGTTTAAAAGACCATTCTGTTACCTACCTGTAGCATTGAAAGAACTTAATGTTTCTTTTTGCTTTTGTCCAATCCCAAAATACGTTAGAACAGTCATTGCAGGAGCAGCTAATGAAAAAATCAATAAGTGTTTTCTTATTCTCCGCCTGAAAAGATGAAATAAAACAACTTTTTACAAAAAATAAGAAAATATTTGCTACAATTTCTTAAACACAAGTGATTGATTCCGACGCAAGCACCTGTAGTGCTAAACCTATATTTTAGTGGTTTATCTGGTTGCTTGCACAAGTTCTCATGGTGCTCTCATATAAGATATTTTATATTGCAGCTTACCTTTCTATGCCCTCGTGCATTAAAAATGTGACCAAACCAAAAGCTGCTGGAGCCTTATGTAACATAATTGCTAAAAATATGATCATTTCAACGTCAGCATGACTAGTAGTCGCTGCAGCTCCTATAAAAATTAAAACATGAACATTTAAAATAAGCTAACAACGTGTTAAATTCTAATATTAAATTTTTGTCAAGTTACCCATCATTTGACTACAGCTGGCCAAGGCCTGCATTAAAAAGGAATCGCTTAACATTAGCGTTTATATTCGGGCAATCGGAAGCGGACGTAAAGCTGTCAATCGTAAAAAGTGAACCTAACTTATTTTGTGTTTGATTTGAAGTATAACTGTGGGACAATTTGACAGTATGACAATTTGAAGTATAACTGTTAGGACAAATAATAATTACGGAAAAGAAACAAAGGAACAGATCCTGCAATTATATTGAAAAGCAAAAAGATCTATTGCTAAAAATAGTAGAGAAGTAAGAATATTTTATTTGTATTTAAATATACACAATTTATTTAAGCTCTACATAGTTGTTTACTCTCAACTAATATTTTCCTGATGTTTCACAAAAATATCCCGCAAAATTCGTAATTAAACCCTGATTTCATATTAGATTTTCCAATATTAAACTTTTCTAATTATCCCCTGTCATGGGCGCCCGCAGGGGAGGGCCAGGGGGCGCCCCCCCCCCCCCTCCCCGAGACTGTGAGATTGTCATAATTCGTACTTTTTGTTGGGCGAATTACCAGATATCTATTATTTTTATAATAAATAATTTTTTTTATGATAAATATTGTCTATTTTTCTGATGTTCGGACATCTTTATAAAGACACGTACAAAAAATTCAATTAGGATTAGTAATATTATTTAAACCCAGTTTTAATTCAACGCATTCAATGTCATACGGCATTGGTGCCGTCGGCGGTGAGTAGCGCGGCAAATGGGCGGAGATCGGGCGGCCGAGGTTTGCTCAGAAGAAGTGGGGGGTTGGTGGCACGGAACACTAATTTTACAAGTATAGCTTGCACTTGACCGAATTTTTTCTGTTTTTAATTATTAGTGTATTTGTATAAATCAATATAAATAAAATCTTTAAAAATATATTAAAATTTTCCTTATTTTGCCCCCCCTGAGAAAAAAGTCTGCGGGCGCCCATGTCCCCTGTCTCTTAATTTCATTATTTTCATATTCAACCGTATAATTATAATTTTACACAAGAGTAGCAAAAATTATTTTGATTATGAAATTTTGAAGAACAACAATGTTTGTATTCAAAATAGTCCACAATAAAATGCACATTTTAAATTACCTTTATTTTTCCTACACTTTTTATTAGGAACTGGATTAAAAGTTTTGTGCAAACGACTGTAAGAGCAATAAATCTGCTGCTCCTATCCCTACTATTTTTGTTAACATTTTGTTGCTCAAACAAGACTGCTCTTATATAGCGTTGTTTTATGTGAAGGAATTTCTAAAGGTGACTTCAGCGCGTTGAATAATATATGATGTACCCAATTTCACAAATAGCGACCTATTCCTATTTACATACATCACACACTTGAAAATGTGGATGTGGTGGTCCTTCTTGAGGTCGAAACGTCAACATAAAGTTTGATATTGTTTTCTTTGACAAAAATATATGACACTGACGAATTTGTACTGCAATTATTCTATTAAGCCCTTACTGTCTATATATATATATATATATATATATATATATATATATATATATATATATATATATATATATATATATATATATATATATATATATATATATATATATATAAAATCTACCTAATGCGACTCCGTCTGCAGCTGCATGCACCACCAAACCTATTGTAGCGGTTATATTTCTTTCTGATGGATTCAAATTTTCGTTCCTACTTTGAGAAATCTAAAAAAAAAAAACAGTACGAGCTAGGAACTTTTTTAGGTATTTGCTATAAAAAACCAATAACTTTCCAGCGTAGAAACATAAAAAAGACATACAGGTCATCAAACAATACAAATTTTGGAGGAGTGTGAATTTTTAAAAAGTTCTACTCTGGTTGATCACCAGTTGAGCAAAATGTCATAAAAATGATTTTTAAAAGATTTAAGCTTAATAAGCCACCAGATATCCAATCGTAAACTTCCTAACTACGCTCCTTTATACACATCTTTCCAGCATTCACCACAGAACACAACAGCGGTACCATCTGCGTAAGAAAGGACACTGGCGTCTGTAGGAAAAGAATAGATACCAGCACCGTTCCCTGCGGTACACGGGTCTTTATAACCTGGCCACTACTTAGGTACCGTATCGTTGATTTTTAGCCGTTGTTTTCGATCAGTAAAGTAATTTTTAAATAATTTTAATGGTTCATCTCTTATTCCGACATTTCCCATTTTTTTAACAGTATTTCATGTGATACTGTGTCAAAGGTCTTCAAATGATCATGGCGATGAATGATACTTTTAAATAGATTTGTGGTTACTACTTACTTGGTCGACTACTAACATAAAAATAAATCCAGTAACTAAACTAATTCCTATCACAGACAAAGGATCACTGTGCTCGTGAGTGTCGGATTCGTTATGGGCGTGGGTAATACCTTGTTCAGAAATCATGGACCTCACACCTAAAACAAAGGTAAGAAAAGAGTAAGTTTAAGATATTTGAAATTTGTTTGCAGTTTTATGTACCCAGGGATCCACAAAAATGGTATGTCAGTATTAACCTAATAGTATTAATTTAAGCCCAATATAGCCAGAAATTAATTTGATAATAAAAAATTTCAATATTTTTTGAGGCCGGAGTCTTGTGAAAAGAGACATTATTTTCCGGGCTCCGTGATATGACACACCTTGACAGGCGGACCATGGATAAGCAGTCTGGAGTGAATACTGGTTTCCTTGAAATAGCTTAAGAAAAAATAAAATAGCCTTAAAATAAATAAAAGATAAAAACTCAGATACTAAATTTTGCGCTAACTACATAATCCGAAATTTTAAAAAATGATGTCAGCGGAGGTTTTGCCGAGTGTCTATTACGGTCAGGTTCATTCACATCTTACATATACTATGCTGGGTTGGAGACATTCATCCCATTCTTCTAAAGTTTTTGCGATCCAGAGACGTTGCATACGAATTATGGCTGATCTAAGGGGCAAAGAATACTGCAAGTTTTATATCCTTCAGTATTCTTACGCTGCCATCGATTTACATATTGAGCTGTCTAACATACATAAAGAATAACACCACTGACTACGCGCGTAACCGTGATTACAACAATTATAACACCAGGTCAAAAAATTGCTTTACCTTATACAGCAGCAGAATTGCTACAGCCAGGAACGGAGAAAACGGTCAAAAAAACTAGATTATGTGCACTTTAAAGATAAAATAAAGAAATACCTAAGAGAAAAAGGGGTTTTATTCTACTAATGACTCTGTAGACCTCGGGCGATGGCAAGAAAGCCAATGACTTAAAAAATGTTATTGATCGGCTTGTATTATATGACAACTGGTTTTCTTTTAATTGGAGGTAATTATGTGGAGTACTTATAAATTTTATACATTTAAATTTTTTAACTTTATAATTAAAAACAGTTATACTAAAATAAACTGTATTTCTTAATTTTGTTCAGTAATGAAAAGTAGCCTGTCTCTCTTCACAATACCAAGTCCTGAATGATTTACCTTCTGGTATTATAACTGCTAGAGCCGTTCCTACTAGTAGACCGGCTCCAAAAACTGTAATCTTTTTGAGTTTGTCCTAAAAATAATAATAATTAACACTGTCATCAAAATTAAAACATTGAGTACTAACTAGATATTTTACAATTGATTAGAAGTTTTTCTTTTCCTTCACAAGTTAAAAATGTTTCAACGCCCTGGTAAATATTGAGAAAATAGCCTACATTTAAGAGTTATTTTCCCAAAAATGAAGATTCAAATTAAAACTAGACTACAAGGTGACGAATGATAACACATTTTATTTTCAGAACTACCACAGCAAATAGCAAATGCTATCCTTCTAGTAAAATGAAATCATATTTAATCGTCAAACCTCCTAAGATATTAAGATATTATTGGGACTGCTCAGTGGCGGCCCCAAACCATATACATACTTCACTTCCGAAAAAAAATCAAATTTTTTAAATTATAAAGACCAATCAGTGGATAGTAAGCGTTACATCATCAATTACAGCATTTAGTGCAGACAACATTTGTTATCCCTTTCTTGGTCTTATACATGTCGCAGGCCGATTTTCAACTTTTGACTTATTTTGACTCAAACCGCGTCATATATTATGTATTTTACTTCTATTGTTTTAATGTTGAAGAACAAACAAAGATAAATTTATTTAAGTTACTAAGGTTTAATTAATTGAGTTGCCTTGTTCATTGAGGTTCCGTCTAATTTTTTACTTGACTGTTTTTAACTGTTAAATTATTTAGAAATATGTATTTAGCGTCGGATTTTTTCATTTTTATGGTTTACAAGTAACTGTTTTAGAAGTGTATATGCGTATATTAATTATAGTAGAAAAAATTTGCGTCCATTGGGGGTACTAACCCATTAAACGCTTTTCATAATTACACTATTGTGCTAGGTTGTAAGTTAAAATTACACCTACAGTTTTACGTTTCCTAAAGTTTTTCTTAATACTAATTAATTTATTAGACGAAATTTTAACAAATATTGGTTTTATACCAAAAATCTTCAAGCATTTACTAATACACCCTCTTACAGGGCTGGTGAAATCCTTCTGGATGTTTCCATCACTGGGTGTGTGAGTCGGTTTGCGCTATGGTTGTACAACCCACGGTATTATACCTTAGTAGTGACTAGTGTGTAATGAAATAAGTACCATACCATTATGTCTATATTCTACTAGGGTAGAGACAAAAAATGGTATTAAAGGTAGATATTTTGCGTCTTTCTTACTTTTCGAAGCATACATAAAACTTCTCGGTAATTCCCATCGCCACCCGCGAATAGGGGAGCCCAAATGTAATCCTAGAGCCGCCACGGTATCCACTTAATAGTAATATGGGCATATTATATATGTATATTAATGTTGTTTAAAAATATAACAATCGGTGTGAACGAATATTCGGCTTAAGCCGGCACCACACGAATGTTTGCTATTTGGCGAACTATTTGACAAACTATTCGCGAATTCCCGACAGCCAGCGCCTCACATGTGGTATTTGTGGACGACTACGCCAATCTCCGCTTGGTAAATATTCGTTTCCTTTGATTCGTGCCAACTTACAGACAACAGATGATAAATGTTTGGTGTTCGGCGTGTGCTGAACGTTCGCCTCAAACTCTCCATTCACGCTAGTAGGTGTTTGCCGAATAACGCACATTCGTTGGTCGCTATTTGGCAAATGCTGCGTGTGTGATGCCGGCTTTAGAATTTGCCGAATATGCGATATTCGACTAAACTTCTATTCGCCACTATTACCTACCTCTGAAAAATTAAACCACAACGGTACGCAACCGGCGAATATCGAACCAATAAACATAGCAAATGCCAAAAGGCATGGCATTGGTACCTCCCACATTCTTAAAAAGGTTATTTTATAACAACAGCACAAAATACCTAAATTATTTATAATTTATCTAGTTTATTTCACTTAAGGTGAAAAGAGACAAATTCATGTTTTATTAACAAAATTTTTAAAAAATACCGTTTCTTTTGATATAAACTTTAGTTGACTCTAAAGGTTGATATACAATTATTAATAATTTGAAGCAATATACTATATAACTAATAGGCGTGCCTAGCCTCGATTTTTAGGAGGGCTACAGGGTTGGCAAGTTTTGTTGAGAAAAGTTTAAAACTTCACAAAAATTTACTACACCTGCAAAAGCGACAACCAAAAAAAGGTAAAAAGAGCACCCAGTTTTAATGTCCATTCAAGTAACGACAAAAAATTAGTACGTGTAATATATTACTATGATTTTTTTCTGTGTTACTTTTTCTAACTTATGGCCGATTTATCAACTCAGAGCAACAACTACCAATAATGTAAAAATGAAGGGATGGTGTTGCTATGGAAACTTCAATGTAGCTGCGAGCTCGCCTCAACCCGGCATTGATAAACCGGCCTGTGACATTTTAACACCCCACGATAAAAAATCCCAGTGGTGCTTTGGCTTAGTATAAGATATTATAGTAGGCACAGGCACAACCCACCCTTACCTAACTAAAGTAGCTCCAAATTTTTTATTACATTTTATACTATACCATGTAATTGTTATATTACTGTTATTTATAATTTATTACATATGCTGTTACAAACGGACAGCAATGTATATATTATTTTGTATTATCGAAAAGTGATTGAAATGGGGGGGGGGGGATTTTAGTTTTGGGGGCCCCAAGCCCGCCCTAGTGATGCATATGATAACAAAAAACTTACTAATCGTTAAGAAATTATTAATATATGTTCTAAATGTAGGTCCAAACACTGACCTTCAGCAAACAGAGACGACACCAATAATTCATAACTAGCCTTTTGTTTTGTTTCATACGTTGTGCGTGTGTATAGGACAAATAATAAAGAAGAGAGAGAGAGATCGCTAAACATCCAACTTTGCGGCCGTCGCTATGATTTTCCGAGCCATCTGCATTCCACCGAGCAAACCTGTGAAAAGACAGTTCCGGATGAAAGAATCCATTTTTCCACACACTTGGCACTGAAGCACTATTTTTATAGGTAAAAACCATTGGATCTTGTTTGGTGTTAAAGGTTGGTGCATACAATCACGTTGCCAAGTTTGGTAAAGATTGTCTCATTTTTGGCCCCCAGTCAATAAGTTTTTATGAAAAATGTCAAGAGCAAAGTACACCTATTTTAGTGGTCATCGACTAGAAATTATGGTGAGTGACAAAGCTTGGAACGTACAATAATTTTACAAAGTTTGGTACTAATTGGCTTAATCTCTATCCCTGGCCAATTGGTTTTTATTTTGGTAAATGGTCAATAAATGAGGCACACCCGCCAGATTGCTCGTATTTTTCAGTTACATTGCGACTCTCAAAGTGTTAAATTCAATTGCAAATCCTTTATTTTTCTCTGTTCTGCGTTCTGTCTGTGTAATGACAAACCCCTTATTTTTGTCTGCTGTAACGTTGCAAAACCACTAAGACAGGTGTAAATAAGGGTATCTGTTCTTACAAAATCTACAGATTTAACATATACCAGACTAGTTTATATTTTATCTTAATTTAAAGCTGTTAATGTCTCACTATTGAGGAGTTTTCAAAACTAGTTAACAGTAAGAATTAACAGATATAATTATTAGAACAGACAGGCAGAAATATAACAAATATTAGAATCACCTTCGACAGTTAACAACCTTGATTCTCTCCAAAAGACAGCCATTCGACTCTCAATTGGGGATTTGTCCATTTTCTACCGTTATTTCCACGGATTTTGCTCTGAAGAATTAGCTGCTATAATTCCCCCCTTGACAACAAGAGGCGCGCTACGTATACATCCCTCTACTGTCCAGCTACAAAAGCCTAGCACATCCCACTTCTCTCGCTCATTCATACCTAGGGTCTCCAGATTATGGAACAAATTGCCTACAGATGTTTTCCCTTCCCCTCTCAACCTCCAATCTTTTAAAACCCGTGTCAATAGATTACATTTCCGTTCTCTTCAGACTCCCACGTTATGTTAGTACTTAGGCTTAAACGCTACGCGGGTTGTCTGTGTTCATTAATCTGAAAATACGCCACATAACTGAAAGCCTAACAACAGCCGTTCTTAAAAAGTAGGTGGGGGGCCATATAGTTGGCCAGATTAAGAGAAACCCGGGAATCTCTGATTGCTCTAAAATGTAAATAATTGTTCTTAAATCTATGGTACCAAATCATGTCCACTACGTTTAGGCCGTGTAATAATAGCACCTTAACAATTAGTAAGTTTATTAGGATTATACCGGTGTATAATAGTTATTCTTAATTTAGAATCCACAAAACTTTATATCAATAGAAACTACATTAGGTATATTTTTTGATTTTGTTACATAAAAAATTGTATGTCTCTTTTCACTTAATGTAGTTATTAAGCGAACTAAAAAAAGTGTAGGTCTCAAAGGCTTAAATTTTGTATCGTGTTTTAAAAGATTTTACTTTTTTATTTATTCAAAATAATCATGACTCGCAATTGCATCAAAGAGCCATAAAAAAGAGAGCAAGTATTATATAAACCGCATAGGGTAGTCTTTTTGCAGCTTATGAGAATTTAGCGCTCATTACTTCTTTTTTTTTAATATGGTTGTTACTGCTATTTTCTATAAGAAAATGACGTTCCAGTGTAGACACAGAAAAATGGCATAGACATCATTAAAGAAATCAAAATCTAATTTTATGATTTTTCTCTAAAACCGAGTGTCGCAAAAATTTGACGGATGTAGCGAATGTTTTTGTTTTTATCTGAGACAGCCCACGTAGACTTCCAGCCTAAGTAGAAGAGACGGGAAATGTAATCTATTGACACGAGATTTAAAGAATTGGAGGTTGGGATGGGAAGGGAAAACATCTGCAGGCGATTTGTTCCATTCTGAAGACCCTAGGTATGGATGAGCGAGATGTGGGATGTTCTAGGCTTGTGTAGTTGGACAGTAAAGGAATGCAAATGCGCCTCTTGTTGTTCCATTGGGAATAGTCAAGGGGGAATTACATCGGCTAGTTCTTCAGAGCAAAATCCGAGGAAACATCGGTAGAAAAGGGAAAATCCCCCACAGCAGCGGGGCGATGAGCGAGAGAAGAGAGTTTTTTATGAGAGGGCTGGGTCATTGATGGGTCGAATGGCTCCCTTTTGGATTGAGTCACAGATGTTAGTGTCGAAGGTAGTGCCGCTCCCCAGATGTTGGAAGGAGTACTTTAAGTTAGGTCTTATTTGGGAAACATAGAGGTTGAGTTGGAAGAAGAGAAGTATTTTCTGGCTCGAAAGAGAAAGTCAAGCTTTATAGCTACCAATCGATGTGGCTATTGAAGTAAGGTGTTTGTGCCAGCTGGTATCATCAACAGGGAGAGACTGGGTTTTGGATGCGTTGAACTCAACAAGGTTTTTGGCGCTTCAGTCTAAAATTAATTAAAGGGCGTAGTTTGAAACGAAAATAACAAGAAAGTTTTTTGATCTCTTGAATAAATTATATGTTTTGTTGTGTCTACATAGGAAAGCCATTGTTTCTTTATAGAAAATAATTGAGCAACAACAATGTTAAAAAACTGGTGATAATGACCGCTGAATACACATCCTCAAAATTATACATCGCTTGCGTGCCACCAGACAAATAAAATTGTTTTATGGTCACAGAATTTAATAAATGGTACGGCTCTACACCACACATTACACTTTGCCGCGGGACCAAAAAATTATTTTACGCGCTCGGTGTTGTCAAATTTGGCGTTTTATCGTAATGTAGATATGCAATAGCAATTATCTTCTTTTTTTCTCTCACATACGTCCGTCAGAAAGAAGAAATAAGATCATTTTATTAGGCTAGTAATGGTTTGATAGCACACAATTTTTTGAGTAAAAATGATAAAACCGTTTTTTAAAAAAAAGTCGAAATTTTCTTATCAGTATTTAAACTACCCTAATGTACATATATTTTTGGGAAAACTAATGATATTGTTATATACATATGTTTATAATGTACTACCTTACAAAATTTAAAAAAAATCGGTAAAGTCATTTTTGAGAAATTTTTTATCATTAGTAAACTACCCTTAATTGTGGGACGAATAAAAAAAGGTTCGAAATATTTTGTAACAGGATCATAGATATCAAATTTAAACAAGGTGGGTACACTGGTTTCGTCGCTATGACCGGCACAGACAGGCATTTTTTCGAAAACCTCTTTTTCGGTATCTGGGAGTAGTAAAGAACCAAAATCCGTGTAGCCAACAACGTTATAAAAATATTAATTTTTTCCTAAGGACACTCACTTTTTTAGCTTTTCAGAAAATTCTGCAAAATCTTTAAAAGTTGAATAATTACAATGCTGCGAAAGTGATTGAAGCAGATTCCTTAATTTTTTTATCCCACCTAATAAAAATTTGTGAAAAACTATTAGCGAGATTCACAAAGACCGATACATGTAAGTTAAAAATCAACGTTCAGATTCACTAAAAAGGTTTAAGATTTAGAACTGGTTTAAATTAAGATCTTATAGTTGATCAGTTATGTTTTGACAGGTTTTTGTCCTGTCACTGTTAATAAGTCGTTATTAAAAACTTATGAATTATTCTTATATATCAGCAATTTGCTTGGTTTGCAAATGATTTTCATCTTGGAACGAGTTGCTGTAATGAATTTAGTTGTATTACTGTCAAAAGTACGTACTAAAATTGCCCTTTTCTTTATAAATTTGCGAAAAAGCTCAGAAATAAATAGTAAAACTTAGTTGTCTTATTCTTACACTTGTCAGTTTAAAACTTTTGGTTGTCAAATTAGACCGGACTAGCGTTGGAGAATATGGCTGCAAGGGTTTAAACTGACAAGTACAAAAATATTACAAGTAAGTTTAGTACTATGAAGTTACTTCGCAAATTTATAAAGAAAATAAATAAGTATCTATTTTCCACGATAATAGAATTACTTAAATTCATTTTACCACCAAATTCCAAGCCAAGATAAACTCATTTTGGAAACTAAGCCAACTCATAATTTTTTAATGACGACTTATTAACAATGAAAAGACAAAAACAGGTCAAAACCGAACTGATCAACTAGAAGATCTAAATTTAAATACTTAATAAATATAATATGTAAGTCTCCAATGAATCCCGATTTTAATGCCTTGGCAACATGCAAGCGGTGTTTCTCTTTATTATTTCGCAATCACTTTATGTCTAGTTACCTGCTCTCTCTCTATGGAATGATGATTATTTTAAATAATAATATGAAATACTCATACACACAGCCATTCGAAACACGACAAAAATATTAAAAACTACAGTACTTTTTGTTATTCTACTCTACTTAACGTCACTTAAAATCATATTTTTACTTATTCTCGCGTTAACCTTCTGACTCTCACTAGTAAAAGTGCCGATGTAAACTTTTGAATAAATGCATTTTAATGTTTTTAAATTGTCGCTAGAATAGGCACGCATTATTATTAAACAAATTAAATAAACGCCTAGCAATAATATATTCAAGAAACAGATTTTGAGACTTAATATGATTGTTTATGATTTCTATATGTATATTTGGTCAACAACTTTCTGAACATTCAATGGCACAGTCAATGGATTGACGAAAAATTTCCGACATATAATTTATCGAAAGTTTTTTGTTAAATGAATTTTTGAAGTACCTACATTTTTTCGAAAATATCTTTTTTCGAAATCACTTTTTGAAAATACAATTTTTTTAAAACACACATAAATTTGAAGCTCTAACCCCGAAATTTCCCTTAAAAAATGGTTTTAGGCAGTACTGGTTTAAATAAGGACCTTCTTGTTGACTTTGACAAGTTTCTGTCCTGTCACTCAGTCATCATTAAAACGTATTCTAATACTTCAGCGACTTGCCTAGTTTCCAAATGATTTTTATCTGGAACTTGTGTCTAAAACGAACTTAATCCTGTTATTGTGGAAAATATATAAATTGTCCTTTTCTCTATAAACTTTGAAAAAGACTCAAAAATAAATTCATGATACAAAACTTAGTTGTCTTATTCTTACAGTCGTCAATGTAAAACCTTGATGATTATCAAGTATACTCTATTGTATTGTAGTAAAAGAGGTCATCTTTTGTGTGAATACCCTACATTATCCATCAATTCCAAGATTTTTCGCGAAGTTTGGGATTTCCCTGGGGGCGCATTATAACCCTGTGCATCAAATAAGCTCCCTCAAGTAATTAAATATAAATTATTCTGGCAAAAATTATTGAAGACGAGTGAATAAAGGTGGCATGTTACAAAATTACAATTTTAGCAAATCGCAATAAAAGGGTCTTGTGTCTAAAACGAACTAAATCCTGTTATTGTGGAAAATATATAAATTGTCCTTTTCTCTATAAACTTTGAAAACGACTCAAAAATAAATTCATGATACAAAACTTAGTTGTCTTATTCTTACAGTCGTCAATGTAAAACCTTGATGATTATCAAGTTAAACCAGTCTTGGCCATATGGCATTCCGGGGTAATAGTTGAGAAAATGTTAATGAACAAAGACAGAAAAAGATCCTTCGCAAACTTAAACAATCCTAAGCAAATCTGCACAAACCTACTTTTTTTGGGTTTGGTCAGATTTGTTTACCGATAAAAAAAAAGCAGCATTATGACCCCAACAATGTATTCTGAACACCTTAAACGTGACCAGTAGACCATAACCAAAGAGTAAATAAGGTTCGTTACATATTCATTAATTTACCGAAAAATTTCAGTGTAGCACCAGTGTATTAATTGTAATTTTTTAGTAAAATTAGACCTTCAATACAACTTCCGATTTCACCGAAAGTGATATCAAATTTTTTATTTTAAAAGAAAACCTGTCGTTTTTGAATTCTCCAGAAAATTTTCGTTTTAGCGACATATCACACCTTAGCACTGGTTTTCACAATGGCCTTCTATGGTGGCCCTCAATTTTTATCCAATACCTACGATGGCCATGAATTCATTAAAACAAGACAACTGATAAATAGTAGGTCATGAAGTAGATAAAATGGAATATTTCAATCAACTTGTTTCAAGAATATAGGTATGTACATATAAACATATGTGCTATTTCAGTATGTTCAGATTTTTTTTAAAACAAAGTGGAATTACACAATTTTTTAAATAGAAATTTATTTTTTTATGGCCATAAAATTGCTCATTGAATTTTCTTTCTAATGGTGTATCACATGTCAACAATTGTGCTTAAAGTTAAAGTAAAAATTAAAAAATATCTCTTGTAACCTGCTATTTATTGGCACAAAAATGCCTACGCCCTAAAAATCACGGCTGCTATTAGAATTTGTTTTAAAAATAGAGGTATTTTATGTCACAAGGGTTTGACAGACTTAATTTTCATGATTATGCATTCGTTGTAATGATAATAAAGTAAATTAGTTTTTTTTTATCTGAAGCCTAAGTACTAATGTACCGTGAGCCTCTGAAGAAAATGGAAATGTAATCTGTTAACACGGGATTTAAAGAATTGGAGGTTGGGAGGGAAAGGTAAAACATCTGCAGGCAATTGGTTTCATAATCTCCTAAGTATGAATGAGCGAGAGAAGTGGGATGTTCTAGGCTTTTGTAGCTGGACAGTAAAGGGATGCATTAACGCGCTTATTGATGTTCTGTTGGGAAAAGTCAAGGGGGAGATTATAGCGGCTAGTGCCTCACAGCAACATCCGTGGAAATATCGGTAGAAAAGTGATAAATCCCCAACAGCGCGGCGATGAGTGGAATAAGGGAGTTTTCTTGCGAGGACTGGGGCATTGATGAGTGGAATGACTCTCTTTTGGATAGAATCAATGATGTTAAATTTCGGTGGTGATGCCGCTCCCCAGATGTGGGAACAGTACCCTAGGCTAGGTCTTAATTGGAAAATATAGAGAGTATGTAAGTTGGAAGGGGAGAAGTACTTTATAGCTCGAAAGAAAAAACCAAGCTTATTATAATAGCTTTTAATTTTAAACACAATTATTGATACATTGATTATGTGATACACCCTCAGTACACCATTAAAAATGATATTCAATGAGTAATTTTATAGTGATAAAAAAGAAATAGGTTTCTATTTGAAAAAATTGTGTAATTCCAGTTTATTTTTTTAGAAATCAGAATGCCCTAATAGAGACATGTTCCTCAAACAAGTTGATTTGATATTATCAAACAAACTGAAATAAACCATTTTATAGCCTACTATTCACCAGCTGTCTTATTTTATTCAACAACTGGTAATGTGCGATATGTTGCTGCAAAGGAAATTTCAAATATCGAATAAAAACGATGGGTTGAAATTTAAATTAAAAAGTTGATAATTATCACTTCCGGTTAACCCGGAAGTTATCATTTCCGGTTAACCCGGAAGTTATCACTTCCGGTTAACCCGGAAGTTACTTTGAAGGTTTGCTTTTAGTAAAAAATTACAATTAATACCTACATTGGTGGTAGACTGAAATTTTTACTCATTTTTTTTAAAGTATGGAAAAAATTAGGGCGACAACTACTTCCTGTGTCACCCGGGGTTCGAAAAAAGTGTTTTTGGAGAAAAAGTGTTTTTGAAAATACGTTTCTTAGAAAAATACCTATTCTTTCAAAAAATATGTTCTTTGAAAATATGTTAATTTCAAAACACGTGCTTTTTTGAGAAAATTTTATTAAGTAGATTAATATTAAGTTTTGATTTGTAATAAAATTTCTATTTTTTTAAGGAGTTGTATGCTCCTGTTTTTCCTCTAGAAGAGTCCTTGTTTTTTAGTTTTAAAAAGCGTATATAGAAATTCTCAAATAATGGTAATTTCGACTTTACAGAACTCTTAAATAGGGGAAGATGAAGTCATAAGTTTAAAGAAATTAACGATATGGTTTTAGTATTTAGAACACCCTCTTGTAACATCGTTTTTTTCCTTGGATATCCTCTCCTTCAAAGAAAGACATCTATGCATCTCTGATGTGTCTCTGATTCCAATCAGAAAAAGGCACAAGTTTTTATTATACCAAAATGAATTTCTTTTTACCCTGGTTAACCTAATAAGAACTGAGGTCTTTATATTAAAAAAAATTTTTTATATGGTTCACTTATTTTTTTAAGGGAAAATGCAATAGTATACTGTATTGTATTGTAGTAAAAGAGGTCATTTTTTGTGTGAATACCCTACATTATCCATCAATTAAAAGATTTTTCGCGAAGTTTGGGATTTCCCTGGGGGCGCATTGTAACCCTGTGCATCAAATAAGCTCCCTCAAGTAATTAAATATAAATTATTCTGGCAAAAATTATTGAAGACGAGTGGATAAAGGTGACATGTTACAAAATTACAATTTTAGCAAATCGCAATAAAAGGGTATTTAGCTGCAAATAAACAATAGATATGAATTGTATTCCACTTAGAGTTATACCTTCCACCAGTCAACAACTTTTTGGTTAATTGACTGACAATTTGACCGGGCCCTCTTACAGAATACAATTATTTTCGTATTAAGTCAATCAGCAATTTTTGCAATATTGCATTTGTGGAAGTCATATTAATAATCACGCTTTATAATACCATTAGATCAATTATAAAGGAAAATAAAGTATGTAAAAGTGAAAAATAAACTGAACTTGCTAAATTTTCGTGGCGAATAACGTCACAACCTCACTAAATAACAGGGGTTATCCCCGACACTCGCATAGACCATCAATCAGTGCCGGTGATTCTTCGAAACGCGTTTGTACAGGTCGGTCACAAATCCGGACTTTATTTCGACATGGTGCAATTGATTAAGTATTTGACCACCTAATATTTGACCGCGGTCAAATTGACCAGCCAATTAGCCGAGCAATTAGCTGGTCAATTGACCAAGGCACAACTCTAATCCACTTAAAAGATTTAAAATATGATTTTTGAATTTTCTAAACCTTTTACATATTATGTAAATTTAGCATGTTAAAAAACATGGTAAAAGAAAAAAAAATGCCTTTTATCAACTTTATCCTCGCATGTCTTCAATGCAATGTTAAAAACATAGTAAACGAAAAAATGCCTTATCAACTTTATCCACCCATGTCTTCAATTATTGTAAACAAAATATGTAGGTACATATATTTTTTGAACCATTCAAGAATATTTTTGCGCCACAAACCTAAGATTTGAAAACAAATTTTTGGATGTTATTGTTCAAAATATTTTTGCATATTATACAGTATGTTTTATATTGCAACTTAGCTCTAAAAATTTGACACTTTTCTAATAAATTCCTCACCAACAAATCAATTTTTGTGTACTTTATCCCTATGTGGCTAACGGAGCCATGATATCTTTTAAATTTTTTCTTTTGGCTTATTTTGACATTGCTAATTTATTACCCTATTTTTGCTAATTCTTCATTGCTAATTTATTACCCTATTTTTGATTTTTTATTTCTCGTTTTTCTGTTAGCTTTACTGGAGTTTAGGGTATGTAAAACTCATGTTTTACTGTCAAAGCTTTACAAAATATAATAAGCAAAACTGACATCTAATATTTTATTCAGCCCTCAAAAAATAAAATTTCAATTGGTAATAATGAAAACACCTTATTTACAGTTATAAACAGAATCTATTCAGAGACTGAGAAAAAAACTGTATAACCTATGAGTATCTATTAGATCTAAGACTAATTTATTACTAATTTACTACCCTATTTTTAATTCCTTTGCTCTTCGTTAGCTCAAGTTTAAAATGTCCTGAATAAGCTTTGAAAAAAAAGCAGCTTCTTCATTTAGATACAATGTTAAAGCAACAGTCACGATAAAAAAAACAATCCTATGTGTTAAGTTAAAACTACTATTAACTAGTGATGTTAGAAACCCTATAATCTAAAAATTAAACAAACTACCGATAACAAGCCTGTATACAGTATGATAACTGGTTTTAAGATTAAATAAATAGAAATTATGAACAAAAAAAACAATCCTTAAAATAAGCTCATAAACTAGTTTTTATGCATAATTCATGAAACGTTGAAAAACATGTTACCTTACCTCTGAAAAACTAAAAAATAAAGGAATAGAGCCGGCCAAAAACGAGCCTATCAACATTACAGCGGCCAATACAATCAACATCGGTATCTCATCCATGTTAGTCTTCTTTTACACCTTAACTAAATAGAAAATACTGTTAAACAGTCCACATTATTTTGCAAAATAAGCTTTTTAGATTGTATTAACTTCTATGTTTGCATTTCTTAATTTTAATAAGTTTAACATTCCACGTAAACAAGTTTAGAGACTACTTTTCCCTTCTTTTCCAACCAAAGCGAAGTGACATTTTAGGTAACCTCACTTTTTAGTCAGCTGACTGTAGTGACGTTGGGATTTTTGGGTTGTTTTGTTGGTAGTAGTTTGGCAGTCGTTCCTAAATTACCTACCGGAACTATAGTGAATTCAGTTTTAATTACGATATCTTTGTAAAGCTGGTTTGATGCCGGCATCGCCGGCTATTTTTTTATATAAATTCCATCAGCAGAGTTCGGTGTTAAAAAGAGCATGTACTGGAGTTATTTCTTGTGAAATTTCTGTCTTATACGTTGCAATATTTTCAACGATTCTTAGCAGTGATGGAATAGCTGCTATACATATAATAGAATTTCTGTAAAAAGTGGTATGTCATACGAGCTTATAACGTCTCAGAGCGAGCCGCCGGGTACATATATGAATAGAGAATAAACTTGGCCATAATAATAAATTATTAGCGCTTTTAACTTTACGTCATCACTTCAAGGCAGTAAACTCAACCTAATTTATTCAGCTCACTGCTTCAGGGGTATAAGCACAGAACAGGGGTATAAGGCCGTCAACTTTTGTCAACCGAAATCATACATATTGTATTTCTCGTGTGTTGGTGTTGCCTTTTGCCCCAACATGAAGCTTTAATCATGCGCGCGCAGTTCGCAACATCTATGTTTACAATAAACATCGAGCAGCAAACCCGGACCTAGAATTATTTAACTTATTTTACATACAATTTTTAATAAGCTTACACCAATATTTACTCAATATTTATTCAGTCAACGGGCTAGCGCCCAATTTACAATCAAAATAATACATTTACAATACAATATTGCTAAAAATAAGTCATAAACATACAACTAAACACGTACACATTATTAATCAAAATCAGGAAATGTCTCTCTTTACTTCAGCCAAATTAGAGCAAAATACATCTGTCCTTATTAAATTAGCACTCGTCATCAATTCATCATTCGAGACAGTGATGAGAACTGTCCATATACAGTCCGATGTCGTGATGTCGATCTGGACAAAATGTATTTGTCTCTCTCAACGTTCTTGGTGGGACGTAAAAGTTAATCAATGACAGAAGGTCCGAGCAGTCAATGTGATGGTTAATCAGTTTGAAAATAAAGATTTTATCAAAATTGCCACGTCTTTTATTTAAAGTTTGAAGGTTGAGAATAGTCAATAATTCATCATAGTTGATAAAATCTTTTGGTATATATAGTTTACTACCAATATGTCGTAAAAACTTTTTTTGGACTCTTTCAATTCTATCGATATGACACATGTAGCACGGATACCAAACACATGTACTGCTTTCCAACTGGGATCTGACCAGGGCTACATATAAATTCCTTAAAGCATAAACATTTTCGAACTCTTTGGTATGTCGTTTTATAAATCCTAACATTTTAAGAGCCTTGTTACAACAATAATCTATATGTGGAGTGAATGTTAGTTTGCTGTCAAAAATTACACCCAAATCTCTAACCGTGTCAACATTTTCAACCAATTTATTACATAGATAATAGCTGTTCAGATTTGTACATTTTTTTTTGCTAAACTGTATATATTTACATTTATCTAAGTTCAACTTCATGAAGTTTATGCTACACCAATTCTCAAAGCGGTTGAGATCTTCCTGTAAGAATTTTACATCCTGAGGAGTGATGACAGTTCTATATATTTTTAGATCATCTGCATACAGCAGAATGTCACAGTGCTGAAAAACATCCAGTAACATCATTTATGAAAATATTGAATAATAGTGGGGCCAAATGACCTCCTTGAGGCACTCCAGAATAAACATTAATGTTGTTTGAACAAAAACCACAGTTTAAAAAACGGACTTTTCATTACGCGTTCTCTCAACTGTGGTCAAACTTTGTGGACCCCCACCCTCCCCCTTTAGATGTGACGTAATTAATGGTTGACCCCTAATTTCAGAATAAAAATATACGGAAATTGCACAAAAAGATCATGTATTGGGGCAATTGCAATATTTTTAAGGACACGATTTTTAAATGGTATAATTTCTGTAAAAACAAAATTGTACCATGTCATACGACCTTTAAAGGTTTGTTTCTTTGTGTTGCACGAAATGGCAGTAACCTCCGACCCCTAATTTTTTGCCAATGAGTGTCTTGTAAAAATAAAAAAAAATAGTGAAGGTAAGTGCAGTTCTGTACAACACAAACGAATAGTTAATAAAATAATGCCGGAATTTAATATTCCTATTAATTCCGGCAAGCGGACTGGTAGGAAGAACCTCTCAACGTTTGCCGTTTGACACCTGACAGATCTTCGAGTTGACATTTTGATATGGTGGTCAAAAAACTGTGTCAAAAAATCAAATATCAAATGTTGAAAAATAAAAAACATGGACCGTAAATTTCATATTTTTCTTTAATAAAAATGAATTTGCAACAGCTTTTTCAGGATTTTAATCCAAGGTAAATGTAAAATTATTGATATTTAACAATTTTTTGAGTAAACGTTTTAATTGAATAAACATTTCTCCTATTTATGTCCTTCATAAATTTTTGATTTTCATTTTCCGAATATCTGGGGATTTATTTACATTAACAGCTTGCGCACGGATTTCACTAATTATTTACCATTTATATTGATTAGCCAATAATAAAAATTAATATAAATTTATACTTTTACTTTGCCCAATAATAAAATTGGAACATTAATCTAAGGACTGGTTTTTAATAATGCAAACTGTTTTAATTCAGTTTCTAATTATAAAACTAACAGAGGAGCTCGAGTTAATAATCTTCAAATTACTTACTTGACAATGCAAAAAAGTTCAAATTAAAAAGCCAAATTTAGATACGAAGATGATGGTTTAATTCTTTCTTAAATTTATACCATGAACATCACAGTACAAATTTATACCTGTTGACGTTTTTTCGAGCATTTTTTATACTGTTTTTTTCTTAAATGTAATATTTTTCATTTGATATTTTATTTGTAGAATCTTTTATAGTAATTATTAAATTATTATTATTACATAGGTACCTAAGATTTTTTACATAGTAGTAAGGCTTTGTCAATAAAAAAATTTTTGAATGAGAATAACACTGGATTTATAAACTCAGTTGAGGTTCGGTTGAAGTTGAGGTTTAAGATAAACGCATACTTTCATTTTCATTTATAAACAAAGTTCAGTTCAGTTCAGAAGTTTCCATTACGCTGGCGTAAAGTTCGAGATAACCAAATTTTATGTTCGCAGTTGGTGCAGTTGGGCTCCCACCAATCAAAACACAGAATTAATACACGTGATGGTGAAGCCACACCTCTGCCGATCATTTTCCATCATTTTGTAAATAAAACAATTGTTTTTCCGTTTGGTGTGCCTGTGTTTCCATATATTTTTTCCCAAATATTGCGATTGTGGATTGTGTGCTTTTTATTTTTTCTAAATATGTTTATGATGTCACAGTTGTCATTAACGTCACTTTACCCCGGACCAATGAAATGAAAGCAGCGAACTGTGTTTATAAATGGCCCAAAAGCTCAACTGCGAACTTTCAACTGCACGAACTGCGAACCTCAACCTCATCTGAACCTCAACTTAGTTTATAAATCCAGCTCTAAGCTATGTTTGAGTTTGAGTTATAATTTTTTTAAAATTCATCTATTCTTAAAAGCGGGTAAAACTTATACTAATTACCCCTGAAGTTACATTTCCTGAAATATGAAGAAGTTATTGTAAAATGACTCCTAAACTGACGTAAAAATATGCTGCATCTGATGACAAAATTGCAAATATTTTGAAAATGGTAATCTTTAGTGTCCTTCAACAAGTTTTTTTATATAAAAAAAGACAAAACAATATCTCTACATTAAAAATTCTATACATTTAAGTACTTCCAAAAAAGTTTGAGCCTTGTTAAAGCATGAAATGTGCCGTTTATAGCGCCCTCTATCTGTTACAGTAAAATTGAGGCCGGATTACTTTTTCTCGCCAGCAAAACTTTCCTATACCTACCAATTTTTACGGCAATATGTCAAAAACTTTTTAGAAAATCACAGACTATTGAAATTAAAATTCTTACTTTAACACCCTGTATTTCTGTCAACATCAACTTTCATACTTGAACTGCAACATCTTGATGTCTTCCATTACTATTGGACCACCTGTTTTTTTGTAATAAAAATAAAAATGTTTACTCTTTAAATCTCATATATAATTATTCAATACTCCTAATGTTTTTACTTGTCGTAAGGGTATTTACAGTCTAAAATACCTAGGTTATATATATTTTTAGCAAATTTGTGGTGCATACTTGCCTCTTAATTTTTACCATATTATTTGCATTGAAATTGGACCACTACATAACGTGGTCTTACTGGACAGTTTTTTCACCGATATGGGTTTGGAAAGCATTGGTGATATGTGGCGCTACTGTGGGGAGCTTTGTTTGGTGGAGATATCCACATTTTAGGTAAGATTTGTACATCTAAAGGGATTTTATGCCTGGGAATCACTAAAAATATTTAAGATATACAAGTAATGGCCCAGATAAAACCAGACAGATGCGTAAGACTGTCAAATATCGTGTTCACTCTCAATGACCTTGAGGGCTGCCTGCACAATCACTTTGTGATAGTGCAGGCGTCTGTACTATACGGCAGTTACGTTACATTTGAAGAAGACACAGCAGTGGCTGCGATGCTGTGATTTAAATTTATAACCTCGGTCTCCGTACTAGATGCCAGACCGCCGGCGGATCGTCTCATCAATCCTTGGCTCGCCGTCGCATGAAGTACAGGCGACATTGGAGCTTTCGCATCTGGTCTGGTTTTATCTGGGGTAATGGTTCAAATTTAGATCTTCTAGTTGATCAGTAAGGTTTTGAAAAGTTCCAGTCCTGTAATTGCTAATAAATCCTCATTAAGTGCTTATAAGTTATTCTAATATTTCTGTGATTTGCTTGATTTACCAATAATTTTGTCTTTTTAACTTGATATATTTTTTTTTTTTTTTTTTTTCCCTTGGGCTCCGTCCGAGACCGGAAGCACTGCGGCCACTAGAGGCCTATTGTGCCTACCCAATAACTTTTGTTACACCCACTCTGTTATCCCAGTTTCCTGCACAAGCCTGTACAGGTCCACAAGGGAGCGGGTGATCAATTCCTCCGGTTCTAACTTTGGTTGCCCGAACAGTTGGTGGCGCTTGCGATCTAGTGACTCGCAATTATATATAATGTGCTGAACTGTTTCCCTGTCCCTACCGCATAGTCTGCAGCTAAGGTCTCCCTGGTACAGTTTCATTTTGTTGAGAAGGTCCTTTACAGCCATATGTCCTGTTAGTACCCCTACGATTGTCCTCAACTGGATCCTGCTCAGATTTAGCAGTTGCCTGGTGAGTCTAGGATTGGGATTTCCTATAGCGGCCTTGCTGTGGTTCAGTCCCTGTACTCCATTCCAGTGGACTTTGTGTTGTTGTTTGATCCATCTGTTTACCGCCTCTCGTGCCGTGCACTTTGGCACCCCGAGAGATGGTTCTGGGCCAATGTATGGTGTAGCCGATCCCTGTCTAGCAAGTTCGTCGGCTTTTTCGTTACCAGTGATGCCCTTGTGTCCCGGTACCCACATGAGCTTCACTGAGTTTCTGGCAGCTAGCGCGCCAAGATCGTTTATGCACTCCCATACCAGTCCCGAAGTGACTCTGTGGCATGAGAGTGCCCTCAAAGCGGCCTGACTGTCTGAACAGATATAGATCCGCTTATTTGAATAAGCCCTCCTATTGTTTTCCAGCGCACATTGTAAGATGGCGTAGGTTTCTGCTTGGAATACCGTGGGGTACTTCCCCAAGGAAAAGGACATGTCCCTCCTTGGTCCGACCCCATGTACTCCTGCTCCGGTTCCCGCTTCGGTTTTTGATCCGTCGGTGTACCATATGATTGCCCCCGGAGGAAACTCTGGGTTTGTCGAAGTCCATTCCCTGCGATCCGCTATTACTACCTCGTAGGGGATGTTGTATTGGAATTTTGGAGTCATGTAGTCCGATCTCATTTCTAAATCGGGCCCTCCAATCTTCTCTCTTATGAGTTCATGTCCCGCCCTTTTCCGTAATGAAGAGGGCAGAGTGTTTTGCAGTCGATAGAGACCCATCCTCGCCTCTCCCTGGATGACCAGGTGCAAGGGAGGAAGGTCTAGGAGATTCTCCATCGCTGAGGTAGGGGTCGATCTCATTGCCCCTGTAATGCCCAGACAGGCTAGTCTTTGCAGACTGCTGAGCCTGAGCATTATTGTTTTCTGCGTTGCCTTGGTCCCCCAGACCAAGGCTGCATATGTTATTGCGGGTTTCACCACTCTGGTGTACAGCCAGTGCACCATCTTTGGTGAGAGACCCCATGTTTTCCCATACGTTCGTCTGACCACCGCAAGGGTGATTTCCGCTTTTCGTATGGTTTTGTCCACATGCTTGTTCCAGGTAAGTTTTGAGTCCAGTGTTACCCCCAAATACTTTACCTCTTCCTGCAGTGGAATTGTGACTCCTCGCAGGGTTAGAGGACCGAGCCCCTCCTTTTTCCTGCGGTTAGTGAACGGGACGATGACAGTCTTGTGTGGGCTTACATTAAGTCCTTCCTGTCCTACCCATTTTTCCACTACGGCGAGGGCGCTCCTCATGCAGTCCCTCACGGTTGTGTTGAATTTTCCTTGAGTCGTTATGACCAGGTCGTCTGCGTAGCCCAGGATCGAATAACCCCTTTGACTTAGTTCTTTTAGAAGCCCGTCCATTACCAGGTTCCAGAGGAGGGGGGAAAGAACCCCCCCCTGAGGGCATCCCCCTGCCACCCGGGCTGCCAAAGTTTCACCGAGTAGGTCTGTATAGATTACCCGGCTTTTGAGCATACTCTCTACCCATCTGCAGCAGGTCTCATCTAGCCCGATGCCCCTGATTGCTCTGGTTATAGATGTGAAGGATGTGTTGTCAAACGCTCCTTCAATGTCCAGAAATGCTCCGAGAAGCACTTCTCCGTTACCTATCGCGTTCTCCACTCTGCTAACTAGCTGGTGGAGTGCTGATTCGGTCGATCGTCCTGTTCTGTAGGCATGCTGGTCTTGATGGAATGGTCCGTCCCCCATTATTTCATCCCTTATATGCCTATCTAACAGTTTTTCTAGCGTCTTTAAAATGAAGGACATTAGACTGATGGGTCTGAATGCCTTGGCGACCGAGTAGTTGGGACGCCCATGTTTCGGTATGAATACCACTTTGGTCAGTCTCCAAATCCTCGGTATGTGGCCTAGGGCCAGACTGGCTCTTAGTATATGACAAAGCTTGCTAACAAGCAGGTCTAATCCCTGCTGTAGCAACGCTGGACAAACTCCGTCGGGACCCGGAGATTTGTAGGGTTCAAATGAGTTTATAGCCCATTTTATTTTTTCAGGGGATATCACCTTCTTAGCAGCCTGCCAGTTGTCCCTATGAGCTCTGTTGGGAGCTTCATTAGGTCCTCCAAATCTCCAGGCTTCAGGTGTTTCCTTTATGATATTGGACCCAGGGAAGTGAACCCGAAACAGTTCGGTCATTGTATCCTTCCCCGTTAATGTTTGCTCTCCATTCTCAGTAACAAGAGAGTTGATTGCAGGCTGAGTGTCCTTTGACAGTATCTTTGCGAGTCTGGCACATTCTGGAGTGCTTTCAATAGCCTCGCAGTGCCTTCTCCAGGATGCTCTCTTGGCCTTCCTCAGCGCTTTGTTGTATTCAGTAAGGGTTGCCCTATATGCTTCCCAGTTACCTGATCGTTTTGCCTGATTCCAGTTCTTCCTTACCTGTCCTCTTTTGGCCTCCAGGTCTGGTCCCCACCAGGGGACCCTCCGGGAGGAATTTGATGTGGTTTGAGGACAGTTTGCTTCGAATGCAGAAATGGCGGCGTCCGTCAATTGATCCGCTACCAGTTCGAGATCCGTCACGTTATTTATTACATCTTTAAGCCCCCCCAGGTTACGTTCTAGGTCTACCCGATAGTTACCCCAGTTCGTTCTGCGAGGGTCGCGATAAGAGTTAGTTTCCCGTTTTATACACGTTATTTCGAACCGTATGTGTCTGTGGTCCGAACAACTCTCTTCCTCAGACACGTGCCAGTTTTTAATATAATTGCCGACGTAAGCCGTTGATATAGTTATATCTAAAACCTCCTGCCTTTGCCCGGTTACAAAAGTCGGATTATTACCTCTATTCATAATGTCTAAGTTATTTGCCATTAGGAATTGAAAAATGTACTCACCTCTTTGATTGGTGTCAGTGCTGCCCCAGATGCTGTGGTGTGCGTTTGCATCACACCCGATGATCAGCTGCGATCCACTTCCTCTGCAGTCTCTCACCAGTTCCTCCACAGCACTGGGTGGTGGCGCTTCCGGGTCATCGTGTGGGAAGTAAGCCGATCCAATAGTGATATTTCTCGGCCCACCCCCCTCCGTTGTTGTTAGTCTTACTGCCACGAGGTCCCTAAAACAGAAATTAGTCAGTGGCAGCATCCTTATATTCTTTTTAATTAGAATGCAGGTTCTCGGTCTGTCGGAGGTTCTATTGTAAACCAATTCACCACCTACTCCCGAGAGACCTTTTATTGTCCCTTGGTTGACCCAAGGTTCTTGAATGAGGGCGATGTCGCAGTTCTCCATCACCTTACACAGGACTGCCGAGGCTGCCCTGCTGTGGTGTAGGTTAACCTGCACGACCCTCACTTTGGTTCGCGACGCTCGCTATAACCCTGAAGGTTACCCTTCCAAGTCCATAGTATGCCTTGAATTGAGCTCGTTCAAGGCATCCAAGCGACGCCGCGTCTATTGAGAAGGCCAAGGTTTGTCCCTTTCCTTCTACCTTCCGGCTTAGCATCAGCCAGTCTCCCGTATTGAGGCCAGGATTTTGTCGTCCTAGCCGGGTCCTGACTGTTTGTACCTCGACTGCCTCTGGAATCCAGACGAGGACTTTGGGCCTTTTGGGGAGGTCCTTAGACTCAACCACTGTCAAGTCTGCCCCCTCCCACAAGTTTCCCATGGTTGCAACTGCTTGTTGCAGCCAGGTCTTGGTTGAGGGATTGTTACACGTGATCCAGATAATGCCTCCCGTGTATCTACTCCCTTCAAATTGCGGTGGACTCGCACTCCCGGAGGGAGTTTCGTCCAAGACCGCAACCAGTCTTGCCTGAATCAGGTCAGCTTGCTCCTGAGTCAGGGTCGTATCCGGGTGGCGTCTTTGTATCACCGCCATCCTTAGTCCGCTAGCAGCCTTGTTGTAAGAAGAAATGCCAGCCTGTCCCGATTGACTCCTGGCCTTCTTCTCCGGCTGTTTGCTAGAAGGTGAGATGCTGGTGTCGGGATGCGGCCTCTTTTTGGCGGCACCCTCCACTTTTCTCTCCCCCTCCTTTGTTTTTGGCCGGGGCTTTTCTTTTGTCCACGTCCCCGCCGCCATTTTTGCTGCCTTCCGGATCTTCCTTCTTTGGGCTCCGGATAGTTTTGGTTGTTGCAGGCCAACTTTTTCCATCCCTGCAGCTATGTTTATAACCTCCGGAGTCTTTTCAGCCGGCCGATCGTCCGGCTTACTATCACCTCCCTGAGTTGGTAAATGGGTGTCATCTTCAGAAAGATCCACCTCAATTAGAGTTGAAGAGTCGCTCGTTTCCGAGTCCTCTTCTTTCGTTGTTTTTTGTTTTTTATGGTCCATGAAGTTCCCACGAGTCTGGGGGAAAGGGTGGTCCGCACCGGCAGCGCCCCCTTGCCGGTGTAAGGCTGCTTACTCCGGGATGTCGCCTGGTGTCCCGGAGGCTCCGTTTGAAACGCCTGATTACGGCTCAGGCGCCATTCATCCCATTGGCACGGGTCGCGTCACACCGTGGGATTAAGCCGAATGTGTTAAGTGTAGGTGAGGTGTAGGTGTTGTAGTGTGCTCACCTCTGTGCCCCGCCGCACCACGCAGGGCGGCCGCGGCAGGACAGGCAGTGAGCTGGTGTTAAATATGTAGTGTTGTAGTGTGGGCACCACTGTGCAGTTGTATCCTTCTTAGTCTGGCTTCTACCCTCGGAGACCTTCCCAGCATGGTTGGACCTAGCTGGCCTAGCCCTCCGAGTCAATGAAGCTCGCAAGCCCCGCCGGTACGTCAAACCGAGGATACGATGGGGGGTAATTGCTAATAAATCCTCATTAAGTGCTTATAAGTTATTCTAATATTTCTGTGATTTGCTTGATTTACCAATAATTTTGTCTTTTTAACTTGATATATACTTAAATTGCTCTTTTATTTATAAATTTGGGAAAAAACTTGGAAATAAATTCATAGTACAAAACTTAGGGGTATTATTCTTACACTTGTCAGTTTTAACCCTTGATTGTCAAATTAGACTGGTCTTTTATATCTGAATCTGACTATAGTAACATTATATTTTAAACATTTTTTGTGCTCTATGTTCTCTGTGCTCTCTATATTCTCTGTGCTCTTCTCTATTTTGGATTTACTAATGCCAAAATTAGTTTTTCTTTATGCAGCCATTTTTATGAACAGAGAGATTTTCTAAAAAACTATAAAACATTTTAGCTATCTGCTTGAGATCCGACACTCATTTGACCATTTTTCTGATGTTACAGATTGGAGGGTGAGGCATACATCCACTATAAATCGATGCTTATATCCCTGGCGCTACATCTCATATTACTTATGTTTGAACTATTGGTTTGCGATAAGTTGGAGTCTACCAGGCACCTGTGGATACTGGTTTTTATCCCTCTTATTTTTATTAGCATTGTTAGCATAGCAGTATGTATATGGGCTGTCAAACATGATAGGACTTTTGAGGTAAATATTCGACGACATGTTTTTTGCCGATAGAATCGGCCGTTACCGATAATATCCTGGCCGGTATAAACATCGACCGGGTTTTTTTACATATTAAATTGAATATAACTCGAAACTCTAGCGATAATTCGTGGGCGGTTAAAAAATGACTCTTTAGCAGCACTACATGGCATCAGCACTATTGAAAAACTTAAATCTAAAAATGTGTTTATTTATTATGAAGCACAACTCTCTTAGGATACACCCACATTTACTAATTCTAATTAAACAAGTTATTTGACAAAGTATAGGCAACCCACACGTATGGATTTTTGCTGAATAAACAAAGGGGTCTTTTGTGTCGAGATAATGGTGAGATTTTGCAACTAGAAATTGCAGACACACTAACCCATAAACAATAAAATTTAAAGTGGTATTTCTAGCACATGATTTATAAAAAACCTGAAAACTAAAAAAGTCTTCCTCATCTTTAGTACTTAGGCTTATAAATTCATTTAGCAAATTAGGTGAAAACTCTGATTAAAATACCACTAAATTTTATCGGTTATGGGTTAACATGCCTGCAATTTCTTTTTGCAAAATCTCCCTAATAGAAGTGATCAGCGACTTTGCTGGGAATTTTTAAGAGGCGGATGGCTTATTGTTGTGAGCAGTTTGTCTGTTAGTAATAAATGAGTGTCGGGTACTTTTCCTGTTATTATGTGATGCAGTCAAATTTTAGAAAAGAACATTCATGGAGTTTATGTTTTAAGCTCTGTTTTGGGATTTAGTTTTATCAAACATGTTAAGAGGTGTAGGATATTAAATACAGAAATTATGTTTTTTGCAAAGATATGTCCTGTACCTAATACATTTGAAGTACTTAGGAAAGTAATAGCTTATTTCATTTAAGTAATTTTTTAAAGGATAATGTGTTTTTGGCAATTACATATAAATTATTATTAATAAGTTATTGTTGAACAATTCTAGTGTAATTTATTTATTTTTTTAGTAGAACAGATTTAAAACAATATTCCCCTCGAAAATAGAATTTTGGCAACGTCGCAGCAGTGGGCGCGCATATGATCTGCTTTTCAGGTGTTAGGGAAAATTTTACAGTTGTTCTATTCAACAAAAAAAAAAGTATTGGGTGTGTCTCTAGACTACCCCAGGAGTCACCCATTTCAATATATGCAGTGAATTTCATAACACTCTGTATATTTATGAGGGTTATCGTTTTTCTTCATTTCGGATTTGGATACGGGCAGATATAAAATAATTTCGGATATGGTTTCAGATATGGTCTTTTGTTAATGAAAATTTAACATAGAGTTTTTATATAGCAGCTAATTACTTGCCATAAATTCACCTTCTACAAAGTAATAGTTGTTTTACATTTTCTGAAAAATCTCTAATTTGACTTAGCCAGATTGTTTCGGTGTTCTTTCTGATAATATCATACTACCAAAAAAGCAGGTTTAATAATAATAATATCATTTATTTATCCAATTGACATCAATATAATCAGAATAATTGGACAAAACGTCATAGTAAGACTATTCACAAAAAGAATTATGTAAGGCTATAGCAATTTTTTTGCAACAGCAATTTTTTAAGCCTATTCATAAATATATTGACATTGGGTGCTACTTTTACGCTCACGTCTATGGCATTATAAAATCTACAACAATTAAAATAAAAAGACCTTTGGTAGGCAGCTGCTCGATGTGGCGCCGGCAGCAACCGTGAGAATCCTCTGGTATTATAATTATGACCAAACCGGCAGTCATCAAACAGGGGCCTATATCTATAAACATATGTACAAGCCTCGAGTATATACATAATAAAGACTGTCAAAATTTTATTTTGTCTAAAAGCCATCCTACATGTTTCGCGGCGCTGAAGTCTGAATATAATTCTGACAGCAAACTTCTGAAGCAAAAAAACCCTACCCATTTGACTACTATTTTCCCAGCATAGAATACCATATTTAAGCCGACTATGAAAGTTAGCAAAATAAAGCGACATGAGGGTGGCCAAGCCACATTGCCCAGATAAAAAGTGCAGCCCATAACAGGCACTACGTAATTTTAAGCACAGGCTCTACTTGAAATCCCCATTGGAGCCTAAAATCGATTGTTACACCTAGCATCTTTGTATTTTCCAGACATTTCAGTTCATCTAAAGATCCCTGAAATAATCTAAAATTATTCTCTGTAACATGCCTAGACAATGTACAATACAATAATATGGTTTTTTCCTTATTCAGTCTTAAAAAGTTTTTCTCAGCTGATAACAGTGCCCTACTATGAACACTTTCGCAAGAAACCCTCAGCATGGAGAGGTCATGCGCTGTTATAAGGATATTAGTGTCGTCTGCATAGCAAACCACCCTGACATTTTCAGTAGTAATATACTGAATTAAGTCATTAGCGGAAATGAGATACAGAAAAGGGCCCACGATTGACCCTTGGGGCACTCCTTGAGAGATCCGCCTAGTGCCTCCGTCAACATTGTTTATTCTTACAAATTGGCACCGATTATCCAAGTAGGACTTCACTAAATCAAAGGGAATACCCCTGACACCATAACGATACATTTTTCCAACAATAGAGCATGATAGACCGGACGCAAGCATACCCCGATCCAAAATATCCACAATAGACTTAACAAAAGAACAAAGGGCCGTTTATGTACTGAGATTCTGAGTAAAACCATGTTGACACGGTGACAATAGTTGATGTTTATTAAATAAAATTGTGAGCTCATTTATGGCAAGCTCAATGACTTACGAGGCTAATAGGCCTATAGTTATTATAATCATTAGAATCCCCCTTGTGAACCGGTATAATGCATCCTAACTTAAGTTTATCGGGAAAAACTCCCGTCGAAAATACCAGGTTTATCAAAAAAGTCAAAACCGGTGTTAGCTCAGGTTTACACCATTTAAGCAAAACATTAGATACACCATCAATCCCCGCGTTTATACCCATAATGCAAATCCACTAGATCTTTTTCTTACCACCCGTCCTGAGCCTTACTTAACATCTGTATGCGCTGCCCTTGGTCGTTCAGATCATGGCCTCATTACCGTCTCTTCTCCCATACATCCCGAGTTTGCTGAAATCATGCCAGAACGCACGATCTGGCACTACAATTCTGCCGACTGGGATGGTCTTCGAAACTTCTTCTCTGCTTTCCCTTGGAACCCTGTCTGTTTTTCCACTCCCGATCCCTCCGAAATGTGCTCTCATATCACAGACATTGTTCAAGCAGGTATTGAAGGTTTCATTCCACATACCCGCAAGAAACCTAAACTCCACTATCAAAAGTCATGGTTCTCCAAGGCCTGTGACAAAGCCAGGCTCAAAAAAGCCCAAGCTGACAAAAGGTATCTTCAAAATCCTACACCCGAAAATCGTCATATTTTCACCGAGGCCAGAAATCAATACAACCAAACTATCTTATAGTCCAAAAATGCTTTTAACAACCGCATAAAAAATAAAGTGCTTTGCTGTCCCAACGGTGGCAAATCTTTCTGGTCAAAAACATTAGTCAGAACTTCTGTAGAAGCACTTTCCTCCCCTGACCTCTGACAACGAAGTTATCTCCACCTCTAAAGGGAAAGCAGAACTATTCGCCAAACAATTCGCTGCCAATTCCACCCAGATCCCTCCCCCCAATTTCGCTCTTCCAACCGCTAAGTCTGTACCACACAAAATGCCCGATATAATACTTAAGGTCAAACAAGTTAAAAAATTCTTCTATCCCTTGACACCAAAAAGTCCTCTGGTCTGGATGGCATACCAGCAATTGTTCTAAAGAAATGCGCTCCAGAACTTGCACCCATCTTAACTCGTCTTTTCCAGATCTCTTATGACAAGGGTATCTTCCCAGATAGCTGGAAGACTGCTCGTGTGCAGCCTGTCCCGAAGAAAGGTTCCAAGTCCCTTCCATCTAATTATAGACCTATCTCTCTTCTCTCCGTTGTCAGCAAAGTTATGGAGAAAGTAATCAACTTGCAAATTCTAAAATATCTAGAAAAACACAAAATCATCCATGACAGACAGTAGGTACGGATTGCGTCACCAAAAATCCACAACTTATCTCCTTAGCTTTGTCACACATAACTAGAACAAGTCTCTTGAATTTCATAGCGAATCTCAGATTGTTGCTCTCGATATTTCCAAGGCCTTTGACCAAGTATGGCATGCCGCACTCCTCAACAAACTGCCTTCTTACGGTCTTCCTACCAAACTATGTACCTGGATCGGCAGCTTCCTCTCTAATCGGCGCATATCTGTTGTGGTTGACGGTCACTCATCTAACTTCCATCTTATCAATGCTGGTGTCCCCCAAGGTTCAGTCCTGGCACCAACCCTATTTCTTCTTCACATTAATGACTTACTCTCCTCAACTAACAATCCCATCCACAGTTATCCTGACGATAGCACTCTTCACAGAGAAAAGAGAGGGTAGTTAGAACGCGCTTGGACGAGTGCGCATCCAATTTTATTGGAACGCAACGGAGGCTGATATTTTGACTGACAAAACTGTCACTTCCCCTACAAATTTGACGTTTTAAGCTTCCGAAAAATATGAAAATATGTAAACAACTAATTCTAGACTTCTTGTTATTTATATTGAAAATGTTAACAAGTCACTAATTCTGATAATTACTGTGATTCTGGTTTAGTGGAAGAAAATCTGATAATGTTACATGTTTAGAATTAAGTATTATAGTGATAGGAGCACACACAGACTTATCGAGCCCATTGTGCCCTGCAGTAATAAGTAATATTAATTATGAATTCTATCTCCAAAGTTTGTGATAGTATGAGTGGGTGGTGCAATTCCAAGAAACTGATACTAAACAAAGAAAAGACGGTGATGGTACACTTTTACAAAAACAAACCTAGTATAGACATCAACAACAGCTCTGATATGGTAAAGTTTCTGGGGACATACGTGAAACTTAAACAGACAATCCCTCAACATACGTTACTGAGTGCTTACTATTCGCTTGCCTATCACTACCTTGCTTATAATATAATACTCTGGGGTCAAGCAACGAACATTGACAGAGTTGTCATTACACAGAAACAAATAATATGACTGCTGTTTGGGCTCAAGCCCATAGAATTATGTAGACCAATATTTAAACAGTTCAAGATACTATACTGAAATATGCCATGTATGTTTTCAACAACAGTAGCAGTTTCAAGACGAATCAACACAACCACAGCTACCCAACAAGAAATGCTTCCGCTCTGCTAATCAGACTGCCCACTATGAAGGATCTCCACAATTTGCATGCGTTAAGATCTTTAATAAATTGCCAGACAAAATCAGATCAGTAGATAACATGAAAGCCTTTAAGAAGAGGCTGAAGGAATTACTACAAGACAGGGTGTTTTATAGCTTATCGGAATTTATAAATGTTGCCTCATAATATAATTTTCTTGTTGTGAACTGCCCGTTATATCTATTTGTGCTTGTACTTGACTTTGTATAGTGTTTATCTATTTGTTAATTCTTTGTATGTGAAGTTATGTTATACCATTTTACTCAGATTTGTAGGTACTGACGAAGCTTATATCATAACAATATATTATGTATGATCTTAAAGCAAATAAATAAATGAAATAAAGCAAATTTTTATGTTGTTTTTTAATTTAAAATTACTAGTGTTTAAATTTTTTTTTAAATTTTTTTTTAATTACCTACCACAAAATAAGATTATTATGATTTAAAATCTTAACTCCACCAAAGCCTAATCCTGAACCACTATTGTTGGATATTTTAGCACTACACAACGTTCATATTCACCAAAACAACATACAGTTTCTCAAAATACACTACAATAGTATGTGTGTACTAAAATAATTCCAGTTAGGTACGTACTTTTAGACATTAATTTAGTTTAAGGTACGGTGTAAGCAAGGTTTGAAAAAAAAACAAGTTTAGTATAAAACGCAGTCCAGTAGGTATTTTTGGGTTTATAAATCGATTTTTGGTTTAATTGGGTTTTTGAATTAAATGACTAAAAATTCACAACGAGAATTTGAAAAACAAATTACAATAATTGTTATTGGCTCGTACCAAAAAAGACGTTTATTGTAGGTTTATATTCAGCCCAGGCATACATATATACCTATTGTTTTTCTTTCTAATAATCAGTTAAACCAGATAAACAGTCGATGTACTACAAAATGATTACAAATGCTGTAGATTTGCACGGTAGAAATACCGTTTTAAATTTGCCGCTTTGCAATTGACATTTGTGTGTAAAAATGGCCGCCCAACAAATCTCTCCATCCGCGCAGAGGGGAAGCGATTTCTATATCCCCTCCTATTTCTATGACTCTTCACTCCAATCTTCATTTTTCCAGACAAGTTTCAAGTGGGGAGTTGGATAACAGACGCAGTTCTATGAAACCCAACCTATCCCTTTCCCAAGATCTTCAATTAATCTTAGACTGGGGTGCCAAGAACCTTGTTCAGTTCAACGCCTCCAAAACCCAGTCATGCTCCCTCTCACGCAAAAAATCTGGCAACGCTTGCCCCATCCACATGAATGGCCTAGCCCTACAAAACAACGAAACATTCGATCTCGTTGGCGTCGCTTTCGAACATGATCTCAGCTGGCACAAACACATTACTTCAGTAGCCACCTCGGCAGCTAAAAAGCTTGGTTTTCTTCTTCGAGCCAGAAAATAGTTCTCCTCTTCCAACTTATACACTCTCTATGTTTCTCAAATAAGACCTAACCTAGAGTACTGCTCTCACATCTGGGGAGCGGCATCACCTTCGACACTTAAGATCCTTGATTCTATCCAAAAAAGAGCCATTCGACGTATCAATGACCCAGTCCTCACGAGAAAACTCCCTTCTCTCGCTCATCGACGCGCCGTTGGGGATTTATCCCTTTTCTACCGCTACTTCCACGGATTTTGCTCTGAAGAACTAGCCGGTATTATTCCCCCCTTGAATGTCCCTAAGAGAACAACAAGAGGCGCGTTACGTATGCATCCCTTTACTGTCCAGCTACAAAAGCCTAGAACAGACCACTTCTCTCGCTCATTCATACCTAGGGTCTCCAGATTATGGAACAAATTGCCTGCAGATGTTTTCCCTTCCCGTCCCAACCTCCACTCCTTCAAATCCCGTGTCAATAGACTACATTTCCCTTCTCTTCAGACACCCACGGTACGTTAGTACTTAGGCTTGAAGTCTACGTGGGATGTCTTAGATAAAAAAAAAGCAGAATAAGAGTTCTTAAGTTTATTAATTAACCGCTGTCACTACTATTATTACTCCCGGAGTCAAGGGTAAACCCCTTAGCAAAATTATTAGCCACCATCTCATCAGAAAGCAAAACACCATCTTCAGATATAGCAATATTTCTTTTTTCAGCCTTTTTCTCTTTCTAATGCTATTTATAACAGACCACATGGCCCTAGCCTTGTTTTGTGTATGGTTAACAATGTTGTCATGATAACTTACCATAGCCACTCAAGTGCTTCCCTATATTTGCGATTATAATAAGTACTAATGTTCTTGTAACGCCTATAAAATTTAGCAATTTCACTATAGAGTGTTACTTTTTCTCTTAAATCCTGCAATTCTGGAGACAGTTTGTACCCCCTTGCTTTTCTCACATTCGAACTGACTCGCCGCACAGGAAAACATATTTCAAAGTAATACCCGGTAATACAATAAAATATTTGAAAAGGCATTAAATGCCGAATTTGGACAGTCAAGCTATAAAACATCATGCCAACTATCTGAGTTTAGGGACCGTTCAAAATACGCAATTCTGTTATCATCAAATGAGCCTTTACCTATCCATACATTTTGGTTTTGTTTCACATGTACGTCTGCATTTAGTCCCAATTTGCAAAATTTGAAAATAATGATAGACTATAATTCACAACATCGGATACAAACTCAACACCCTTATTAATTAAGAACTTATCAAAGCAAATACTTGAGGTTGCTGTTACTCTAGTTGGGACCCCTATAGTAATCTTTGTTCAAACAGACCAATAAATCCTTGAAAATAGTTAAACTCGCAGATGGCACCAAAAAATCCAGATTAAAATCACCCCCAATGATAATTTGATACTTATAATTAGATACATGTAACATAAGTTCCTGAAATGCATTCACAAAAATAGAAAAATTTGTATCCGGAATACGATACACAACACACACTTAACACTGTCCAGCCTGACACCTGCCACCTCAAACAGTCCCTCTACACAGTAGCTCAATAAATCCATGCCCCTAACATCAATGCCACACTCATCATTCTTGTAAATAGCAACGCGGCCATGAATTAGATTCTTACGACAAAAATAATTACATAGTGTAAAATTTTGCAAATAAATTTCTTTTAATTGTACCTCTCTCTGTCAATGTTCAGTCAGGCAAAGAAAATGGCAACTTCTATTTTCCAGTGTACCATCCAAGCGTAGAATTTTATTTCCAAGGCACATGTTCTGGTAACCTACAGCAAGTAAGCTATTCGTTACGAATTTTTTTTTTCTTGCCCGAGATTGGTAGTCCAGCATCTGTAGGCATCTTTGTTGTTTTTTTTTTTTCGTTGTTGGTGATTGTCAGTAATATCAATATTATTTTCAGCCCTTTCAAACACTGGTTTCCCAACTATTTTTACCCGGGTCAAATTATCATGTGTTACATATAAATTTTTCAAGTGATACTCACAAAAACATCTAAAGATATAATTTTTTATTATTGGTTTAAGAAGAACCTCTGTATTAAACATATTTGCACTAAAAAGATAGGAATTTGTGTCAACAAATTGGACGTGTGAGAAGTTTTGAGCAATTGAATACAACTTATAATTAAAATCAAACATTATATTATTTAAGACATTCCTATCTTTACAGTAAGTAGCACCCATTAATGATACATTGGTATAAGATAAATTGTCGAGAGCTGTACCAAGTACATCAGGTTTCCTCAGAAATTGAGAGCATGATTCTTTGGATTTATTAAGACAACAGTGAATTGCATCTTTGCAAATATTGTCACCAATAATAATCATAAGCTTTTGTTCGCGCGTGCCCAGAGCACCCCAATATAACCATCAAAAATAATATCCTATATATTATTTCTGATACGGTTCGATTTCGGAGGCTTGTTTCGGATATTCGATAGTTTCAAGTTCAGATACGGAGCTCCATAACATCCCTAATATTTATTTGCACTGACAGGAAGTGTATACAGTGCATGTATGGGCGTCATACATACACATACATACATATATTTTTTAACCCGATAGAATAAATTTCATTTGAAATATGGATGGACAACGAATATTGTAGTAAACTTTCATATTTTACATCTTCTATAAGAGAAATACTTAAAAATATTATAAAAAGTCCGAGGTGTATTGAAATTTTTAAAATTTTATATTGCCATTTTGTCAGACATAATTATATAGCCCTTTGATTAAAATAATGGGCGAGTTTTTCAATTCATCAATATTTAAAGCGCACTAATCGCATTTCCATCAAACTGTTTTTAAATTCATCGTATTTTCATCAGATTGCTCATCGGATTCATCATACTTGAAGACAATGGATGCGTGATGGGAAAAGTCAGCTGTCAGAGTTTGAGGTTATTAACATCGGCAAACTTTTAAATGTTTGGGTTTTAAAAAGTGTTTTATAACTGAGATTATGATTACGTCCTCGCCCGTTTAACAAATAAATCTTAAGTTAAATAATCTAGTTTTAGAAAATAATATTTTATCTTTTTAAAATCTTGCCCATCTAAAATCCATTGCCTTAACCGATGACGTTAATGACGTAATGCTGTCGCGTTTCTGGGCCCTTACCGTTGATCAGGCAGGCTCACACTCAGGGTGTCTTTCATTTTTCATTTTACGGTCTTGTACTGCACTAGCATACTAGCAAAGAAGTCGATCTTTGCATTTTCTAATATATTGTACATATTGTCGTACAATGGTGCACTTGTACTGTCGAAGAAATTCGACATATACTTATTGTTTTGTGTTAGTAGCCGAAAATTTCGGAGCAACACTGGGCGAAGTAGTTGACGCGAGCCACTGTATCTTCCCCATCCTTAACGAACCGATGGATGTAAGGTCTCATTTTGATTCTGGTAAAAACGTTGTCTGTTCTTCAGACACCCAGGATGTGAGTCTGCCTGATGTATCTAAAAATATTATCTTGACTGGTGACTTCAATGTCAATTTTATGGAAGATGACCGAAGATCACAGGACCTATGTAATCTTATGCAATCCAATGGCTTGCTTAAGACCGCTAACTTGCCCACCAGACTGAGTGTGGGCCTTGACAATGTCTTTACCAATCTAAACTGCAGTGTCCTTGCTTCTCAACCATTTAATCTTTACCATCCATCAGACCATTGTGGTATACTCTCAGTACGTGAATATCACAACACCAGTCTGGGAAAGATCCGTATAAACTATCGCCCCATAGCAGAACAAGGTCTTTTTCCCTATATGATAAGGTAGAGGTAGTAAGCTGGGATTTTGTTGCCAACCCGGATATTGTGGTGGAGGATAAGTTTGGGTTGTTGGTTGACTCAGTTACCTGTGCAGCAGAAGCTTCTCTTCCATTAAAATCAAGTGTAGTGCCTGCAGGGGGGCCTCGCACTGTCTCTGTCAACTAGTTTGATGCCTGGCTTAAGGAGATGAGGGAGGGACTGCACATGCTATTTCTCATTAATAAACAAAACCCTCTTCTCATGGCGTCAATTATGGTAAAAAATTATAAAAACCAATACAGGCGTGAATTATCTAAAGCTAAAAAAAGTGCACATGATCGGTACATACACACTACAGATCGACCCCAGTCTGCCATGTGGGACATTATAAACAGTAACTCAGAGATACATAACAAAACATCTGAACTACTTAATGCTCAAACTTTTAATAACTTCTTTGTAGGTATTGCTAAAGAAATCACTAATAAATTGCCAACTACAGATAAACACTAAACTGAATATTTAACTGGAACTTTTAATAGTGAATGTTTTTCTTTTAAACCTACGACATATAACAGTTTTAGACAAAAATAGGCCAGCTAAAGAACACTAAGAGTAAAGATTGCTTCAATATCAGCACTCAAATTTTAAAAAGTCTAAAAAATCTTTTAATAACTCCCCTTAGCAATCTAATTAATCAATGTATGGCTAGTAATGTTTTTCCTGCATGTCTTAAAATTGCCAAAGTAGTTCCTATACTTCAGAATAAGGGATCGGTTGATGATGTAAATAACTATAGGCCGATTTCCCTTCCTGTTTTCTCCAAAATTTTTGAGTCTGTACTAAAAGATCAAATCAATAATTATTTTGAAACTAATAACATGTTTTCTCAGAGCCAATATGGATTTCGTAACAAAAAATCAACTACTCTTGCCATAAATTCCCTTACTGAGCCGAGGGTATGGAGGAGGTGCTGGATACCTATGCCTCTTTCTTTGACCTAACAAGCATTTGACTGTGTTTCTCATCATATACTATTGCAAAAGCTGTAATACTATAATTTTAACCCCGATTCCATCATTTTAAAACAGTCATATTTGTCAAACCGTAAACAGTTTGTTTTTCTTGGTGGTAATAAATCTGGTGAGCAGAAAATCGTGCATGGAGTTCCACAGGGTTCTGTACTAGGCCCAGTCCTATTTTTGATTTATATTAATGACTTAGCAATATCACATAAAAATCGAATTCGTTTCGCCGATGATACCACAAATTATATAAGCTACCATCCCTCTGACCCTGTAAAAAGGTCACCCTCCATGAAGCACAGTCGAATATATAGAACAATGGTTCCTATCCAATCACCTGAGCCTTAATGAATCAAAGACCCAAAACTTCAATTTTTCTCAAAGACCCTTGAATCCCAATGTAAGAACAGATAATATGGTTAAATTCCTTGGTGTTTTTTTTGATACCATTTTAAACTGGTCAGAGCATGTCACCCAACTGAGTAAAAAACTATCTCAGATAACCTATTTAATCAGAAATCTTGCAAGGAGTGTATCATTGGAGGTATTGTTGATAGAGATGATACAAAATACTAGGAACAGTTACGAACGAGGAACAGATTATAACAGTTATCAGTTTAATAAAATACCTGTTCCAAGGCTTCGACTGTTCCAAGTAACAAAACGAGCGTTCTGCATTAAGAAACCATTCTCAGTTGGCAGCAATGCAAATTGCAACAGTTACTCATCTTCATGTCATCGGCCGCCTACGGCTAGCGCACATTGTACATAATAAAGTCGATTTTGGAATCACACCATAACATTATCATGCGTCGCGTTCGACATCGCGCCTTATAGAATACCGAACGTCAATATAGCCGAATATCGATTCACACTTTACGCCACGCACGCGAAATCATGCATTTATCAACTACTACTGAAAGTAAATAATATTGAATTCTTGATTGTGCTGAAATAACATTAATTTGGTTTTGTCGCATTCTGCGGAACTGTTCCTTTTGCATTTAAAATTTTTGCTGGCCTGTTCCTGTTGATCTGTTATTTTCAGTACTTAGACGTTTCCTGTCAGAATGAGCGTTTTGTTTTTTCTATATCACTTTTTTATATATTTTATAAATCCCTTTTCTTTACAAAAAAATTAATTACCTTAAATTATTATACTTGAACTTGTACTAAGAATTAATTCATGAAACAATCCAAATAATATACACATAATATGTATATGACAAGTAACACTATACTCCTTTTTAACATTAAGAATTTGAAATCCGAAGTTATTTACACATCCGTCGTAATTATATCTAAGTACTATTCCTATTCCGCGTTCTGGTGATTTTAAATTTCAATACCGTTGCATGTTACAAGCTATTCCGGGAATCTCAAGGTTACAACATTGGAACTGTTAAAAAGTAACATGTTTTTGGATTTGTTCCGTAAGCGGAACAAGTACGAAACGGAACTGTTATTAAAAAATAACAGTTTTTACCACCTCTAATTGTGACAGCTTACCATGGGTATTTTGGATCTAACATGCTGTAGATGCGTTCCGCGCCATGGTGGGGATAGGGTTTGGTGAGTGCTGTCGTAGCCACTTCAGAGAGCCTGGTTTACTGACCTTTCCTTCAGCATCCATTCTGAATTTGCTACATTAAACAGAATATGCAGTGTTTTACGCCACACTTTGAGGTTTACAGTTATGACACACGCAACAACAATAATATCCTACCCAACTTTCACAGGCTTGCAAGAACCATGAGGAGCACTGACTACTAATGTGTCTCGTTTTTTAATGTCCTACCACCTCCCATAAGAGAGTTAGAGGAAGGAATATTTCTGGGAAGAATGAGGCGGTTTCTGGTTATGAGCTCATTTTATTCTTTCCAGGAGTATCTCAATTCCAATTTTAATGAGTTATTTTAATGTGTTGTCTTTGAAAGTGCGTATTTGTATTGTATATAATGTATTTAAAAAAAATTATACAAATAAATGTTGAATATAGTTAGATGAAATATCTTAAGTGACAGTATTATATTATGTTTTTAATGTAAATTTTTAATCTGTTTTATGCCCAGAATGTGTTGTGAACAATTTATTATTTTTTCACTTGTAAAAGCACTTGTATAACAATTACCAATAAAAGCTTACTTACCATAGACTAAATAATACCTAGACGAACACTGCCGTGCAACGAACAGCGGGTTTCCCTTGAGACATTTGGTGGGTTTACTGGTTTATGGTTTAAAAGTTTGTCTACCATTATATAAATATGTATACTATGTAGCTACATGTATATATAATGGTGGACAAACAAACTTTTAAACCATAAACCAGTAAACCCACCAAATGTCTCAAGGGAGACCGGCTTTTCGGTGTATTCGGTGTCTGTCTATATTCTTTATAGTCTCTGTTACTACTAACCTACTTACTTACTATATATACGTAATATATATTTCTCTTGTTTTTAGTTGGAACTTTTTTGTGCTGTAAATGTACTACAATTTATATTCCTAGCTTTAAGACTGGATGGTTTTATACTGTGGTCATGGGAAGTTGTGTTTGTACCATTGTGGATAGTCATGTGTCTGTCGTTGGTAAGTGGGACCCATTTTATTCTTAAATTTTTATTTTCGAGAAATTTCAGAGTTTATAATAGAGAAACTAATTAAACACAAGTGACATAATATACCTATATACCTATAAGAAGTATTTCAGTAAAAGCAGATGTTTAATTATTGATTAAAAATTTGTGGGAGTTGATTAAATTAAAAAATACCGATGATGCTTTCCAACATTTTTTCAATAAAAATAGAAATGTCGTGTGTTGCTACTTTAAAGAGCAGACATTGTTCAGTCGCAAAGTTCTCTTAATTTTTAAATTACAGGCCATATGCCTCTGTTATTTAGTATCTATTTAGTAATGGTATAGCAACAGCTAATTCATTCAGTCGATTTTGGTATGTAGTTTGTCCTTAATCTAATAAAGTTTATATCTATGCTCCGAAATATCTATGTTTAACTGTTTTTCACTTTTTTCGTCAAGCCATTGAACAGTCTACAAATAATTGTTTTTGAAGCGCTGCACGCTGCACTACTAACAAATTCAATATAATGCTCTGCAATTCTAACATTGTACGAATGAAACCGTGACCGAGACACCTAAAATTGTTGAAAACATTTTGGTAACATTCTGTATTTAATTTTAAATATTATTAAATTGTTAGACACCAGCACATCGTCGGCAAAAATACTTACAAATGAATTTTTTAAAATACTACTTACTTCATTAATATAGGCTATGAACAGAAGGGGACCGAGGACCCCACCCCTAGCCCATTCTCAACCTTACTTGATATATTCAACTTTATTCTTGTGCAATACGACCTACCACTTAGATAATCTTTTAACCCCTCAAGTACAGTGCCGCTTGTACCATATTTCTCAAGTTTTTGCAGTAGTCTTTTGCGATCAATTGTTTCGAATGCACGTATCAAATCAATGAACGTACTGATCACTATTTTACGTTCATTAATGTCTTTCTTCCAAATGGAACAAACAAAATGGGGGCTCCCGAAATCCAAATTGTCCCTCATTCAATAGATTATTGTTTCTGAAATAGCTTCTCAACTGATCACATACCACTCTTTCCAAAATCTTGTCAATCACTGGTAATAAGTTTATAGGTCTGTATTCCGATGGCAAACTAGGGTTCCGTACCTGGGGAATGAGAATTATTATGCTATTTTTTATGTCATTAGGACACATGTTGGCCAAGGATATTTAGAAAAATACGTGATTTAATAAAAAAAATCGCTTTTGTTTATATATCCATTCAGAAATAAAGGATACTTTTCTATTAAACTAGGTGTACTTTTTAAAATGGTAGCATGTTTTTACATAACCTTATTGTTTTTACTGAAAAATGTTGAAAACCTTTTAAAAAAGCAAATACCCGGTTTTTAAGGTTAAGCAAATAGCCTGTTAGAGAAATCATTTTTCCAAACAGTAATTTTTAATATGCTTCTGCAATATATTAAGTATATTTTTAAATTATTTGGATAGTGCATGGCATACATTGACCCCAGCCTGTAAAATACATTTTCTTTTCAAATTTTGTTTTACCATTTAAGATTTGTAAGAAAATATTGATTTCTTATTTCACGATCATATCATTCGCTATTGCAAAAATAATGAGTGTATAAATAAAGAGATTTTTATTTCATAGAGCATGAATATTCGACATTTTTTGGCCGGTTTATGTAAATTAACTGGAGACTCCAAAAAGGTCATAATTGCACTTGATTATAGCTTTATTTCATAATTTTTTATTGCCTGGAATGTTGGTACTTCTGAGGATCGCCATAAAAATATCAAACATTGGTATGTATAAACAACAATGTAGATGTCTTGTCTTTTTAGGTAGGTGTACTATATACAATAATATTTGCTGCGATTCTGTTGAGAACTCCAGAAGTGAATGCACAACAGAGAAGGAGCAGCTTTCATTCTGCCTTAGGTTATACGTTTTTAGTGATTCCTATTTTAATATTTCAAGTGAGTATCTTTATTATTATCAGCGTAGTTAGTTCTAATTATTTTGACTAATTAATTGGAGAAGAGTATTCAGCGCCACATAACAACTATGTAAAATATAAAGGTAACTCCTATAAGAGCGCATGAAAAAGTTTTACATACAACCAGATATACAAACATCAGTGAGGAGGTTTAACACTGAGGCCGCAAGTATTTTTACATCAACAGATGGCAGTGGAAGAAAGACGCCATATTGTTTTAGACGCAGGGTTGCCAAGTGTACCGATACATCGGTTGATCTATTGATTTCTTCTATAATCTACCGAATTCCTGATTTAATCATAGAATCTAGCCATAGAGGAGAAGAGCACTTTATTTGTCGATGTTTACTTGATAGTTTTTTATATTAAAAATGCAAAGAGATAAATTATATGCTAGTGCAATAAAAGAACGCCAAAAAACTCGAGGGAAAGGGACTATATTTGATTCTGGTCCAGATGCGAATCAAAAATAATGCCTTTACCTCGTTTTTTTGACGGTCTTTTATTGTACCAGCAAAGAATTTATTTCTTTGTATTTTTAATATATTACCCATAGATCGAAATAATTTCCCATTAGTTTTATGTTACAAATAAAATGTAAGATACATACTTATAACATTGTACCAGTCGGCCGAAATACTGAACACACTTATTTACACCTTTATGTACTGTTTATGTCGTAATTGGCGACTCAAATTAAGAACGTGGCGTACTCTTCAGCCGATTTGCTGACTACTATAACGGAGAATGTTTTCGATTCTTCTTTGTCTTCATTATCGTGTTATTTGGCGACTTTGTCAATTTTTGTCGTCTAGTGAGCCCTTCTTCCCCATTAAAAATGAGCTGATTGCAGCTGGGTTTCTTAATTTGAGTTGCCACTAACCTCTTTACGGACAACAAATCAGCACATTTCTAAGACCACACTGAAAATCACGAAAACAACGAAAGCCTATTTACCCTCTTGCTGGTCCTAAAGAATTCTGAACCATTCTAGCAGGATACAAGGCACATAAAAACAAGAAAATAAAAGACTTGTAAATTCTAGACATTTTTTCATAGGCGTTCCTTGCAGAAAACAATTAAATCAAATATTCTGCAAAGTCCACCTTCTTTCATGGGCGTAACATGTGAAAATTAACCAAGGTATTAAATTGAAAACTAATAGAAAATAAACCTAAAATATTAAAACACACGAACATTAACTAAAGCTAAAAAGTCTATACAACTTCTGGGAAGATTATAACAAAATAATCATCCGTAATCTTATTTTCGAGGTTTAAAGTTTTAGTCGTTATTAGAACCCTTGTGAAAAATCTTTCCCTAAGCGTTCGTAAAAAACCTGCAGCCGGACCATATCGATTTATCGAATCTTATTGCGGACTGTGGTCTTCTTTTGAGAAAGTCGTGTATTAAAGAAAAAACTTAATTAGTTACAAAAGAACTTTTCATTAAAAAAATGAGACTAAAATAAGATTATTTTTATATCATTTTTGATGCAGCAGTTTGAGTAACATAGTGGCAGGCCGTGTCTCTAAAATATATGAAAAAAAAATCAAATTGGAATACAAAATTTGTTTTTTTTTTGCAGACAAAGAACAAAACACCTGTGGGGCCAAGTAGGGAGATGGAATTTTTAATCCGTATATTCATTTAAACAATTTCATCTAACATAACTTGCGGGGTACCACTTTTTCTGTTCTGTGGAATAGGTTATTTACGCGGACTCCAAAAATTTTTAAAATAATAAAATTCACAGGCTAAATCAATGCTTTTGACCCAACTAAACCATCTTTTCCTTCTTTATTATACAGCGTGTCCAGAAACCATCTTAACAAATGGAAAACTTTTTTATTTTTGACTACGGAAAAAAGTTATTCTTCATAAAAAGTTCTTGTTGAAAAAATAACACTCAAATCAAAAATTTTGACCCAGCATATACGGGGTGTCAAAAAAAGTAAAAACGATAAATGTAGAAGAAAAACTATCTTTAATTTTAATTGCAAAGAATTTACAATAACGTAATAAAGCGTCGTCCAGAACTGAAAAGTGATCGAATATGAAATTTGACAAAATAGCTTTATGCATATGTATATACCTTTGAATTTTTTGAAAAAGCGTTTTGAAATACGTGTTTTTTAAATAACATACTACCAAAATAAACAATAAAAAATTACTGTTTTAACTTAGGGTGACATTTTCCAATCGCGTCAATGGTGGCCACCTAAATTACATTTTGACATGGTTTTTCGGCTTTAAAATTTTTAACAATAACGTTACGAGTATGAGCATATTAAATATATATTCATATCCTGTAAGCAATGTTTAGTCAATTATTTATTAAAGTTTCAACGTGTATAATGATTTCATTTGGAATATTAATATTTTAAGAGATCTATGGTCTCATTTTTTTTGTCACTAGGACCTCAATATTCTTTTTAAATATTGTTTTCCTAAAATAAATCATAAAATATCTTGGAACTTTTAATAATACGTTAAGAAATACCCATTGAATATGAATCTACGGTTAATATTTTAATATTGTGAAAATATTCATACAAATGAAATATAAAGCAAAAAATTATACTAAAATCAAATTAAGTTGGCAATAAATGGGTGTGGTCGGCAAATGCAGCCGTAAAAGATAAAAAATATTTTCGGAACGTTTTTCATTCATCTAGTTTACCTGGAAAAGTACAAAGTAAGGTATGATACCAAATGAAACTTTGACAACTAATTCTTTTATTTGTAAATGCTGACAGTTGCGTTTCATTTTTATTAAATGTGGTGCTTAAACTTACCACGAAGGAAAAAATTGAAATACCAAGTATTATTTGTTGGGAACCACTATAAAACATGCACAGAGGCTCCTTAAATTTTTAATGAAAGACATCCGAATAAAATAATAAGCCCTGTGACTGTTGGAGATATTGTTAATAAATTTAAAAGTACCGTATCTGTAAGCAATACATTTTCTGACAAGCATCAGGTTTGGCGAACGGACGAAGATACCAAATTAGAGGTTTTGCAAGCTGTCGTGGAATATCCAAAAATCTCAGTGAGAAATATTTCACAAATTATTACACGACCTGTTACAAAATCCACTGCCCAAGTTATTTTAAGGAAAAATCATTTTCACCCATAAAAACCAAAATCTCTTCACAAACTGCAGCCTAGAAATTTTAATTCACTATTTTTGTTTTGGTCTTGGTTTCAACGTGAGGTAGAAGATGACCCATTTATTGCAAGATAAATATTATTTTTAGATGAGGCCACGTTCACCTCAAACCTCAAATGGAGTGGTGCATTCCTAAAACTGTAGGGGGTTGAGTGATGAGAATCTCCACTTTGTAATTGAGTGCCGTGATCAGTATTCTTTCAAGACAAACGTTTGGTGTGGTGTTTTTAAGAGAAAAATTGTAGGGTCATACTTTCTTCAAGAAAATATTTCCGGTCAAATTTACTTGAACTTTTTGAACACGGCATTATTTGAATATTTTCATCGACTACCACTGGATATAAGAAACACACTCTGGTTCCAACATGACGGTGTTCCATGTCACAGCCCTGCAAGAGTTGATTTAAGTGATATTTTCTCAACAAGCAGAACTTTTTTATGAAGAATAACTGTTCTGTAAAGTCAAAAATAAAAAAGTTTCCCATCCTTTAAGATGGTTTCTGGACACGCTGTATAGGGGAAGTAAATCAATCATGACTAAGGTGTACCAGCTCGGTTACATTCCCAGCCAAATGTGTTAGAATAATTTATAATTTACATGATAGTATGAATTAAATACGGAGATGACGGTTCCAGTGGATTCATTGTTCGTATTATAAAATTAACAATAGAGTTTTTCCTAGAATCCGTAGTTTCATCGACCGTTAACCACACTTTTTTTATTGTTAATTTGAGCAATAATGTTGTCTTTATAACTTTCGCGCACACGCAGTAAATACCTTCGCAACGTTGTTTCGCTTGGCAATTTCCATTGTGAAGCATATTTGTCCCAAAAGTGGCGAAACGGTTGTTTGTGAACTGTTTTAAATGATATTACACGCACTCATCATAAATATCAAGCCCTAAAGAAATCCGGCAAAAGGTCTTTGGCCGCTTTTTTATATTTGTGTGCTTTACTTTTTATATGAGTGCACATTTGCTGTTTATTACATACTAAACATATTACGTGTGAGCCATTGTACTTTAAATCTGGAAAATCCGTAATAAATTTTTTTACACTAACACTACACAAGCGTTTGTTAAACCGTTTTTCCTCAGCCATGCTCTCTTAATGCTGATGACTGATGTCCGCAACTAATAAAAAAAACAATACAATATGCTGCCACCAAAATCTGTTGACTTAAAAATGTGTTATCGTAACGACGAATAAATACAAACTTTGAAAGACAGGAATAATGAGTGTACAGGAGTTACCGTTATATTTTAGGTGTTATGTGTTTAGCGCTTATTACTACTACGTTTTTTTTAACATTGTTGTTGCTCAGTTATTTGCTATAAAAACCAACGACTTATATATATATATATATATATATATATGATTGTTAAACGAAAGGTACAAAATAAATTTTGGTTTTTCTCAACGAATATACATCTTTTTTTGTATGTACACACAGTCCAAAGTCTCTTTTTAAATAATGCATTATGATTTTGAGTTGCGTCTTTTTCAGTGATGTACTGTTTGTGAGATAACGACCAAATAAAGCTATGTGATCTGTTAAAATAGTTTTAAAATACAAGAACGCGTAAAATTGACGCCTTTGGTTAGATATTTTCAATATTGTTGACTTTAATTAATGTAAATATTGTAGTATGGTATGATGTTTGATCTTCTGTTTAATTTCAGGTATTATTAGCTAATAAATTAGATGAAGACATTCGAATGTCTTACACGGCGGTTGTTAGTCCACTTTTCATATCGTTCATCACGTTAATATTGATGTCGTTCAGTGCCAAAGGAGCAAATAAGTGTAAGTATCTGAAAATCATTTTTTTTTAACGAATCGACTTCAAAAACCCTCGAAAAACTGTTTAATAATATTTTTACTCACACGTTTATTAATGAATGATGTTTAAGTTCAAGTTCTAAACTTTGAAGCATATAATTTATGCATAGTCATTACGGATTCTTATTATATTACAAATGTGCACACTCCTTAAATTTAAACATAATAAGGAATATGCATCTATATTTTTTATTGCATAAATAGTTTAAGGAAGTCACTACAAACCCAAAAATATTTTGAAGAAAATTACTAATAGGATAATTTAGCTAAAAAAATTACTTCTTGGTATAATTTATTACAATTTAAAAAGTAGCCATTTGCCCTTAGTGCCAAGTGACGTCAGGAGATAAGCAAAAATAAGTGTCAATCCACATGTTAACGTAAAGCTTGACCTAAAGTTGAACAGGTTTGTTATTCAACACAAAGAACATCCACATTTCCTAGCGTCACATACTCTATCCGATTTATTGTTTCCTCTTCGCATTACATCAACCAATCGGACGAAGAATTTAACTTCGAAAACAAAGGTGTTCGTCTGGACGAGTAGCATGTGGAGAGCCGCCTTATTTGCCCAGACAGTAATAATTGTTCTTTGTGTTATGGTTGCTTTTTTATTACATTGTAATTTATTTATAATTGTTATTAAACAATGAAATCTATTAAAAAACTACCCTATAAATATTGTATTGTGCCAATGTGCAAAAATACCACTGCAGGTGCCCTGAAAACCTCATTTTTCACTTGGCCAGAACAGCCGATGTTGGAAGAAAGTACATACCTACCTAGCGTACAGTTAATTAAACCTTTTTCGTAAATAGGTACCGCAAAAGTGGGTGACTTTGATATCACTTTTGACATATATGTCATTGTAAGAGCAAACTGACACAAATGTGGTTTGTAGAAAAAATTGAAAAAGCTGCATATATTTCAGGGAAATAATTTACCAGTTTATATATCAGATTTGATTTCTGATAAAAAAAATATAAAATACAAAATTTCAAGTCACATCGCCTTAAAATGCATCTATAGAGCCAGTGACACTTCGTATAGGGTGAATTGAAATAAAACTATTACACAAATTGAGAAAAAATATTTATTCAAACTTTAAAAAATCCTAACATAAACATTTTTATGTAATAAATATGCATTAAAAAAAACGCTACATACAAATGCTCTTATTCGTATTATATAATTGCAGATAAAGCCATTTCTAATGTCTCGGGACTGTTACCCCGATAACTATGCCATCTTTTTTTAGGAAATGTCATTAGAAAGAGAAAGCACAATATCAAATATGCCAAATCGCAGACCGTGTTGTTCGCTTACACTCTATTCCGATTCCGTTTTCTCTTTGCACTTTGCATTAGTAACCACCCGATGCGAATTTATTTTGATTCCGAATCCGTATTCAAGTTCTCGGCCGGTTCCGGATAATCCGGATTCTTTTAATATTCGGATCCAACGGATTTTTGGATACGTATCCTTACATCACTAGTCGAAACACACTAAAAGCAGGTTGCCCGCTTTCAGTTAGTCGGCACCCACCGCCTAAAATGCGCCTTATTTTTAAATTGTCAATAGCCATGTGCTATTGACAAATTGACAAAAACAAGGCGAATTATAGGCCCTGGTCGGCACCAACTGTCAGATAGCGTACAACCTGCTTTTATTGTGTTTCCACACTTAGTGTCCCGCTTCTGGGCAGTCGGGGCCGACCGGGCCTACAATTTGCCTTATTTTTTAAATTGTCAATAGCAATGTGATATTGATAATTTGCTTTGTTTATTGTCAATTAAAAACTTGACAGTTTAAAAACTAAGCAAATTACAGACCCGGTCGGCGCCGACTATCTGAAAGGGGACCTTCTTTCTCTATGTTTCGACGCTAAGGTCAAGAGCGCAATGTGATTTTTTAGTTGTGCTACTGATACAATTTATATTCGGCCAAGACAGTTTTAAAGATTTATAAGTGAAGGTATTTGAGGAAACCAGCAAAATTTAAATTGCAACCGGCGGCAAAAAACCTTGGCGCGGCCCTGGATATAGATTCAAATTTACTCACGATTTTAGGCGATGAGGTATCTGGAGCGAAGCTATGTTAATCTTTGATCGTACTAAATGGGGCCATGTTTTAAAGAAAAGAAAACGTACCAACGACCACCAATTTTTTTATATTTTTTTGGGGCATCATGTAAGGTAAAGACCCGCCTTAAATATTGTAAAAACACAAACTATCAACTAGGACTAGGTTAAAACCTTTTTTTTTAAATTATTCTAAGGTGATATCCCCAACCGAAATAGCGAGGGTATTGCGGATGGTACGTATTAATCAAGGTCAAACACATGACAGTGTCTAAAGTTTGAACTCCCGTGCCGTTCGAAGCTGGGAGAATTAAAAAAAACAGTGCGGATTTTTATGAAGTCACCACGCTACTTCGAGTCACTCACTTCGACGGTATCTATAAAGGTCAGTATCGTCCAATTTAAGTAAGCATATATTTGGCTTTATGTTTATTTTTATGTTATAATAAATAATAAATATTTGTAACGAAATTTTAAAGACAGATAAGCGGCCATCCATCATACAAGCATCAACTTTCAGCACATTATCTGATTGTCTTTGCACACAATTTGTTCCGATCATTATTAAACATTCGTTTTATTCAAATAATGTTATGTTTCTTATCCACGAAATCTCCTAACCTCTGAGAGATAATCAAGAAAATAAATTAACACTGGAATTCACCATGTACTAGCCATTACAACACTTTTATTTACATGACATGTAACGTCAGAACCAATAGTATCATGTTTTGCAAGTTTCGAATTTTGTATAAAAATTTGTAGTAATTTTTTTTTGTTAATAAAGACTAAAATAAATCGATAAAAACAACCACCATAATTCAGGTAGAGTAATACAAAAAAAATGTCAGGTTTATTTGAATTACTATGCTTTTCTGAAGTTGGTTCATTGTTTTGAAAAAGAAAAAATATTTCGTAAACTCTAGTGCAAATACTCAACTACTAGTGGATCAGTTGAGTAAAATTGGATTGTTAGGTTCTGAAGACCCCGAAAGGAACATATTACATATTATAAAGAACATTTTCAGTGCGCCATACTCTTAATTTCTCCTCTCAATCCCTTATATTCTCATTAAATTTTTAGTATTCAATATTAATTTTTTTGATCCCAAAATTATTAAAAAGCGACACACAAAAAATACTCACCTACAACAGGTGAAAAACTTGGTGAAAATACTGAAATCGAAACGAGAACTGCTCCAAGACGGCCAACTTTTACACAATTAGTAACTGTTTTTTTTACTTTAATAACCGAAAAACGACATATTACCCAATATTTTTAAAGAAAAATTCCGTTGTCGCACTTATCCCCTCTCAGTCCCTTTATTTTGCTATGTAAAATTGGATTCTCTGACCCCATTATCCTAAAAATGACAGGATTCCCAACGTCAGGTAAAACAGGAAAAACAGGGAAATGTCAGGGAATTCAAAAACCGTCAGGGAAAACGAAAATTTTTAGTAATAGTCAGTAAAAATAAAGATATTTTTCTTAAAGTCAGAGAATTTAAAAAGAAGTTAATTTTAGTTTTCAAATTAGTAGGTACGGTGTTTTGCGGTACCGCCTCGTATCTGTCTTATAACATCTCGAGGCAACCCGTTAACCATCCATATAGTTTCGCATTCTCAGAGAAAGACAGCTTGTTACACTATAAATATATTAAATAAAAAATAAAATAAATATATTAAATAAAAAATAAAATAAGACATGCATCGTGCAGTGGATATTTTGTCCCGTCCTTCTAACCAGTCGAATTCGTTATTATTAGACGAAGAAAGAATTAAAAGTAAGATGCAGAATAGATCTCATCCACAATCTTTCCGATCGTTTTCGCATTCCTTTTTTTTTTTCAGCTAAAGTTGCGTCAGATCGCGGTTCTGGCGCGTATTTTGTTGATTTACCCTAACTTTTACCTCAACTTTATGCTTTATGTTTATTCTAGTGATGTCCAGTTCGCGTTTTTCGTAAAGTTAACATATTCGTATGTATTCGTTTTAAAATTTTGGTGCGATGCGATGTCAAGTTCGCGGAGAAGAACAGTTTTTAAATGTGATTGGGTCGATCCAGATGTAAATCCTCCAGAATGGGGCAAATATTTGAAGCCAGTAAAGAGTAACCAATATCAGGCTTACTGCAGTTTATGCTTTAAAGTAATATAGCTTAGCAATATAAGGAAGAGGGTAATTGCTAGCCATTTTAAAAGAACCTCATTCAAAAAAAATTACATGCAGTAAATACCAACAATACCGTTTCGGCTATGCTGTCTAACGCCAAAAAATCTGATAATATATCTCGAAGAGAAACCACTGCTACAGATTTTGATGGTCTGTGTAGTATAGGTAACGTAGTTTCCGAGACTGTTTCTGAAAGCACTCGATCTATTCCATTAAATTCGAGCTTTTTACAATTTTATGTTAAATGAAAACGTTGTTGATGCAGAAATAAGATGGTGCTTAAATATGGTATACAATCACAAATCTGTTAATTTATTGGACAAAGATGTTGCCGCAATGAAAAGTATGTTCCCTGGCAGTATTATTGCAAAGAAAATGTCACTCAGTTCTTCAAAAGCTGCATCCTCTATTTCTTATGGCCTCGCACCATATTTTAAAAACTGTCTTGAAAAAGCTGCAGTCAAGTGTGATAATTACGTTGTCTGTTTTGATGAAGCACTAAATAAGATAAGCCAAAATTGTCACACGTATATTTTAATCATGTATTTTAATGAAAAAAGTCAGTGGGATAAAAAATTAACAAACGGGACTATAAGTATTATATGTATGTTATTAAAAATATGTTTATTATGTAAGTATAAACTTGTACACCTATGATAATATAGCACATTGTATATAATTTTCGTTAATAAATCTACGTGTGCGCAATGTATGTATATAAATCCTTTGTAAACATGTAAAATATTTGTAGTTTTTCATTGGTGAATGAATGTTTAAACATTATGATATTTACATTTTGCTTTTTAGAATATGATTTATTGGACTTAATACAAAAATAGACATAATAAACTGTCTTAAAAAGTTTTTGTTGTCGTGTCAGGGAATTTCTGTAGAACTGTCCAGGGAAAACAGCGAATTTCCTTTTAACAAATCGCTGGGAACCCTGAATGATATAAACTAAATTTTATCACGTTTCACCTCATCTCATCTCACCTTCGGCCTTGATAACGTACAAGACGACGATATAACATTTTTGGCCAAAATTTTTCAGGTGCTCTATTTGATCTCCTTTCACCCCCTTTCTTGCACCCTCTATGATGTGAGCGGATCTAAAGCTTTTCTTGGTTTATCTAGATTCTTTTCCAAAGAATTTTCTCTAAATCGGTTCAGTGGTTCTCGAGAGAATTGCAAACATATATACGGTTAAAAAAATTTCTCCTCCGCTATATTTTATACCTTCTCTTCCTACTGTATCAGAATTATATGAGCGGCCTAGTTCCAAAGTGTACAATCTCCAATTTTCAACAAAAATGAGATGGATGGCGTTTCAGATGTAATTGTTATCGCTGAATTGAAATAAACCATCATTTCGACCAAAACGGTTAAACTCCAGTCTATGTTTGGTGTAGAAAATTAGGATTAGTTTCATAACGTACAATCTCCAATAATAATTTAGTTTCAAACCGTACAAACTCCTAACTCGTCACTTAAAGCAAAACGTACAAGCTTCAATGCATAATACATTATTATACAGTCATTTTCAAAGTGAGAAATATTTCTTTCGCGCTAAAATCAGCTGTTTACGTGTTGTTTTAACAGGTTAAAACTTTATGGTAAAAACGTTTAAAAGCATACCCGTTTATGTTAGTTAGCTGAGTCTAAAGTATGTGTGTTAGTTAAGTCTAAATATAAAATGTTCATCTGAATTAAATTTTATATCCAAAGTGAAAAATCTTCACCAATAAATTTCATAACATACAATCTCCATATCATTTTTGTACATATTTTCGCAAAAAAATCCCTTTTTTTTGCGAGAACTTTTTCCTAGAATTCCATAAAATATCTATGGATAATGACAACATCTCAATGGAATATTCAGATTCTAAAAAGAAGGCAGCACTAAAACCTTCCGGGAGGACTGCTCTCTCACAAGGTAGTGTAAACCTCATCCAGATACGTCGTTTTTCTCGACGAAATCGCGAACATACAGACATACAAGTCAAACACGAAACCTTTTTTTAAATGGATTAATAGCCCTGTTCGCACAAGAGTCACAAACCAGTCGGAGCCAATGAAATTACTGGAAACCAGTCGGCAAACTGTCACGTTACCAAATACCTAAAATTTGATTGGCGCTGATCGGTTTGTGATTCCTCTACGAACAGAGCTAATATTGTATTATTACAAATTTCTCATTCTCTAGGGTGGTTCGGCATGCGCAAAGACTTCTGTTCCTTCCTCCTGGGTGCCTGCCCACTCCTGCAAGAGTACGGCAACATCGCTTACCAACCGGAGCGTCGTCAGAATGGCGTCGAGCTGCAGCAGCAGAACGGCAAACATGACGGGCACATCAAAAAGGCGGATTTCATGAAACCTGTCCTGCCGATCATAAGCATTGAGATGCCAGACTGAATTTAGTTAGGGTTCAAATTTTAAGGAAAAAATGGTTGATACGGGACAAAACAGGGCTAAATGGGCTTGAAGCGCTTTAATAAGTTTAAAGTACTTAAAATTTAACGATTTTTTAAAGCTACTGAATTCTGCAGAGTCTGAAAAAACCTCGGAGTCAATTTTTGGTGATTCAGACGCTTTAACATATTATCGTTCTCAAAGCGACGTACATCAGGTTCTGCGAGAAATTCTTGAAAAACAACCTTTCAAAAATATTTTTTTCAAAAATTAATTTTCGAAAATACAATTTTTGAAACATATCTTAGTTTGAAAACATATTCGTCGAAAATACTTTTTATGGAGATTGAACTTTGAACTGAAATTGAACCTTGAAAACCCGAATTGTTAGTAGGAAAAACGATAAAAGCTCCTGGGCCAACCTAAGCAAACCTGAGCAAAGCTGCACACATTCACCTTTTTTGTATTTCGCCAGGTTTGCTTGTCAGGCTTTTTTTATGTTATAAACCTTGAAAATCTTATACCAGGTATCCAGAAATGGGTGTCCCTTTTTGAAGGCTAATTAGAAATTTTCTTGAAGTTTTAAAAATAATTTATAAAGGCAAACATACACAGAATATAATATGCGGATTTTGTTTTAAAAATTATATTGTCGAGACGCCTTCCATTTCGGTCAAAATACTTGCTAAACACATCTCAGGTGGTATTCCATTAATTTCTTCCCGTATTTTTTATTTTAACTTGTACAAAGTGATAGGTCTATCAACAAAAACTTTACTTTTGAGGTATTCCTACGAAAAGTAAGTCCAGTGAGGTGAGATCGGGAGACCTAGCCGGCCAGTCTACATTTCCGAAGCGGGGATGATGATCTTTTCCAGAAATAATTCTCTAACGACTTCTATAGACGCTTGGGCTGTATCCTGATTGAAGCCATCAAGAAGTACCAAAAAATTTGGAAGCATTGCACAATAATGATCACTAATTACAGTATGGGCTACGCCGCGTCGGTTCTCCCAAAAGTACGGACCGATAATTCCTGAAGCCGACATCGCACACCACACAGTTATCTTTGGCATATGTAGGGACGTGTTTTTTCCTTAGATTGTCTGAAAGATTTATTGTTTGGGTGTTACCACAGATCCATATAGCTACGCAACAGATAAATACTCCAATGGTCTACGCGCGAGGTATGAAATGTTCACCGGCTTCGAAAAGCGGGTGAACCAGTTCAATGACCGATGCATTTACGTGTGCCGCATTGCCAAGTTGTGATTAAATCTAAACGCGTTCAAGCGACTGGGATCGACGGCAATTCATTTCTCTCAAAGCCTTCGCTGCGCAAAGATCGACGCCGTGAATAGCAACATGCGATGCGTCCGGGAGGTGCTAAGTGAGGTTATTTTAACTGGAAATTCAAGAAGAAATTACACAGTGAGATTGTTTAGATTTCCCATCAAATTTCTTGTTTTGTGATTTTATAAAAAAATTGTTATATAGTATATTATGTATTCTGTTTACAATGTTATGTTCAATGTTTCGTTAAAAATAAAATCATAAATATTTCACGGTTCGAAGATAGTATTTTTAAATATTTTAGCAGCTATACAAGGGGGCCCACCATTTCCGACACGGGGACATTAGGGGAACAATTTAAAATTATTTACACACATACACGGTGTCCCAAAGGAAAGATCTGATACAATTTTAAGTTTTTTTTCGAATGTCCTGTTTTTTATAACATTTTCGATTTCTAGAGACCAAAATAGGGTAAATTGACGCACCAAGTCTTAGTTTTTGGAATATTTTAAAATTCGTATCGCTGCGATTCGAATCGGCGTGCCAAACTGATAGTCTATGGCCGAAAACGGTCGTACCGAACCGTCCGTTCTAATATCTGTCGAAGATTGAATTTCAACACGACGCCACAGCACATCCGACGGTTCAAATTACCGATGCGAATGGAAAAAAAAGATCGCAGTCTGTTGGGGTCACCCGCCGCGTTTTTCCGTTTTCATCAGTTGAGGTTGGACTTTTAAGACAAAGTAGTGTTTTCATCAAAAAGTTATACGGGATGTTGAACATATTACAATATTCTGCATTTATACCAAGGTGACCAATAACTTCCTTATTTTAAATGCCACCTTCTGTATACAGGGTGTTACAAAAAGATGTTAAGAAATTTTAAAGGCAGATCCTACATCTAAATATGAAAATAAGTTTACATAGACATGGATCCTTAAACGCTTCTTTTTCGAGATATAGGGTGTTTCTGTGCGGCAATCTTCTTAGATCTTTCAAAGGCCTACGACTGTCTGGATAGGGAGTTATTGCTTAAAAATCTCGACATAAGTACTTATATGGTGTCAGGGGAAATGCCAAAAACTGGCTTGGGTCTTATCTGGGTGACAGAAAGCAAACTGTATCAATTACAAAGAATGGAAAAACAAGCAAATCAGAAATAGAAACCAATAATATAGGCATAACACAGGGAAGTGTTTTGGGACAGATTCTTCTTATTATATTTATCAACGATTTGGCTTACATAACAGACAAACACTATCAACATATATTGTCAAATATGCTGATGACACTAATTTAATTGTAGGTGGTGAAAATATAGACGAACTCACTAAAGCGAAATATTTTTTTAATCTTGCCAATGAATGATTTACAAAAAATAGATTAATTTGTAACAAAGATAAAACTAATATTATTTTATTTAGAACAAAACAGTCAACCGTAGAAAAACCACTAAATTTAGTAGTTGATAGTAAAGAACTCCCATTTTCAACAGAAGCCAAATTTTTAGGGCCTCTATCAATGGGCATATCGACTGGTCATATCATTTAAATAATTTAGAAAAAAAACTGGGCTCTGTTTGTTATGGCATCCGAATCATGGGTAGGTATATATATATGGGAGAAAAGACTCAGAATGCTGTATTGTTCAAATTTTGAGTCTGTTTTGAGATACGGAATTGTTTTTTTGGGGAAGGCACAACTCAATCCAAAATATTCTTGTAGTCCAAAAACATGTGATAAGGGTTATCAAAAAAATGAAGTATAGAGAAAGTTGTAGGGGTGAGTTTAAAGACTTGGGAATACTTACTGTTTATGCCGTTTATATCTATGAATGTTTGGCGTTTTTCTTTAAGCATAGAGATATGTTATATGTTTAATCTAATAGTTATCATAAATATATATAGAACACGATCTTTAAATGTTTTATATCCAATACATAGACTAGCACTTACAGAAAAATGTCCTCATTATATGTGCTTAACACACTGCCAAATGAAATTAAACAAATAAACTCACAAAAACATTTTAAAGTTAAAATTGGGAAACTGTTAATTAATTTAGAACCCTGTAGTCTAAGCGATTTTGTTAATTGAGCTTTATGTATTTCTTTTTTTGACGTCATTTCTTTTTGTGTTCCCTGTTTTGTGATCAAGCCTTGAAATAAAGAAGTTTATTATTATTATTTAATATTTTCACACCTCAAGTATTCCGAAGAGGTCTATAGGACAAATATGCGAAGACGATTTAGAGCATGTATTAAGCACGGAGAAGTCATTTCCAGCATCTACCATAAACTAAAATCAAAATGCACAGTTTTCTGAACAAAAATATTAAAAAAAAATTATTATTTGTTTTTATTGTAAGAAATAAATTACTTTTTATCTCGAAAACGGTGTGTCTGAACAAAAAAGCTTAAGAGACAGTTTTCACGCAGAATTGATTGGACTTCAAAAAATAAATACCAATTTTTTCAAAAAATCAGTGGCGTGCCATTTTTTCGCTAAAATAAAGAATTTCCCCTCACGAACGTCACTGATGCAAGTACTTTAGAAAATAAATTTTTACACTTAAAGGTGCCCTTTAATTACATACTGGCGTGTACCAAAATTCATGTCAATATCTTAACGCATTTTCGAGAAATTAAAAAGAAACATTTAAAAAAGAAAATATTAAACACCCTGTATCCCGAAAAAGAAGCGTTTGAGAATCTGCCCTTTTAATTTCTAAACATCTTTTTGTAACACCCTGTATAATAACGTATTCAAATGCCAAATACAATTTTCTCTAACTTATTAGATTTCTCTTTCTCTAATGGTTTCCTATTTTTTTTTAGCAATTTCTTTGTTTTTAAAATAATACACTTCCGTGAAAACAGGTCGTTTTGACACAGCTGTAATAATAAAAATTATTTTTCTATTTAAAAACATGATGTGTTACCGTATGGTATTTAATTAATAATAAACGTAATCATCATCCAAGAAAAATTACCCTTTTTATTCTAAAAATAAATCTAATATTAAAATAGTTATAGTCTGGATTTCTTTAACTTTATTATAAATTAAGAGCCTACATATATTTAAAAAGTATTGTGCAAGAACAAGAAGTCTTGTGCTTATCTATTATAACTTATTTTTAACTGTGTTCTATATAGGTGGTAGATATCAAGAATAAATAGTATTAAATTAATTAAATTAATATTAAACATAAATACATGATATTTTTCAAATGACTGATTTCGCCGTAAAAATTTTAAAAATTAAAATATCTCGAAAACTACTGACAATTTCAATAAACATGTTATACTAAAATTTACTCATCAATTTACTATCAATCGTAAAATCCGAATATGTAAAAATATATAGGGTGTTCTATTTAAAATAAGAAAGTTGGTACTTGCCCAGAAAAAACTAAACACGCTGTATACGTAAAAACTAAATACCTAAAAAATTACAGTCAAGACAAGAAACTTTTGTCTTTAACTTTCTTTTGTAGCTCTTACAGATTCTGAGATCAGATAGTGGGTCATCTTATGTGGACCACCCTGTACATATGTTGTACCTAGTATCACAGATCCATATTGCTACGCGTAGCTATATGAATCTGTGGTAGTAAATTTACTTCGGATATTAAAAATGTCAAAGGATTTTTGGATTTTGCTTAATGTATTTTCTATATATAAAATGTCTATTTTTTCTTAAAATACAAAAATGCTTTTTTCTATACATTAATTGACTATTTTTAACAGCTTATTTAATTTAAAATATTTAATGGTTAATTAAATGGCGTCATTTAGGACTCGGTTTGTGGTTGTTGCTTTCCCACTCTGTATATCATTTACTTAAATACATTCTTGAGTCAAAGATATTCGCCTCTAATGAATGTAAAAGAAAGAGGCTTTCTTCCAAAAAACCATTCAATTGATAAATTTGTTTCCGAACAGCAAACATGTAGGAATGGGTGCAGTAGTCTTTTTTTTTGAGACGCAGTTTATAACATTATAAAACAATAGGTATTAATTACACTATTTCAGACGACATTTTTTTTAAGTCAAACATCCATACTAAATTATGGATATGATAATATGTAAAATAGCTAAAACTGTGAGACCCCAAGCATGTAAGAAAAGTTTAACATATAAAACTTTTTTAGCTTCTGCGCAACTACGAAAGAAAATAATTCCAGTTAAACGTAAAGTGGAAAAGTAAATCATTTCATTAGGCAATATAATATAATACACGATACGACGAGCGAGCAGTCGGTTTTTTGAATTTGCTGGAGAACGCTTGTAACCACCCGACTTGGCGGCGAGCTCTTGTTCCTCGAAGGACAAGCTAACTTATCGGCCCGCTCAAGAAATACATTGCCGTTTGGCAACACGGGGCGGTCTGAATATTAAAATATAGACAATTTGCGAACGGCCTGCCCTCTAGGTCGGCGATCGACGGAAGACACATTGCTCCATTTACAATATGTATCTGTTGCGTAGCTATATGGATCTGTGGTGTTACGCCACTCCACTGTTAAGGAAAATTAATATTTTTAAAAAATAATAAAAGTCACTGCGTTTAAACAAAAAACAAATCCTGAAAAAAGAAATGTTCTGTACACTGTCAGTGACTTTTAATTATAAAAAGTATGCCTGACCCTAATCTATCTCTAGTGTAGTATATATTCGGTCTAAAACCTAATCTGAATAAAATAATTGTTCTGACGTTTCGAGACCTAATATCTAGTCTCGTTATCAAAGAATCTAATAAATTCAAACTAAATAATTAATAATTTATTAGATTCCTAGATAACGAGACTAGATATTAGGTCTCGAAACGTCAGAAAAATTATTTTACTCAGATTAGGTTTTAGACCGAATATATACTACACTAGAGATAGATTAGGGTCAGGCATACTTTTTATAATTAAAAGTCACTGACAGTGTACAGAACATTTCTTTTTTCAGGATTTGTTTTTTGTTGAAATCCAATCAACCAAACACCCAAACTCAAACAATAAATCTTTTAAATATGAATCCGCCACAATCATACAGACATTGTTTAGATTATCCCAATAGTGACATTTTCGCGTATTAACTGCGCCTAAAAGGTGAAAGTGCACCTCGTCACTGAACAGAATATTGTTAAATGGGTCGTTTGAAAAAAAAATGGTCTATCATTGTTACAGCGAAACAACGACGGTTTATAAAGTCATTTGGGTCCAATTCATGCACTATTTGGATCTTGTATGGATGAAACTTCAAATCTCTCTTTAAAATTGTGTGTACAGGATTTGTGCATTTGCCGAGCTTGTGATGTCTTACAAATTGATCCACGTGGATTCCGAATAATCGCGGCAAGCACAGCCTCATCATCAGGAGTACTTGCAGTCCTTGGATGACCACGGGTTTTCGCATTTACAGCTGTACCGAATTTTTACTTCTTCCTCCACACGCCTAATATTGAAGTGAACACAAAATCGTCTCTTGCAACTGTGAAAGAACCGTTACTCTTGAAAAATGCCTCAAATGAACGCGCGATGCGCACCTGACCAACGCTTAATTTTTGCTAAATAATCCGCATCGATCCACTATCGAACGCCGCTAACCCAACTCCGCTACGTTACACGGTTGTCAAGTTATTCGAGTTTGAAATCCATTCCTGGACACTCTGTACATAATGAAGAAATAGTTAGCATTATAGCCTGAACAGATATTCATATAATATACCTTGAACTTGGCCATTAGACTAGAACTAAGTTATTCTACAATGCATTTTCGTAAAAACGTATCTGCGACAAGATTCCGAAAAAAAAAAACGTATAATCGAAATGTTCCATCAAAAAAAAAAAAATTGAATAAAAAATGTTCTTGAAAAATTTCCGGAAATCCTTAGGTACAGTCGTGGTCAATAAAATAGTTTATAGTCTAAACGTTTCTTTATGGACCTTTTTAGTGAACTGACACTTAGATTGTGAATTAGATGTAGGATTTTCTTCTCAGAAAACGCCAAAACAGCAGTCAGCAGAAGTTGTATACAGGATAGTGAACAAAACACTGCTTTTTTTCAAAATTGTGTTGAGCCACCAAATGTACAAAACACATTATTTTTTAATTTTGTGGATATTGGCGGAAAACAAGTTTTATGGTTTTTTGATGTCGGTCTCTTTTTTCGAGAATTAAGTGAAAATTGCAAGATGTTTCAATTTTCACCTTGTATATCTTTGCTGTTTATTGTAGACAAGTTTTCTGTTTGAGTATATGGAGGGGACAAAATGTATAGTTCTACTTAACCATGTATAGTATATCTATTCTGAATTGAATCACCATAAAAAGTAAATCTCGACAGTCGGAATTTTCTTTGTGAAGCATGGGCGGCGCAAATAATTATTGAAAAACCTTTTTGGGCAACTTCGTGCCGACAACCAGTATTTTCATTTGTCGATTGTAATTTATTGTTGAGAATATGCAAAATAATTTGGACGCTTGAAAATAAAGTGATACAATTCTGAATAGTTGAAATATACCAATATTTTATACAGGTTGAAAAAAGTTGTATTTTAATATATTTTTTATTTTTATCAATTTTAATAAAAAAAAAGTACTCAGTTCTCATTTTCCTAATGTCTATTATTCATAAAAATAGTTTCTTAGGCTAGGGCACTGTTTCAGGGTCTTTAAAGAAGCTGTAAAGAGTTTTACATGTTAAATTTTTAACCCCATGTTAGGCCCTGTTTTATCAGAAGTATACAGATGAAACTTCACTTAGATAAATTTCATAGTCAAGATTAAGTATGTTAAGTTTACCAATTATGCCAAAAGAAGCTCCAAAAATACCTAAAAATGCATTTAAAATTGAATCGGTCATTTGAGAAGCAACATTAGTCAGTTTTTGTAATTTTTTTAGGAACAAGAAAAAACCTTCTAAAGCAGGTGACGGGTGAGTTATATAACCCCTGATTTTCTTGTTCTTGTATTACAATGCAACCAATATGTATCACCAGTTAAAATTCGTATAATTTGTCGTTTGAAGCAGATTTTTTTTTGAAAAGTTGATGACTTATGTTGTTGCTCAAATTAACGGCATGTTTAAATTTTGCTTGATGGATTGTATTTCAGATGTAAGAAATAGTTAAACTCTATTTTATTAGGAACGAATATATACATATTTAAGTTATATACAAAATGATAATATATAGATCTCATTTAGTACATAACAATAACATCATCGGTGTCCGTGCTTGTATATAAATATATTGTATTGTAAAATTCTTCTACATCATGTCGGTCGGGAAAGTAGGACTTCAATTTTGAAAGGTCATCCATTTTCTTTTTGTCGATGGGTGAGCTCCCAAGGAGTGACCTCTTATTGTGAAAAATACTGGCCTATTGTTTTAAATTTATCTAAAGAAGTCAAGGCGGAAAAACCCCGATAGAGCGTGGTTTTTATTCTGGACACTACACCCATCTGAGAAAACATGAAGATGATCAACTCCTTTCATTGGCCTATAATTGATATATTCCAAAAGAAAGGATGCAACCTCGTTTGGTCGTTTAGTTCCGATGCCTTCGTGGTATACGTAAAAATGACTGCGTTAATTTGAGAAACAACATAAGTCGTATGACTAATGTTTCTCAAATAAATGAAATACTTGTACCCTGCATTTACGCATAACGCTTTCCCTGACTTATGTGGTTTCTCGCTGGAATACGTACCTACGTATGCAGATTTCAAAATTGCTAGTATTCAATTTTAGTCAAAACACTGACTTTCTCAAATGACCAATCCAATTGTGACAATAAATTTTTAAATGTCAGAAAATGTGTACCATTCACTCGGTATGAGAAGGTACAAACAATAAAAGGGATGTGAAAAATTAATGTTTTTAAAAAATAGATGCATTTTTTAGGTATTTTTGGGACCTTTTTTGGCATACTTGGCAAATTAACATTATCTTAAGCCTCTAGAATTTACCTCTGTCAAGTTTAATCTTTATACTTCTAATAGAACAGGGCCCAACACGGGGTTAAAAATTTAACAAGTAAAACCGTATGGTCCGCTGTAACGTGAAATAACTTGCATTAGCTTAGCTACCAGTACTTAGTACTTGTATTTTCTTTTACAATGTTTCAAGCCATTTTAGCCCATCTAGAACAGTAGGATTATCGATTGTATATAACCATTCAGAAAAAGCATGTCTGTGTTGGTGTGTGTATATGTGTGAGTATATACAGTGACCGGCAGAAATCTTGTATCATATGGGAATAATTTCTATTAAAGGTTTACGAGAAATTAAAATATTTTACGTAGCTTCTGTATGTCCTGAAAACAAAACGCCTTAAAAAAAGCTTGTCCAAGGAAGGCTACCTTATACCGGGTACGCTCAAAAACTTGAATTTTGAGTAAGAGTAAAGTACCTTTATTTTTTAAAATATAAATTGAAACAGTATTTTGCAATAAATGTGCTTTCAGTAGGCGACTTAGCTTGAATAATGATTTTTGTTGAAAAACTATAAAGTAGTTATAGGGTGATATTACATAAATTTTGCCAAAAATCAACGAATAGGCAGGGTTCCCAGTCAGTTGGATGACGATTCAGTTATACATTGTTCAACGCTGTACACGTCAAATCCTGCAGCTTTTGGCTTGTGTTTTCTAGGTTTGATAGCCCCTGGATCTTGTTTTGTATATTTAACCTTTAATAATAACAACAGACATATACAGGGTGTCTGGAACGTATGGGCATATATATTTGCTATTAGTAAGATATACACCAAATTTTAGGTCTATGTTATTGATTAATAAATGTACTTTTTTATATAATTGAACTTTTTCAACCCCCTTGAGGGGTAACGCTAATGAGTTGAGGTCAAAATTTTTAACTGCAAGCCTATGCTGTGTGGTACCTCATTTTAAAATATCTTCAAAAAGGAAACATTTTACCACAAACCCGAGGTCCGTATCTTAATTCGTTTTTAAATGGCAATCCTTTAAAAATCGTGAAAAAAAAATGAAATACCTTTCTCTTACTACCACTCTTATTACCTACTTTAAAAGTTGTTCATTACCTACTTTAAAGGCTACTTTCAGATGGCACGGTTTTTTGTCGTGGTCGTGTACGGCAATGATATTGTATATAGTGGTTACGCATTGTTTTAAATGGAAGCATACATTTTTCCACGACACGATCGCTGCACGAAAACCGTACCATCTGAAAATGTATGCTTCCATTTAAAACAATGCGTAACCACTATATACGATATCGTTGCCGTACACGACAACGACAGAAAACCGTACCGTCTGAAAGTAGCCTAAAAGTTGTTTGGGTTTACCATTCTTGAAAATGCGAGGAGTGAGTTCCAAAACCGACTTTATTACTGCCAAGAAGTTCATGGTGGTCATTTTGCACAACTTTTAAAGTAATTAGAGAAATAAAGGTATTAAAATTTGATTTTTTTTTCACTATTAAAATGAAGTACCACACGGCATAGGGTTGCATTTAAAATTTTTGACCTCAACTCCCTAGCGTCACCCCTCAAGGGGGTGAAAAAGTTAAATTACATAAAAAAGTAGATTTATTAACCAATAAGATACACCTAAAATTTGGTGTCTCTATCCTTACTAATAGCAAAGATATTTACCCATACTAAGACATTTCGGACAATATGAATTGTTTTTACTTTCGAGGAATTTACCTTTAACATTTTTTTTTCTATGGTGTTAAAAACGAGTTTCACTGTGTGTGTTTGTAGAGGTATGAGACTGAAATTTCATATTTAAGAATACCTTTTAGTTTTAAAATCTACATTTATTTTATATTTAAAAATAAAGATTTTGATGCTAGTCCGTATACGCGTTCCTTCGAAAATTCGAAAATATTTTTCAAGCATTTTGTATTCGGGACATGCAGAAACTATCTACAATATTTTGATTTCTCTTAAACTCATAGATTTTTTCCCATACGATGTAACATTTCTGCCGATCACTTATATTTTAATAAAGGGAAATTATATAAAAGTTTAATTATTTTGAAACCGTTTCATACCAGCTTTTAGTTAAAGAAATAAAATAAAATGCGTTAATTTTTTTTTAAAGCTGAAAATCATTAATGTATGTATGTATGTTTTTAATTTCTACCAATATAACAGTTGTTTTCGGGGTAATCCCAGAAAATACTGAAAATTTTATCAATTGTTTCATACCAATATAAAGCACAGATCAACTAAAAAATCCAATAAATGGTCATATGGTGAGGAAATTAAATAATTCAGTTACTAATTTTTTTAGATCACACGTAGGAATGCCATGTATATTTTTAGCACTGATGATACAAAAGTTTGTCATTTAATTATATGGATCCATATAATATTGTTATCCTAAAGAAATTTGTTTTTCTACTATTTATGCTGGAAGTATACCTCTTTCTAGAAAGAAAAATTACCTTTTAGCTCTCCAGACATGTTGTTTTAACACTTATTTTCGAAGACTGAAATGTCGCTTTTAATCTCTAAACTCTAAGGGATTCAATGAAAAATAAACCAAAGCAGCACTGACAACCAACTCATTCATGGTTCAAGAAATATCAAATTAAAATATATTACTTACAGACAATTTGCACAAAACTTTTAATCTAGTGCTAAATCCTAATCCAGTGTTAAAGACAAAGATAGTCAGTTTAGCATAGCGATTTGTATAATGCCCAAAATGTTAACTTTTCATTGATTAAACAGACAACTGTCACTACAAAACCCTTGAAGATGTTTACTTTTCCATTTGTTTGTAACAGATAAAGGACATGACTCTGAATTAAACTGATTCCACAATATGCTGGAATTAAATTTATGCCCTTGGTAAAATCTTTGATAAACTGTTATTTAATTTGGCAAAATTTTGCATTCCACTACAAAAAACTGAAAAATATCTTTTAGGCTCTTTTTAAATTTATTGATGGAAAATATTAGTTAATTTATTTGCATTATGCCATTGACGTCATCGGTTAAGTCAATGGATTTCAGGTGAGCAAGATTTTCAGAACAGACCGAGGGATATGTCAATGTTGAAAGAATATTATTTGGTAAAACTAGATTTATACTTGCATTTATTTGTTTTTTATAACTCAAAAGAAGTCGACATTTTTTCATTAATGTTAGTGTACGAAGTTTGACATTTTTTGACAGCAGTTCATTTTTGTTTCGTGCATTAGGGTGAAAAATATTTCGTGCACGTCTCACATCGGCATACAAACTGAAACATTAAAAAAAACATAAATATCAAATTTATTAAATAAATAGATAAACACAGGTAATAGTTATTATTGTTCACAATATTAACAATAATAGTACACCCACTACATGACGCAATATTTATACCGGATGAAGTTAACCCGTTTCTTGATTCGGCGTCTGCGATATCAATCATTTTTGAAGAAGATGGAATAACATATGACATCGGATCTGACACTTTAAAATCTAATATTTTATTTAAAATTTTCACTTTGTTTTCTACCGAATCGTCAATGTATCCTTCTGCGATGCTTCTGGACTTCCATTCGCCATGTCTTGATGCTACGTATATCAGCCCCTGCATGAGCAAGGAGAGTAGCTGAGGTCCTGCGGAAACAGTGCCCAGTATAACTTTCAGCATTTGGCAGATTGAGGTATTTGGCGATTAAACTAGCTCTCTCTTCTATTTTATTTATCTCAACAACTTGATTTATGTACTTTTCCTTCCGATATTTAAGAAAAAATTGTCTTGAAGAAACGTGCGTTGGGCGAAGTGCAATATATTTTCGATAGAGTTCAATGTAATCTATATTTGAAACGGTAAAAGTGTGTTGCATATCTGTTTTCGTATGGGTAGTTTCACAATTAAAATATATCCCACATCTTCTATATTAACTGTTGGCTTGCGCCCCCTAGCCCCCTCGACGGTACGCCACTGTTGCTCTTTTGTTAAAATTTGTAACTTAGGGCGATATCCAACTGATTTTTTCTTCAGATATGGAATAAGTTTCTTAAATTTTCTTATATCTATATTCTCTTTGACATTTAGTGTAGTTTTTAACATCGAATATATGAACCACAGGAAACCCCTAGGGGAAATGTTTTCATAACAAACAACAAATATAAGGCTTCACGTTCGATATGCTCACAGTATACGGACATCGAATCCTTTCTTAATAAATCCATGGTTAATGCCATAGTAAAAAGGATGCAAACTTCCTTATTGTTGAACTCGATAATTTTAACCTTTTTTGAAATAAGCATTGAGAGAGCGCAACATCTGAAATTTCTTTTACATTCTTTGTATCGTCAGTGCTAAAAACGAAATAATCTTAAGGAAGAGTGAATGATACCTACAATAAAAAGTGAGATTCATATTCGTGTTAGATAAATGTTAGAATAATTTTTACTTTAATTTTATTACTAGCTCAAGGATTTATTTTCCAAGTTTTATCATTATTAATTTGTTAAGTTGCTTGTACATTATTTTTATTTTCTTATTGGAAAAGCAATTTTTAGTTTGTGCTCCAGATGTGGCGGTTCAGTTGTTTTTATGTACGCCAGATTTTCATTTGGTAAAGAGTCATGGTGTATAGCGATCCAGAAAAGTGGAGGCCTTTTTCGAAATAATTTTTTTTTTAAATAATATGTATATATTTTTTTGAAATGGATTTTAGAATATATAATTTTTGAAATTAACTTTTCGAACACATTTTCGAAGGTATAATTTTTTTTAAATTGAATTTTAAACTCGAATAGTTTAGAAAATGTTAACAAAAATGATAGAAAAGGCCTGAGCAAACCTGTATAGATTCGCGATTCTTTTAGGTTGGTCAGGTTTGTTTAAATTTGCTCAGGCTTTTTTCTGTCTATTCAAAAAATTCTTTTATCCCTTGACACCAAAAAGTCCTTCGTTCTGGATGACAAACCAGCAATTGTTCTAAAAAATGCGCTTTAGAGCTTGCACCCATCTTAGCTGGTCTTTTTCAGATCTCGTATGACAAGGGTATCTTCCCAGACAGCTGGAAGACTGCTCGTGTGCAGCCTGTCCCGAAGAAAGGTTCCAAATCCCTTCTATCTAATAATTATAAACCTATCTCTCTTCTCTCTGTTGTCAGCAAAGTTATAGAGAAAGTCATCAACTTGCAAATTCTTGCAAGCAAACCCAAGCAAACCCAACCTGATCTCCTTACCTTTGCCGCACATAACTGAAACAAGTCTCTGAATTCCATTCAGATTGTTGCTCTTGATATTTTCAAGGCCTTTGATCAAATGTGGCATGCCGCAATTCTTAACAAACTACCTTCTTACGGTCTTCCTCCCAAACTATGTACCTGAATCCGTAGCTTTCTTTTCTAACTTTCATCTCATCAATGCTGAGGTACCCCAAGGTTGTCCTGGCACCAACCCTATTTATTCTTCACATTAATGCCCTGATCTCTTCAACTACCCATCCCATCCACAGTTACGCTGACGATATTACTCTTCACTCCATCATTCATTTTTCCAGACCAGTCTCGAATCAAGAGCTGTATAATATACGCAGATCTATGCTTATCCCTTTCCCAAGATCTTCAATTAATCCTAGACGGGTATCAAGAAACTTGTTCAGTTCAACGCCTCCAAAACTCAGTTTTGCTACTTGTCATGCAAAAAATTTGAAACACTTACCCCATCCACATGAATGGCCAAGCCGTAGAGAAAAATGAAGCATTCGATATTGTTGGCATCGCTTTCGAATATGATCTCAGCTGGTACAAACACATTACTTTAATAGTCACATCAGCAGCTAAAAAGCTTGGATTTCTCTTTCGAACCAGAAAATACTTCTCCCCTTCCAACTTACACGTGTGTATGTTTCCCAAATAAGACCTAACCTAGAATACTGCTCCTACATCTGGAGAGCGGCATCGCCTTCGACACTTAACATTCTTGATTCTATTCAAAAGATAGCCACTCGACTCATCAATGACCCAGTCCCCCAAGAAAACACCCTTCCCTCAAGAAAACGCCCTTCTCTCGCTCATCGCCGCGCTATTGGGGATTTATCCCTTTTCTACCGATACTTCCACGGATGTTGCTCTGAAGAACTAGCCGCTATAATTCTCCGCTGACTGTTCCGAACAGAACAATAAGAGGCGCGTTACATATGCATCTCTTTACGCCCTGCTATAAAAGTCTAGAATATCCCACTTCTCTCGCTCATTCATACCAAGAGATGTACCATGAGAATGTTCTCAAGCGAATATTTCTGGAGAACGGTAAATTACCGAGAATATTTCCCAGCATAAATTCTCGAGAATTTATGATTTTAGAAAAAAATATAAATTACCGGAAAATTACTGAGAATATTTCCAAGAACGAGAAAGTTCTCGGGAAAATTCATATTCTCGGAGAATTTACAGGAAATTCAGCATCTTTATTTTTATTTCTTTTCTGTGTTGTTTTAAATAACTTGTTTAGACATGGAATGCGTTTCTAAGTTGTGTTTTATAAATAAAGTTACTCGGAAAGTCGGAGATAAAAATTTAATGTGTGTTTTCCCTAAGTTGCGTAATCCGTTAATTTTCAATTTAAATATTTTCTAAATTAGGTATTGTGCAGTGCCTATCTCTTTATTTTTGCAGATAAAATTATTGTACAACTACTTTTGGTAAAAAAATATGTTCTTTCAATTTATGTAGTCAAAACATAAAATTCTCCAACATATAAAATAAATTCTCCAAAATTTCCGATAAATTCTCATTTTTCTCGGAGAATATTTCCCAAAAATAAATTCTCGAGAATGTTTCATCTCTATTCATACCCAGGGTCTCTAGATTATGGAACAAATTGCCTGCAGGTGTTTATTCTTCCCCTTCCCTTTAGACGCCCAGGGTACGTTAGTACTTAGGCTTAGGTTAGATAAAAAAAAATTATTAACATTTTTAAATTATTAAACTCTTAACATTTAAAATTTAAAAAAACAAAACATTCAGGATCGTCACCCCAGCAATATATTCTGAATACGTTGAATTAGACTAGTAGAACATAACTACTTTATTCTACCATGCATTTTAGAAAAATTGTGTTGTCGAAAAAGTGTAGGTCCAAAAATATATTTTAGAAAAAAATACTCTCCGAAATAAGTGTATTTTGAAAAAAGTTTCGAAAAATAGATTTGTAAAAAAATATTTTCGAAAAATGTACTCTAATCTATGTTCTCACAATCTAGTCGCACTAAAATACTTCTACTCGATACTACGCCATTGATCGAGATATCAATTTTAAAAAAATTAAAATAGAACTTGTCCCACCCTCCCCACATCCCTCATTCACATTGTACGCCGCTGGTTTTTGGAACTACGTGAAACTCTGACGTGTTTAGGACCCTGTGGTATCGAAGGTTTAGTTTTGTTTTGTGCCAATTACAGTTGAGATTTAACGTATACATAAGAAATATAACCAGTATAAATAGTTGTAGATAAATAACTGTTTTTTAATAATGAAGTTTTTAATACAATCGTAGTTTCATTTTAAATCCTCCGTCTGCTAACTGGACTTTCATTCCATTGGTCAACTCAGTACGCACTGAACTTCCTTAACGACCACGTGGAGGAAAATAGGATACAGTGGTGACGATAAATCCTAAACTACGAGGGTTAGTGACATGAAATTTGGCTCAGATGTGTAGAGATACACGTGTCGTAACCATATTAAGGCGCGCTAGTCGGGAGGTAGGTTACTGGCGGCTAACCGCTGACGTTGACAGATAAACTAATTTGTGTCAAACTGTAGATAGAAGCGAGGCGGTGTATTTTTGCAGTTTTTTTTTAGTTTTAACAATAACCTGAATGTATTTCGGTGGCTTCACCTCAAAACTATAATCAAAACAAAACATACCGGTCAACCGCTGCGTTTTAGTGACCACTTGTATTTTGGTATAAACACTTGCAGAGAGAGAATTTTTTAGGAGTGGTGGCACCGATTATAAGTGGCAAGAAACAATACGTCGTAAAATTGCCTTATAGTGTGAAATACCCAGTGAATACTGAATATTAGAAATCCGGATGAGCTCGGCTAAACATCTGCGACATGCCGTACGTCTCCACAGTCGTTTATTAGAGCGATGTCCGCAGCGGTGCAAAAACAATTTTATATAAAGAGAAAGACCTTTCGACATCCAGCGATGTAACCTGTGCATAGGTAAAATGGACTTTGAAACTGCTTAACGGATCTATTGCAACATTATCAGTATAAATCTGTCTCAATTTAGCGAGGTCAACATTTCTTCCTAATACACTATTAAATTTTTCTGTAACACGATCAGTTTTCTCGTCATTTAGTGACTGTAGAACTCTTTGCACGTCATCTAAAATTTGTAAGGACTCGACTAAAGATCACGAAGGAATGTGTAATTTTTGTATCGCTTAACAATATGTACTTACCTTTGCATTGCCCTGTTTTCGTTCGTTTTATTTGGCTAGATACCCAATAGCATGATAATGGAAGGGACCCGAAAGTGGTGCGCAATATAAGAAAATTATGCAAAAAAATTCCAGGGGATGCAAGTACAGGGGGTAAAAAGATAAAAATTCTGCACAACCCAGACAAGTCAAATAATACATCAAATTAAAGAGCTCTTTAAGCGTCATAAGACATTTTATTAATTTTTCAGCTCCTATAATGGCATCTGTACATCGTACCCTGTACAAAGTTTAGAACCCTAAAAAATCACGGTAGTGGTTCTTATGGCATAACAAATAAATGTTTAAAAAATTTTCTCGATTACTTTTATTCAAAATAAATTTACATTTACCTAACCAAGTGGGATTTGAACCAGAGTCTCTTGCAACCAACGTCGCGATTGTTTTGCTAATTTTTTCCCAGGTGGGTCAATTCAAAAATTCAACTTTTTTTCGCAAATTACAAAATATTTTTTTCTTTACCAAAACATTCCTAGTAGGCTTACTATTAAAATCCCTGAACGTGGCATGGGTCCCGTAAGTAGCAACAGAGATATATAACTTTAAAATTTCTGTATCCGCCACTGGGTTCATGCCCATGTCTCAACGTACTATTTTTTTCGATTTTATTCATGAATTTATTTTAATTTTTTTTCCTGTTATATTTAATGTCACTTATCTCCAAAACTAAAGCCCGTCGCATAAAATCCTTTAATCCTCGTACCGAGGCAGTACTCGTCTACAAGATATGGGTATAAAAATTATTAAAATCGATTATTAACATGATTGGTAGTCCGCTTGTAACTTCTGCATTGAAGGATTTAAGCCATAGATTTAGAAACAAGTGATCCCATTATTTACATTTTAGAGAAATTAGAGATTCCAGGGTTACTCTTAATCTGGCCAACTATATAGTTCTCCACCATTCACCTTCAGCAAGAGGAAACAACAGCATTCATTTTTTCATTCATAACTAGCCTTTTGTTTGCTTCATACCTAAGCTTCATACATTGTGCGTGTATAGGACAAAGACTAACCGCTATAATTCCGTCTCGGCGCGCCACCGTAATGGATTTCCTGTATTCTGTATTCCACCAAGCAAACCATTCATGCATCATTCCGCATAGTTTGTGGATAATGTGCTGTCAGTAAAAATAAAAAATCACGTAAAATTTCACTACACACGTATATTCATTCCCTGCCTGGAACGTAACAAATACTGGAATGTGTAAATGTGCATAACGTTTAATACGTGTCAAAAACGGTTAAATATAGACTTATAATAATAATAATAATAATAATAATAATATTTATTTATTTGTGCCAGTAAACAATAAACAGTGTAAAAAGTAACATTATAAGACTCTCGATTGTTGTAGGATAAGTAAACTATTATTTTATCAAATGTACATATACGTCCAAGAGGCGCACTCAAGGGGGGAAATTTAACAAGTGTGACCTGAATATTAAATAATAAAAAGTCAATGTTCATACCATACCATCATACTCGCCTATTAAAAGTAACATGGGCGTATAGAGAATTTTTTTGTTACCATCTTTAAAATAGGCACCTACATAAATACTTTAACTCAATAAATCGTGGGTGCGCCACTGTACGTCAATTATTTGATGATCTTATTTTGTGACTCCATACTTGTTGACTATTGTTTTTTTTTTGTTCTTTTCGTTGTAATGTTAAGGAATTAATAATAATAATAATAACACAAAATTACGCCTTTCAGATTCATCAATGAAGCAGACGACGCCACGCAACGTTGCCACTCCCACTCTAAATTTCGTTACCATGCAATAAAAATAAATTACTAAAAATTTATTATCATGAAAAATTATGGTAAATTGGTATATTTTATTAATCCTTAGTCATATGATTTAGCCTGTGGTATTTATGATTGCAGATAAGTATTAACCCACAGTAATTGCGATATTTTAGTAGAGTATATCAATCTGCAAATATTCTACATATCTGAAAACCTGGCAACAGCCATTCTCGAGAACTAGGTGGGGGATCATATCGTTTGGCGGGTTCTAAATAACTCGGGCATCCCTGATAGCTCTAACATGGAAATAATGGTATCTATTAGACATCAATGTTATCGTTTGTCGGGTTCTAAATAACTCGGGCATCCCTGATATCTCTAACATGTAAATAATGGTATCTATTAGACATCAATGTTCCCACCCACTTTTTGAAAACGGCTGGTGCGAGGCTTTTAGTTAAGTGGCATATTTTCAATTGATAAACTACTAAAATATCGCAATTACTGTAAGTTAATTCGTAAATACCACAGGCTAAATCATATGACTCAGGATTAATAAAATATACAGACATATCATTATTTTTCGTGCAAATCAATTTTTGGTAATTTATTTATTTTTTATGGTGACGAAATATAGAGTAAGAGTGGCAACGTCGCTTTGGCAAGGGGTATTATTTTGTGTGTGTCGTTTTAGACAAGTCGGAATATACGTGTTGTAGCGAAATTATAAGTGATTTTTAGTTTTTCTTACAATGACTTTATCCCATACACTTTGAAAAATGATGCGTCAGTACTAAATATGTGGAAAAATGAATTTTTTCATCAAAAACTGACTTCTCGCAGGTTTGCTCAGTGGAATGCAGACGGCTCGGAAAGCTATAGCGACAACGCGCGAAGTCGAATGTTTAGCGTTCTCCCTCTCCTCTTTCTTTGTGCTACACACGCACAATGTATTAAACAAGAGAAAAGGCTAGTTATGAATGAATGGTGGCGTCTTCTCTTGCTGAAGGTCAATGATTTAAATAGTTCTTCCTAGAAAAAATTCTTATTACGTTGTACCGGCACAGTTTTACACAGAATATGTGGACGCTAAAAAAGGATACAAAAACAGTACGACGGTTTTAAAATTCAATTTATTTCTAAAATATTAAAGCTTGAAAAAAAGTGTCATACATGTTGTATTTTAAGTCCAATTTTGATTGTTTTAATATTACATTCTACGATTGATACACCGGGTGTACATTTTTTAAAGTAACATTTTTTATATGGCAAAAGGATTTATAAATATTACATCGAAAAATGAAAACTATATACAAAAAATTCGCTTTGGCTTAAACATTAGAAAAATATGCCCAAAAATAGTATATTTTTCTTATAGTGATTAGCGTAAATATGGCATTGCTATATTGCTATTAATGGTGATTTTCAGTAAGAACAAAACATAGACAGAGAACGATTTTAGATTTGCAACTGGTGTTTGACGCGCTAGTAACCCTATTCGGTACAACTTTGAACATTGATATTTCGTCAGTGTTGCTGGTTGAATATAAATAACTATTCCTTACATTAAGGGATGTAATCAGCTCTCATTCCTACTACTTTGGTTTTTTTGACCCAAATAATCCCGAAACAATATACTATCCACAGTGGCGGCTCGTGACTTTTTTATTTGGGGGGGCACAAATACAAATAAATAAATAATAACTACTTAAAAATTGTAAAACAGTCATTTGTAATAAATATTGCACTGAGTTTATTTCTGATTCCATTTTTTTGGAAATGGCGGATCGGGAAAACCCAAAAGTAAGAACAAAACAAAATACACAGTACCTACTAGAATTACTAGTAATACTACGCACTAATGCCCTACTAATACTTAATAAACTATTTAAATAAAAAAATATCCCTCAACCGATCACAAAAAAAATTATTAGGCCTTCACGTGTTAATATATCAAGAAAACTAAACATAAAATTGTGCAATAATCTCTTCCGCCCTCCGCGCCAAGGATAACGCCGCTCGAAATCCAAACAATAAACAAGTGCTAGGAGACATGAAATATTGTGCCCATCGAGATGCCGATAGCACGCGATTTTAACCCTAATTATCCAATGCATAGACCGGCGTCGCCACCAAAATTGATGATGAAATTGGGGCAAATCTGCTGTGTCCCCGAAGATAAGTTTTGATCGCCGGCGGCGGCGGTCGCGTTCGCCGTGGTGTGACATGCAAGGAAAGAGGTATTGAGACGCGCCGGTGTATTATATCTTTTTGACTATTGATAAAAGATTTTTTATTTGTCGAAAATCTAGAGTGGGCACGTGCCCTTGTGCCCTTTAGGACCAGCCGCCACTGACTATCCACCATTCTTTGAAAAAATATATTTACTCCCCTCTCACCCCCACTCCTCCAACATTTTTTAAGACAACATTTTTTAAGATCTGTTTAAGAACATCTGATTATAATCAGATTTTCTGACCTCAGTGAAAACTCAAGAATAACATACTAAATATTTTTGAAGAAATTCCCAGCCGCTCCGTTGTATCCCCTCTCATCCCCTCCCCTGAACGAATCAGTGAATCAGTTCAAGAATTATGCGCGAACATACATAAAAAACATGCATACGGGTCGAACTGAGACTATCCTCTTGTGAAGTCGGTTCAAAAGACATAATTCATCAAAAAAATCAAAATTTTATTTTGTACTTTTTCTTCCAAACCCCGTCCCACAAAAATTCGATAGGTGTGTTAAATTTATGGGACGCACGGTGATCCTAAATCCCAAGAAGCTGGCCAAAAGTCGAAAAACAAAGTTCCTAGATATGAACTTTTAACTAACGGAATAGTTGTAGAGGTAGATCTACTATGTATGACCAGCGCTAGAGCACGCCACGTGGCCCTACCTTTCTGGAATATGCATTTCTTTTGTAACCGTCCAACGCATCACAGGTGATCTCGTGAAGCATTTATTTCAAACGCGCATAAAAAGTCCATAAGTGAACGTTTTTCAATTATTTAAAATGGATTCTCCTCCTGAAGGTTGGGTTGGGTTGGGTACAATTAGTACAATAGTAATCTGTTGGTTAAAATTAATATTTATAATATGCCAATGAGTTAGGTACTTAATGATCTTTACAACGTAATTTTGGTGATTAATTTAGGAAAAGTCGTAATAAAAAAGCAATAAGTAAAAGACTTGATACATCCTGCCGTGAAACCGACTTTAGGCTGTTGATTGAACATTTCTCTAAAACATATCTGAGAATTGACTGCCGAGAGATGCCTATTCGGTTTCTAGGTTAGATTTTGTGCAACGATGCGTGGATGCGCTCTCGAAAGATTCAAGCGACGACGAAAATGCTTATGTTCCTGATTACACAACAGATAGTTAAAAATTGTATAACAATATAGTTGTAATGTAATAGTTGTTAATTACTGTAAACTTATAGTAGTTGTTAATTTCTTGATCTCCAACAACGAATTTCTAATTCAAAATTATTCACAAATGTGATTTTTCAATCTACTGTAATAAAAATTTGAATTTATATATGAAATTTGTTTTTTTCACTAGTGTTCAACCATTTAAACCGCACCATTTTTCGTTTCGAAAAATTGTACAGCGACCTCGAAAAGTCCCATATACAAAGTTTCGAGGGAATGGATACAGTTTTACACTACGTGGTCCGCCATTTTAATTTTTCGAAATTGAACTTCATATTCATAATCAGCGACCTTGCAAACCCCCATATACAGAGTTTCGCTAGAATCAAACAATATCTTGATATTTTGGCCAGCTTTTTGGGATTTGGGATCACTGTGCCACGCGAGGTTTTAGTCCAAGCGCGTTCTGCGACTTTTTAGTAGCGCAATCGCTGCGATTTACAGTCATTAACACGAGAGCGTTGGCTCGAGTTTTTGAAAGCTTCGAGAGGGATTAGACTAAGCCCTTCACAAAGTAATAGAGGGTGGGAATAGCTAATACTCAGTAATGGCAAAGAGCCAGTTTAGTTACAGGCGTGGTGGTAATCGTTAGCTTTGTAATATGAGTAGTGCGTACTGTAAACGTTTCAAAGCAGTCTTTCCGTGTACCCATCCCAAGAGGCCAGCATTAAATTTTGCAGAAGTACCAGCGGCTTGTTATATGAAAAACTCAGATGAGTTCAAGTGGGTCATGCGTTAGGAACAAGTGAAAAACGTTGATGACTTTCAGGATGGAGGTAAAACTTGAAGGACTGCTAAAAAGCAAGATTCAATCATTTGTAAATTATTTGAAAAAAATCCTACCCTACAATGAAACGGAGAATAAGTGAAAGCAAGATCGCCAACAGAAGCACTCTACAAAAACCTTTACGGTCTGCAAAACACATTGAAAAGCGACTGAGTTGGGCACGAGACAATATTGATCGCGACTGGAGCATCATAATTTTTTCTGATAAAGCATCATTTGGGGCTTGGGTTCGTTGGGCTACTGTAAAGCGAAAGCTTAGTGGAAAACGTGTATTAACACTGAAGCAATTAAGTCGCCACATTCGCCAGATATGGAGCCTTTTGAGTATACTCAGAAGCTGTGGGAAGCATGCCCGTACGTTGTAGTATTTGAAATAGATTTTAAAACTACAAACTTGTTTTTTACTACTTAATCCTTATATTAGAAATTAAGCTAACGCTCTTGTGTTAACGACGGTATATTCGGCCAAAACAGTTTTAAACACTTATAAGCGAAGGTATTAACTAAACAGTTTTGAGCAAATGGAAAAAGTTGCAATGCACGCATGGACTTAAATGAAGCGGTACAAAATAAAGCTTTGGTTTCTTTCATAACTTATATGACTTTTTATGTGCCTCCACTGGAAAGCCATTGTTTTTATGGAAAATAAATGTTAATAAAAAGCGAGAATAGTAGTCTTGGGACCTGATTACTCCTATTAATTCTTTGTCTAAGTTTCATCCTCATTGGTGATTTTACACTACAGTGACTATAATTTTGTTATGTAATAGATAATGGCACATCAAAAATTATGTCAAAATAAAAAAAATTAGAACAGTTAAAAATGAAATACAGAGTAGTCCATACAGATTGGAAAGGTTTTAATCAGTTTAAATATACATTTATTAGTGCGTAATATCGTTGCACTTTAAGAAATTCAGTGCCCATTAATACTATTTTTTTTTTAACACTATCCTTGCTCAGTTGTTTGGTAGAAAACCAATGAGTTTCCTGTGTAGATACACGAATACAATTTTTCTAATGAAACGCCTTTTCTACGTGTTTACACTGTAAAATTATTGTTTTTTTTATACATAAACCTAAGCAACGACAACGTAAAAAAACACCAAAATAGTAGTAATGGGCTGCTCTTAAAAAAAGGAACAAAAAAGTATTATGGTGACGAAGCTTAAAACGACTTATCAGTAAAGATAGGAAATGAAACTTGTCGCATTGTACCATGTAAACTACCCTGTACAAATGTTACTGAACGTTATAAAAGTGTGATAGTAGATATTAGTATTACTAATATAAATTATACAATGTTTTAAAAACACTTGTTATATTGCTAGAAGAAAGCGAACCAAGTTCAATCACATCCTTGATAGGTAATCTTATATAATACATTGACCGTCACGAAAAACCTTAAAATTTTGAAACATTTTAAAGTTTAGTAACTTTTTTCTTCTGGAAGGATTTTAATGATTCTTTAGGCACTTTGTAGATAAATTGTTTCGTTTTATAACTTGTTCTTAAATTGGAAAGAAAAAAACACCTTTCAAAAGGGGGAAACAAAATGTTGTTTTTTTTTTGGCTTAAGTCTGAAACACCCTATGGAGTCACTCGACAAAGTAGGAAATTTAAAAAGTAATTTACCGTAAACGTACATCTTTTCTAAATAATTCATATTTTGATTCATCTCGATCTCGATAGCTTTATTTTTATTGGAGATACAAATGTTTAAACAAAACACAAATAATTTTAAAGTACTTTCTATTTTCATCATAAAATTTTACCGATTTTTCTATTTTGAAGCGATACACAAACAATAAAATAAAACCAAGTACTAATTACGAATATCGAGTATTACCCCTACAGCGTTAATCCTTCTTGGAATATATTCTACTAAATGGCTAATATCCTCCTGAGGAATAGCTGCCGATTACTCTCCGCGTGCAATTCTTTTCAACGTTATATAGTCTAGTCAACAAGTTCAAAATCGTGTTAATTCTTGATAAAGGTCCTAAAAATATGTACGATAGCTCATTGGATTCGGAATTTACTGCATGATAAAAATTGCAAAAGTTATTAACAAATTAAGATGAAAAAAAAGGTGTTTCGTTTTTTGGCAATTACTCAAAAAATATTAATATTTAAGAAATTTAAAAAAAAAGATTCATAAAGAGGAGAAAAGTTCCAAAAAAAAAGTCCCGACTCCCGGAACTCTACCTCCATTAGTAGAGGGATATGATGCTCCCCGAGTCTCCGCATGCGCAGTAGGGTCGACCTTGAACGCCCAGGTGTGCTATTGTTATTTGGCCTTGATATGCGCAGGTGTTATTCCAAGGTCAAGGTCAAGAACTTGGCCTTGAACGCGAGCAGATGTTTCTTTGTTTGGTGATGACCAGGTGTACGATGCTTATTTCAAGGTTACATTTGCGGTGCATATTTTCAATGAATGCGAGCAGCTGTTTCTTTGTTTGGTGATGACCAGGTGTACGACGCTTATTTCAAGGTTACATTTGCTTGGCCTTGAACGCGAGCAGATGTTTCTTTGTTTGGTGATGACCAGGTGGACGACGCTTATTTCAAGGTTACATTTGTTTTGTATTTTTCGAGGTCGTCGGATGTATTCCTCCCACCATAAATAAATACTTGACCTTGGATTACTTCCTAATAAATATGGCTCATTTCGAAAATAGCTTTCATTGTCACTCATACATCGTATGCGTTAACTGTTGCTTTGGCATATAAAGTATTGTGTTTGTGGTGTGTTCTACAAGTGTTTATTCAAGGTACTTGACAGTAATTGTTTTTATTGTATTTTAAATCATGAGCATTTCAAAGCAGACCATAGCCGAAATTAATAATATGATAAACCAAGATATTCAATTTCTGGAACGTAGAAAATTCTCTACATTAACGGTGGGCAAAATTTATATGATAAAAAAAATTAATTCTTTGACTTCACGTTTTGGAAAAGCCATTATCGTCACATTGTTTGATCCAACACATCAAGCAACATTTGAAACATTTTTACCATCACGCGTAGCTGAAATTCTGACAGAGGATACTATTGAAATGATGAATAACTCCGGTGATCAGTACACCTTAACTTATTTGGGGCAAAGCTCACATGTATTCTCTGGAGGTAATACTAGAGCGTTGTTAAATTTTGGTTGTTTGTAATATATTGTTGATTAGGCTATTTTAATGTTGATTTAAAATGTAATAAAATAGTTCTTGTTAAGTATATATCGAAAAACACACACTCACACACAATCACATGTCCATTATTTTCTATTTAAGATGTGTGACTGCCCTACTGTCATTGAAAATCGAGATATGTACATTAATTGGTTATCATGTAAATTAAGAGAGCTGGCTGAAGAAATACTACACTTTGCAAATTATGGTAAATCCGATGTGGGTTTTAGTGAAAGTCAGTATAGGAAGTATATGAAAGACGCCATAAATTTCACGGCTGGAGCACATACGTGCGAGAAATACCTATATGGAACCATTGATCTGGACGAATTTTGCGCTGGAATGATAAATGAAGAATTGGGAAGCTACCTATTCGAAGTGCCTCATTTACCCGATGAATTAGCTAGAAAATATGGTTTGGCTCCCGCAGATGACACCACTATTCTTGATGACCTTGGAAATAAAGCAGTCACCAATGAAGTTGATAGTAAAGCATTGGGTACTGTTAGCGATGACGAAATGGAGTGTGTTCAAGAAGATGAAGAAAATCTTTAATTCATTGTATAATATAATAACATGAGATGTTAAATAAATGATTATGTACCTAAATTATTGTTTAATTTTTTTATAAATAGGCAACCTTCACAAAAATCACATCAGTTTAAGCTAAAAATGGGTCGTGTTAACAACACAATTGATAAATTTGGGCGCCAAAAATTTAATGACCAAAATCACATTGTTCTTGTTGGACAACCAGGAGTTGGATTTAGATTGACCGATGATGGTCAATATGATATACAAGGGAAATCTCTAACTAATGTAGCACCACCAAAGAATCCTGGGGATGCCGCTAATCAGGAATATGTTCTTGAACAAAGGCGTGAAATTATTAAAAAACTTAGTGAATTAGTGAATAATGATGTTTTGGAATATGTTAGAAAAGAACTTAATGAAATGAATAAAAAGCTTGCTGAAGAGGCGAATGAAGATTTTTTGCAATCTGTTACAAAAAGACTTAAGGAAATCGATTCAAAATTGTTGAATCAAGAAAAAGCTATTCAGCGTATACGTATTACGCGCATGTAGATAAAGAAACAAGTCTATTCTGTGTATGGTGACCTCGATTTTACATGGGATATGAGAGTGGAGGGGTTTGAAGGTCACCTAACAGATACAAATAGAGGCACAAAACTTTCTTGTTTCAGTCTGCATTTCAGTACTTCCAGAATACTACATAGTAATTTATTTTCTCAAAATGCAGTCACCAAAAAGTGAACGTCAAATTGCAGTTGTTCGCCCATTCTCTGTAAACGGTCGTCAGATGTGTGCCAATTGCGAAAATTGGGAATTTATTAGTGGAATAATGGGTTTCTGTGAATGGTGTCAAAATGAGTACCATAAGAAACATGGGATGAAATCACCGCAACAAATATCTCGTGAAAATTCTAGTGAATCTCTGCAAAGTCTCGCTGTCTCAGTGGGAGGTTCATCAGAACATAATAATCACGATACGCCGGAATTCAGTCAAGAAGGGCAGCGCTGGACTTCTTCAAGCAATTTTGAAGATCTCGAAATAATTAACGAATCACCGCAAAGTCCTGTTTTCTTAGAAGGAGGAGGAGGAGGAGTAGGGGGAGGAGGTTCATCAGAACGTAATAATAGTGAGACCATGGAATTCGACCAAGAAGGGCAGCGCTGGTAATTCCGAAAAATAGAGACAATTTAGATATAGTGTAAAAGTTTCTTATGATAGTCATGTAATTTTAAATTTATGTGAAAAAGTGCGTTTTTCTAATGATAGTGTGTATGTATTATTTAAATCTTAATAAAAATCTTTTTGTACTAAATATGTTTATTATTCACCATACATTTGAATTAACAAATCGCTCTTGATATATATTATTTCTGTGGTTCCGTTCTAAAATCCTCGCTAGCATTACATCCATTTTTCCAATTCTCCTTTGAAAACGATATCTATCAAGTATTAGTTGCTGAAAATTACTTTGTCTGGCTTGTCTATATGCAAAACACCAAACAGACATACGGTGGATAATATTTCTTTCTTCGTCAAATCTTACTTGCTTCATGGTGTATTGTAAAATGAATTTTTATTAGTTATGTCATTTATATATAGGCTGAACATAAAGAGAGTGAATTAGTTTTACTTTAAAATGGGTCGTGTTAACAACACAATTGATAAATTTGGTCGACAGAAAACTCCTGTTTGTAACAACTTATCGCGAGGGTTGCCCGGAATCGGATTTAAACTTACTTCAGATGGACATTTTGATATAGAGGGAAAATTATTAAGGAATGTTGCCCAACCGATAAATGATAATGATGCTGCTACCAAAGAATATGTCCTTACGGAAGTTCATCAACTTGGTTCGCAGATAAATACCATACTTAGTAATGTGCTAGTACCGGTTTTTCAAAAAATGTTTGAAGATGATGAGACCAAAATTACGTACCTTAAGGAAAAAATGTATCAAATTCACTCACATGCTGCACGGTATACTACAACGAAGATAAAGGATCCAAAAAAACCAAAATGGAAACCAACCTAGATAAAGTTCTATTTAAAAACATAATTATACTGTTAAATTGAAAATAAAACGAATAATTATGAAAAGCAATATTTATTTTTATTATTTATAATGCATACATACGTAACGTAAAACCTATTTGATAATATTTATACAATATCTGATTTGTCTATCCAAGAATTAAATTGATTTGGAAAACCTAACCATTTTACAAACAATTGATCGTTTTGATTGTTCTTGCGTTTTCTAAGAATTTTCTCAACTAAATAAACACCAGGGCTAGCTGTCTTTTGCAGTTCTGCTTCGTAAAAACATCCTTTAATAGGTTGACCTTCCAATGATTGCAGCAAGTAGGTGGGTGGATTTGTAATATTAACTTTTGCTATTTCAAACAGTTCCGTGGACCAGGAAGGCGTATATCCTTTGTCAAATACACCTTTGTACTTGCTAATGCGAACAACGTCACCCAAATGAAATTTTTTTTTCTTCGGAGCAATTTTCAAATAGTCATATGCTTTAATAGGGGTATCCTCTTTTACACTGTTAGGCTTCATTCCAATGGTGCGGTGTTTAGTGTTATTATAGGTCTTCGTTATAGCTGGTAATATTTGTAACCATCTGTAAGAACCTCTAGCCGAGAATTGTTTATATAACTTATTTTTCAAAGTTCTTATAACACGCTCAACAATTGCCGCTTTTTTCGTGCTATATGTGGAATAATGGTTTATATTATATTTTTTCATGAGGGCTTGAAAGGTGCTATTATAAAATTCCTTTCCTTGATCACTCTGTAAATTGTTTGGTGCATATGATGCTTCTTCAATGATGCTTTTCATGGCATTCGTAACTTCAACACCGGTCTTATTCTTAACTGCTTTGGTGTACACGAATTTGGAGTAACAGTTTATACATACAACAATGTAACGGTAACCATCATTGTCAGTAGCATATTGCTGCATTTCCGCCAAATCAATTTGCCACAAATCTCGATATCCTTTTATGACTGTACGTCTTCTAACAAAATTTTTCCTTGCTGTCCTATGTAATTCATTTACGACTTTAATTTTTTCTCGGCTAGGATCCATATTATAAGGTTCCACGTCTTATCAGACACTGAGGATGGCAACTACGTGCAAAACTTAATATATTATTCCTTCTTCTCGAAGCTCTTCCATAATTGACATAATCTCATTATCATGTCCGGTATGTCCAGCTACTTTTGACCCCCACAATAATCGTAATCTATCCACTAACTCCTTAGGTTTATTCCAATAAACATATTCAGATGATTTCGACGATAGGCGCTTTTTTGCTGGTAGTTGGATTTTGTTGTCGCCTTTTTTTCTTCCTACACCACCACCACCCAGTTTGGTTCCCATAATTAGCGGTTTTATGATTCGTAAATATTTTCTCCATCGGGTTTCCCTTAAACCACGTTTCTTGTCATAACCGTCGTAGGCCGCATCCGTCAATTTCAAAATGGTTTGGTATTTTCGAAGTACATCTAGACTAATTTCGTCTTCATTATCTAAGCATGCTGGATTTTTTAGAAAAATCAAATCGTAAAGCTCAGCCGTTCCATCGAATTCAGCAATGTTTGTTTTGTTCTTGTATAACACCATCTTTCCGTTTGTTAGAAAACGAACCACCAAGTTGCCAATATATTTTGTTGATTTATTGTCTTTTTTACCAAAGCGTACACCATACACGGTATCATAACGGGACGGTTCGAATTTTAATCCATTTAAATAATCTTGAATAGTTTTTGCGGCTGAACTGCTACCACTTGATGTGTGTGGTGATGTGTAAGATGATGTTATCGTTGATGGGGAAGGGGTTTCGAACAGTGACTCACGATTTCCACGTTTTGCTGTAGGAATTTGTGTTTTTTGCGAAATCGGTGTAGATGTTTCAAAATCCGCTTCTGTTGGATGTTCTTCAAACATTTTCGCCATTCCCACCGAGCTGCTGCTGCTACTCCGACTTTGTGGTTTAGTCGTAGTACTTGATTTTTTAGTTGCGTACTGTTGCTGCTGCTGCTTTACGGCTTTAGATATAGATTCTAGTGGTTTAGAAACTGGTTCATAAAACTTTTCCAAATCATGTTCATTCTGCACTTTAGCTGCTTTAATTTGTTTAAATTTTTTTCTAACCGCATTTGTAGTTTCCAGTAGCTTTCGTTTTAATTCGATTTCTTCATTCATGATGCTTTCAAAGCACCGTTCAACGATGAAATGATTATCCAAGTTATTATTATAGGAATATATAACTATCGAATCCCTTGCGGTATCTGCCCGAATTTACATCACTGTCCTTGTCAATAACTAAAAAACCATATTTATTATCCCAACATTTAGCACACATCTCTTGAAATTGTGTAAACGTCAGGTCGGGTGAAACGTGATCGGAAAATATATGTTTCATATTCATCTCATCTTGTTTAAACATAATAATGAAGTTGGCATTATCCCGGACGAGCTGCTTAGGAACACGAGAATACGTTTGCGCCAAGTAAAAGGCATCCACATTTTTGTGACGTCCCATGCTAAAATACGATCTTATAACGTCCTGTTTCTCACACATAACGTCATCAAAAATAAATATTGAATTAGGTTTAGCATCTGACGGTTCCACAATGTTATTTGCGTCGCTAAAAGCGTAGTAGCCAAGACCTTTGATTGGTGATAAAATTTTCTTTAAATATTCATATTTCGGTTGATAGAGCGACTTTGAGTAGATATAAACATTTTCGAAACGCAGTCCCGAGGGGTGAGTAAGCAGCGAAATCATAACATTTGTTTTTCCACAGTTTGAAGGTCCTATTAATAATCCACGAATAGATGACGGTAGCAAAGGACCATGTCTTTTAAATAATTTTTGTTCTAGTCCAGATCCGACCTTTACATCGAGATTATCGACGGGAAGTTTTTGTTTAAGATTGACGACACGCATCTTAACAAAATCTATATTTTATACTGAACTTTCACGTAAACTATCATTCAGATGTCGCTCGTCAGACGAAGTAGACGGTCTCGTTTATCAAGTAAGACTGGAAGCGGTATTGTTAATTCAGTAATTAATAGGCTACCGTTTGAGTTACACATTCCCGGCTATCAGTATTGCGGGCCCGGGACGAAAGTAGTAAAACGTGTGGCAAGAGGAGATCAAGGAATTAATTCTTTGGATGTCGCATGCAAAAAACACGATTTAGCCTATTTGCGTAATAGTGAAAATTTAAGTGCTCGCCACCAAGCAGATCAGGAACTCGAGCAAAGCGCGTGGAAAAGAGTAAAATCTAAAGACTCTAGCGCTGGTGAAAAAGCTGCAGCTTGGTTGGTAACCAACATTATGAAAGCGAAACAACGTTTTGGTATGGGTGTATCATCATCATCAAAATCGAGAAAAGCATCCACTAGAGGTAAACGTCGCTTCCAGCGCCGCCGCCGCCACACTAAAGGTAAAGGCGTTGGTAAACATAAGCGACTACACAAAGTAGCTTTTGGATCATCTATTAGACGACCCGTTCGATCAGAATTGTTAAAAGCTGGTGGGAAAAAACTTGTCGAGAAAAATATCATGAAAGCATCGAAAATAGCTGCAGTAGCTGCACGTAAATCCCTAAGAATAGCCGGTGGCAAACGAAAAATTCGCACGCCTAGAATCATTCCAATTCCGAAGACTGGGGGGATATTACCGTTAATACCAATATTTGCAGGACTATCGGCCTTAGGTTCATTAGCAGGTGGTGCAGCAGGCATCGTGCGTGCCGTAAAAGCAGTAAAAAAGTCGACTGCAGAAAAAATAGGTACCGGCTTACATCTAAGTTCAAGAGGAAATGGATTATACTTGAAACCATATCGCACAGGTTTGGGATTATATATAAACAACGGCAAAAATAAGAAATCAAAAAACTAATAGAATCCCTACCTCAAAGACCACTATCCAATATTGATATAGAAAAGTACGCCTTAAAAATGAAAATACCACACTTTCGAGGCGTATATATGAGAGATTCATTACCTGTACGCGGTCCCAAACGTTATGAGGCCGCCATTATAAATTTGGATAGTATGTCGGGTGTAGGGACTCATTGGGTAGCATATAGAAAAAGCAATTCTGATGTAACATACTACGATAGTTTCGGTGATTTACCCCCACCTATGGAATTGGTACGATATCTGCAGATGGGTTCCGAAGCGACGAAGAAAATTTACTATACATACGACCGTCAACAAGAATTCGGAACAGTCTGGTGTGGACATTTGTGTTTGAAGTTTCTTTTACAATCGTAAAAAGTATGTCTTTGACACCCCAAATGGAACGTGACAACTACACCAAAATGTTGCTATCACTTAAAGCATATCGTGAAGTCGGAGGATTACAAAAAATGACTGCCGAACAGTTAGAAAATACGCCCAAAGAAGTGTTGATCGCATTAGCTCCAAATGAAATAGCACTAGTTTGGGATAGGTTACCTAATCACCTAAAAAGTGACGTCGATATATTGAAATATCAATACTGTTTCGAACATTATAATAGCAATAATTCAGATTCGGACGAGGGCGATGGACCGATACCAAAAAAAATATTTTGTTGTTATTGCAAAATTAACGATGTGAATATAAAGGCAGAAAACAGTTTAAAAACGTCCAAAGGAATAAAGCAACGCTTCAGCTTAAATCCATTTAACTGTTGCAAACAGCAATAAAATAGCTACACAAATAGTTTCGTGGTCAGTCATGTCTTACACATTCACTCTAACAGGACATACAAGTGTCTTAAGTGCGGATTTTTACCCACCCATCGAGTTAAATACAACAGACAAATATGGAGTTGCACTGCTGGGATTTTACACATATAATTCGATTTTTAATATCGACGAAAGCAATAATTCATTCAGCCATTTGAAAACAGCGATACCAAAGTATGTAAGGATTCCACCAGGAGCTTACGAAATTAATGAAATAGCAAAAGCCATGTACACCGCTTTAAAAGAGTCATGCAATGAAGTTGGTACCGATTTATTTTCATTAACAGCCAATAATAATACGTTAAAATGTGAGCTAAAGTCAAAATATAGCATCGATTTTCGAGGTAGCAATAGTATCGGCAAAGTGCTCGGATTTGGCTCTGTGCTGCTGCAAGGTGGACAACGACACGAATCAAGTACCATCGTGGACATAATGAAAGTGCGCATCGTACGTGTGGATTGTAATATAATTTCCGGAGCATACCTGAATTCTTTGGAAAGTCATACGTTATTTGAATTTGATATTGACGTCGAACCCGGTTACAAAATCTCTAAAGAACCGCAAAATAATATTTATATGCCGATAATGCCGGATGGTCGTCAGTTTATCGACAACATTACTCTACGCATCTTGGACGATAGCGGTGATTTGATCGATTTTCGAGGTGAGAAAATAATAGTTAAACTAGAGTTGAAAAAAATCGTATAATGGGTTTTTGCTTTAACCGTCAACTGCATAAGCTGTCAACAATTCAAGATTCAGTTAAACGACATAAAAGTAAGCAGACAACACAGTCAAGGTTCATTCGCAAGTCAGACGGACGATCGAAAACACATCCGCACAGCAATCGCCAGCTCTCCGCGAAAGATTGCAAATTTCTACAATCGATCGGTTTGAAAGTGAGAAAAATTAGAAAATGATGGCCGCTAGCAGTGACAAAATCGAAGTTTTTACCGAACCCATTTTTGATAACTCCATTATTAGTTTTCAAGAACACACATATAAACCTTACGGTTCTCCAACATTCCGCAATTCCGATGAAATTCGTATACCTGTACACTTTCAAGATATCATTTTGGATATATCGGATAGTTACATTTACATCGAAGGAACATTTAAACCCAAAGATGTTAGTAAAAAATGTTATCTATCAAATAATGCCATCGCCTTTCTATTCGACGAATGTCGTTATGAAATGGGAGGGGAGCAAGTTGCCGTCGTTCGGAAACCCGGAATTACCACAACGATGAAAACTATGGTGTCATTGGGTGCCGCACAAAATAGAGCTCTCATGGCATGCGGATGGGGTCTAGACGAAGCAAATCAAGGGATACTAGATTCCACAAGTAACATGTTCTCCGGCAAGCTTCCTCTAAAATATCTCATGGGTTTCGCAGAGGATTATTCAAAGGGTATTTTTAACGTCAAGCAAGAGTTGATTTTAATTATCGCCCGCACTTTCAACAATTGCTATATCGGCGAAGTAGATGCAGACATTTCAATTGAAAAAATTGAATGGAAAATTCGTCACATTATTCCAGACGATCGACAGAAGTTAAAGATATTATCACGCATGAATAAAGGTGGCAGTAACGCAAACGTTCCAATGGCTTACCGTAAATGGGATCTTTACGAGCTACCTTCTTTGAGAGAAACATCGTCAGACGTTTGGGCCTTAAGAACTAGCACGAGTCTCGAAAAACCGAGATATTTGATTATCGGTTTTCAACCAACTAGCTCGTCCGACAACAGAGCAAAAGATAGCACACAATTTACAACGGCCGATATAAGTGATATTAGGCTCTATCTGAACTCTGCCGTATTTCCGTACGAAAGATGGAATTTAGATTTTTCAAAGAAACTGTATGCCGCAGCCTATTATAATTATGAGAATTTTCAAGCTAGCTACTACCAGCGAGAACTGAGCGATCCTATGATGAGTTTTGCCGACTATCTGAAAAATCCGTTATTCGTAATCGATTGCAGTCACCAACCAGAAGCCGTGAGGACGTCCACAGTGGACGTGAAATTGGAGTTTGAAACACGCAAAAGTAAATTTCCTAAAGACATTAAAGTGTACGCGTTAGTTATTCACGATGCATTTTTTAGCTACAATATACTTAATGGTTCTGTTACTAACAAATCAATACATTAGTTTGAAGTTATGTAATTCTCCAAATTATATATTTTTACATATTTAAAATAAACTTATAAAGGACATATTTGCGTTTTATTTTTACTATTGCCTTATTTTAATAGTTCAAATGTGGGGCTTTGGTAAATAAGGTTATGAGGCGAAAAATAGAGAGAAATTTAGGAGAGGGGTGGGGAAAAGAAAGTATATAAGACGGGATTTAGAAAATTAAATTCACTCGAAGCCACAATGTCGTCAAGCTCGGATAATGGTTATTCTAGTGACGACGAGCAGGCAGTCGCACCAAATGTGCAACATAGGCTCGTACGCAGACCGCGTAGGCTTAGACCTAGGTATTGCATCATGCAATCCTACGTCTCATGGGGGTCTAGAGATTTGTGTATGAACTGCTACACGAGAGGATTTGGAGCTGCGATTATGGATGTTCATTTCGTCACAACCCATTTTACAGTGGGTTCGCGAGGTGATCAAAGGCGGAACCACTCGAGGTGTGCTTTGTGTAGGGAGAGACTGTTTACCGTCGTTCATCAGCAGTCTTGCCTTATTTGCAATAGAATGTAAATTCTATTACAAATAAAGCTCCTCATACGACAACCCTGCCTGTCCCCTGACAAAATCAGTCCTTTTCAGGACTACAGAATATTTGATCGTAGTTTGTAGTTAAACACTATGTTTCCTAAGGAAGATATTTCTCGAAGGAAAAATTGTGTTAGTTTGGGTGAGAGATGCATTATGTGTTTAAATCATACATAGATGGCGAGAGAAAGAGCATTTGCAAGATTTAGCTTGTAGTTTTTATGTATTATAAGAACGCATATGCCTCTAGTTATTCAAAGTGACATAACTTTCTATCAAGAAACATATTTTAAACAATAAATTCACTCTGGGTTGATACGCTCAAAAAGATACATCTGAATTTGTGTCGTTTCACATAGAACGTTGGCAAACCTGCTCTTAAGTATGACAAAAACAGACGTATCCTTTCAGTGTAACAAAATATTTCTAACAAGAAATCTATTCTATAGGAAATATTTTGTTACTCTGAAAGGATATGTTACAACTGTTTAGCCCCACTCTCACCCCCACTCTCACCCCCCACCATCCTAAATGCTTTTAAAAGCGGGAGCAGCCATCACAATTTTCATTTCTCAACCAGCCATGAAGTGGGACAGGCTGATGTTAAGGACGACAAGGGAGTCCAAAATAAGCGAGTTTTGGGAGGCTTGGCGTTTAAAAAACGCGAATAAGCCAACGGCTATCGTACAGCCGATCCCAAGACCGCAACCACCACCGGAGCCGGCTCCAACAGAGCCCGTGGAAGTGGTGGAAGGACCACAGATGCTGCTGGGTCCTGAAGAAAGGGCGGCTCTGTTAGAAGAGCTCACGGAGCGTCGCCGGAGCCGTCGCAGCACTCGGCTGGAGGTGCGAAGACGGCGAGCTGCACCGCGATCGGTGCAGATCGCGAGAGGGGAACAACCACTCTAGGTTTCCCTCTCCAACCCACCGTGAAAACGGCCCTTTTCAGGGCCACAAAAGATTTGATCGTAGTTTAGATATTCTTAGTCACTTTGTGTTTGACACTGAATCGGTGAAAAATGCAAAGATGACCAAGGATGACATTTTCAGGACGTTTAAAAATAGACGTTGGCATTTTTGCATAACTCTTTTCGATAATTTACCTAGAAGTGTCTAAAACTTATTTTAAGTTAAAGGTCCAAGATCCGTTAAAATTGTTATTTTTCTAACTTAAAAATTGTATCCATTTAGTTATTTCCGAGACGTATATTTTTGGAACTAAAAATCGATATTTGTCGACCCACTAAGATTTTTATTTTTGTATATTTTTAACAAAAAAAGCAACCACATTAACCCTTATATAACAAAAATATTTTTATTTCGGATCAAAGCAATGACAACAAGCACATAACTTGTGGGTTTGCTCAGGTTTGCTTGGGTTTGTTTAGCCAATACAAATAATAAGAATTTTGTTATTAATATTATTATTATTTGATAGTTCAAGGACATTTCAGAACATTTGACATAAAACTTTTTATGATCAAAATGATCAGACTAATCAAAATTTCAAGAATTATGGGGTTTGATTGGGTTTGCTCATGAATAACGGGAGAAGTGTAGCTCAGATCGAAAAAAGTTATAGGAAAATATTTTAGAGTAAACTTTTTGTGATTGGAAATGACTTTTCAATATTTAATTTGGAAAAATTGAAAAAGACATTTTTCAGATTTCTAATTAATTCAAAGGGGTAGTATAGGGAAGCTGTGGGGAATAGGGCGAAGGCATGAGGGATGGGTGGCATAATCGTTTTTAAATAAGACCCGAGTGATTTGAGTCATTAAAAGTAATAAGAGGTCGGTCAAAAAAAGACCTAGGGAGTAGGTATGTATTTTAGGGAAAACAGGGAACTATGAAAAGATAGTCAGGTCCAAACTAATGTGAATTGTACAACTTGACTGTTATTCCGGGGTTCGGGGGCGAGGCCCCCAAACCCGCAAAAGCCAAACGGGGTCCAGGGGCGGTAGCCCCTGGCGGGGGTTTGGGGGCGGAGCCCCCGATCTGGGGGGGGCCCGGGGGGGCACGAAGTGGCCACCCCGGGATTTTTCGAGGTTTTTGGGGGTCTTTGGGGGTCTTTGGTGCAATTTTAGACCTTCCAAAACTGAATTTTATATATTTCTTTTTCTTATATCTTTGCACGTAAAACACCCTTCAGCGTTTAAGTTTGTCATCTCCTATGGGTTCTATCATATCTTGGTAGTCGTCATAGAATCGCACCATCATCCCCTCCTGTATTTTTAGCAAGGGTGGGGGAAGCTGAGGTCTTTAAAAGCAGCTCGAGTCGACTGCTTACTTCATTACATTCGCTCATCTCAACATGGCATCATCAGATGATGATGGATACTTAAGCGATGATACTCCTAGGAATTTGGATAATTGGGCACTTAGACAGAGGAAAGTTTTCCCCGTCCGATCCCGCCGGGTGTGCAAGATCTTAAACCTGGTGAAGGTGGGTGATGACGGCTGGTGTATTGGCTGCTATGCCGACTTGGAAAACAAGTCGGCTGGTGACCAATTCTTCAGTGGTCATGTAACCCAAGATTTCGGTAGTCGCGCGCACATACCGAACTGTAAAGGTTGTGGAGTAGCTCTTGGTACTCTACAACATAAGAGTGCGTGCCTTATTTGTAATCGAGCCTGATTACAAATAAGATTTTATCCCTTGAAAAACGGTCCTTTTCAGGGCCACAGAATGTTTCATCGTAGTTTTAGTTACCTAATGCCATAGTACATGTGGTGTTAGGTAGAAAATTATATAAGTCCAGTCGGATCGACTATAATTTTCCTTGCAAAATCCGTCCTTTTCAGGATGACAGGATATTTTGATCTTACTTGTATTTATCTAATGCCACGGCATCTGTACAGGATATTTTGATCTTACTTGTATTTATCTAATGCCACGGCATCTGTGACATTAGATAGAAATTATGTAAGTCCAGACGGATCGAGCATAAGTTTCTTTGTCGGTCACATTTCCACAACACAATTACACCATTTTTGAGAACTAAAAGCAGTTTTCGACAGTGAAGTCCGCCAGTATCATTTTTGGATGGAGGGCATTTGTATAATAAACTCTAGTTTGTTGGCGGTGGAAAGGTGGGGATGGAGTGGTGGAGGGGGTAGATTATCTCTATTTAAACGGTTACGAGCGGGTCACAGAATCACTTCATTTTTAAATCTTAAAGTACGAAGATATAACTATGGATTTCGAAAGACCATTGAGTCGCGGTTCATCGGTTTTTAGCGATGATACCGTTGACATGAATGATGTCGATATGGATGACCTACTCTTGGACATCGAACGACTTCTAGACATCGAGGCAGAAGATATGTTTAATGCCTGGGAAGATGAGCGGGCGGTCGAAGAAGCAGATGTGGGTCTGGAATTGCCAAACATGGATTGGCAAAATGGGGAGTTGTCGGCTGAAGACATGGAGCCAGACTCCAGCACTGATTGGGTGCCACCACCGCCGCCGGAAGGTCATGACGGTCCGGCCGATTCATCCACTTGGTGGATCACGGACCATCAGGATGATGATGGTCCAGCTGATTCCACCAACTGATCCCGGAACCATGCCCTCCCCGACCTACCCCGACAAAATCAGCCCTTTTCAGGGCTACAAAATATTTGATCGTAGTTTGTAGTTGATTCATGTCACATCCCAAGTAACATGATATTTCTCAAGAATTAAGTTCTTTTGGAAAATATTGTGTTACTCTATAAAGACATGTACGTTCTTACCATACGTTAGAACTAGCTAAATTTCTAGTAAGTTCTCGTGAAAATGCCGAGAGTTTGGTCTATTATCTTACTTGCAGTAAAATTCACATTTTATTACAAATAAGATGCATGTTCTCAGGCATTGTAACGGGTAGCCTCTCTTCACAGACATAACACTTTATCGCATACTTAAGTTGTGTGCATCTAATGATTACACACCTAAAGTTACGGCCCTACATTTTTTCGTCTATTCTTTTTTCTATTTTGCATTTTTATTTTATTTTGTGTAACTTTCGCATACTTATTTTAGAAATAAAAAATATTGTTTCATTTAACTTTTTATTATCATATATACAAAAACATTTTATTTTACTTATATATACAACACTATTACAAAAATAACTTAACTCTATATTTACAATAAAATTCTAAAATTAATTATATGGAAAATTGTCCAATAACTTAAGTCTTTTTCTACACACTTCCCCTTCACTTTTACACTGTTCAATTTTCGCCTGCAGTTCCTTAATCTGTCTCTCGTATTGCGCCACATCACTATCGTTCTTTTTTAGTTCATCAACTAGTTTTTGCCTCGCACTAAAAGCCACGGAGAAGGCACACTTCTGGCTTGGAGAAAACTCTTCCATCCAGTCCGGTATCGGCACTTCTGCAGAAGAAGCAGCAGCAGGTTGACGGGGTTGACTAACCGCCTCGAATAGCCGCTTGCACCGCTTCTTTAATGGTTTGCGGCACATTCCACGCCCAACTATTGGCGATATCGGCGCACTCGCGATCGGCGATTTTTCGTCAGCGTCGGCCACCAACACAATCGGAGGCATGGACTTCGGCGGCTCGGGCGTTGTCGAGTTTGGGCCTTCATTAATGATGACGACCGGTGACAGAGGCTTCGGTGGTTGTGACGTCTCCAAAAAATCGGGGTATTGAACTGGCACTGTTGGTCGCTTGAACACGAATTTCTTCTTCTTCTTCTGTTCACCCTCCATAGCTGCATAAAATTGACTTTTATTGTTGCCGGCTGTCTTTGGCAATTTCAGCAGCTTTTCCAACTTCGTAGTGGGTTGCCGCCTCGCCTTCTTTACCACCACATCACTTATGATATTGATGCGCCCGCCGTCCTTCTCCGTCCAGTTGTTGACGTAATCAACCGCCGAAGATACTTTTTTTTCACCCACATTCTCTTCTTCCACAAACGCAGTGTTTAGCACGTCGTCATTGTGCCACTCGTCAAACACACCCGGGGTCAGCAGGTCAATAACGTCCTGCCCCATCAACTCTGCTTGGATACTTCCATCCAAGTTAAACGCATTTAACAACGACTCACTACCGGAATTCATTTTTCTAACTAACTCACTGCACTTAACTGACGAATGTATTTACTTGGCGAACTGTTCTAGCGAACTATGAAATGCTCTGCCTAGCAAACCAAATTTATACTTATCACCCCACCATAAACTCCCCCACCCTATCTGACGGTTGATGCTTTAGAGGCCAAACAAGTTAATTCAACTTACAAGGTTGCGTTCTACGACTAAACAGCGATTCAAGGACATATTTTCAAGGTAATCGTGTGTCCTTACTTCTGTTATTGTTTGTGCTCTCAAGGTTATATGACCCAGACAACCCATATTTATAGACACTCTCTTTCCTTCGATGCCTATTATCAGAAACTATAATGTTGCCCGCAGATCAAGATAACAGTCGTCCAGCTGAGACTTTTTCGGGAGCACAAATAATAATTTCTGCTGTTTGCTATAATTGTAAAAGAGAAGTATATATTTGGACTGACCACATGCAATCTTACAGTTATATTGAATTGTTGAGAGTAAGGATTGTTAAGTGTCATTACTGTGGAACGCTGATGTGTCGACGAGGGCCGATTAGCAGATCTGATATGTTGAGAAGACAATGGATGCTTCGAGAAGTTTACAAGCCAGACATTAATTAATTTTTATTTTTGTAACTTTATTACTATATTGTAAAATAAAACAACATATTATTGAAACAATTATCTATGTATTTTCCTATCCTGCGTTATAAAATTTCAACTATTGCTATTACTATAGTGGTTAATAAAACTACGTGACATTGGAGTTAATATTTTTTTATTTTTCTAAAACATAGACTTTCCAACATTTTTCTAATTATAACTAATATTTTCGGGTAAAAAACTTTGCATAGCTTGTATTAACATATTTAGGTTATCTTCAGGGTTTGTTTCGTAAAACTTTATGTCTGGGTGTCCCCAAGGTAGAGTTTTTGTTGTTGATGGTATAATATAACGTTTATCGTCGTGGTGACATAAAGCAACTTTATTAATTATTTCGGTATAAACGTCGTGTTTATAACTTCGAAAGGTTTTCATTTTTCGAAATATCTGACCACCACGTTCTACGATATTCCGATAATCTTCCAGGTGAAGCTGTTTTTCAATTACACGTTTTTTTATACCTTTCGCTTTTTTAATTTCGCTACTGATTGAGTTTATGTAATAAGCTTTGGCTCCGGTACCATAAAAACTTATTATTGGATCACCTGGAAATTCATCCTTCATTCTACCTACTACTGACTGGCTTTTTTTTATGTTAAAAATATTTCCTTCGGTATAATTGGATGTATCGAATTTATCCGGATTTTCTGCAATTATACGATAAAAATTTTCGGTGTAAACTTTTAATATTAACGAATCTGTGTCTGTATACAGTAAAGAAGCATTTTTGCCAAATTTTGCTTTAATGAATGAGTAGAAAAAATCATAAATTACTGTTTTCGACATGTCCAGTATGGAAAATCCGATATAAATTGGTTTATTATAAGTTACCTTTAATCGATCCATATGAATGGCAACGAATTCTTTATTAAAAACCGTTGAACTTTTAAAATAAGGACGAGAAATTAATGCTCGTGCCCCAATTTTATTCCTGTCATTTTCCCATCGGGTGACTAGTTTTATATCATTACGATTCTCCACATTTTCCATGGTCTTGCCGAAAACAGCATTAATGATTAATTTAAAAGTGTCTTTACCAAACTTTGTTGTTGCCCTATTGCGCAAATCTGTATTTAAGTCGATATATGTCTTTAACCAGGGGGATTGATTAAATTTTAAAATTCTGTGTGTTTGCATTACCATTAGGCCGTTATTGATTGCTTGTTTTAATGTTCGGTAATGAATGATGTATTTCTTTTTATCGTTTAAATTCGGAATTAACTTTGAAAATTTTGCCGATTCCGTGGGTGGTACAATATTTTCAACTAAAAAGGGTAAGTCGGAATGATCATCATATAGCGTATCCGGATAATGAACGTCAACTTCCAAAACGTATCCTTCTGGACCATTATCGTCCACATCCATAATATTTAAATTTAAAATTTCATGCTCTGATAACCATCTAAAGCCGCCAAATGGTAATGCTTGCGACATACTATGACCGTACAGATTTGTTGCATCAAGATAAACAATGAAAGATGATGGCTCGTTAGGATCGTAGTTTGGTACATATATGTTGTTGGCAGCGTGCATCCTTTCTGAACACTGACTTATACCGCCTCGAATACCTTTTTTGAAAAAATGAACCGTGTCGATATCGGTCAATAGCTCTAACTCTACCTTAGAAATACGCAACATACAATCAAACGAATAACTTGGAAGGGTATGGTACTGTGCTGGATCCAGTTTATACGTTTGTAAACAAGTATCGCGAAACTGTTCAAAAACATCGGTTAATAATAAAACATCAGATTTCAAATATAAATCCGAATAGTCCCCCAAATTCTTACAATTAAATGTGTCCCACACCTTTTTAGCTCTATCATAATCTTCATTGCTAATGTGCTCCTCTGACAAACTATCATAAAACTGATTTTTTGTGGGTAAAGTTGGATGGTTCATTTTGTCTATTGAATCGACAAAACTATAGGGAAAAACACCTTTTTTACGCATTAAATTAAACTGCTCATTATCAGAAAAATATTTTCCTGTTTCCCTGAAACTACCCACAGCTAATCCATTACCCAAATTTTCCAGTGATGTTGATAGAAATTTAAAACTATCGATGAACCGCAATTTCAAATATTTTTTCTTTATTGTCCCACTTTTATTATCGACATAATCGTGAACGTAAATACTTTTCGTAAACGAAATATACTTTTCCTTGCTTTGAGCTAAAACATCGATCTTGTCTCCGTGACGACACAACTCTTTAATAAACATGTGGCAATCGTACCCGCTCAAGTTATGAAATATAATTGGAATAAAATTGGGTAACTTATAATTTAAATTGCAAATCGAATGAGCAGCACCAGGTCTTTTTTTCCCAGTTATGTGACAGTGGTCCTTTACTTTACAATTATTATTTTCAAAAGGTCGTTCACATATACCACATTTTGTGGCATTATTGAACTCCGCTATTTGGTCAGCCGTTAAAGTTTCCATTGCTTTTATATCTCTTAAGTATGTATTGTAAAGAGATCTTAAATCACTTTCAAGTCGAGAAACGAAAACCTGGGCTGCGTCGTTTCCCCGGTAGAGCTCAAATTTTGAAATCGAATCGTCAAAGGAGCACTTAATTAAATACGCAAAAGAATACGGTTCATGTTTGATGCTTTTGACTAAGTAAGAATTTGTGGGATTCGGTTCCACTGTATCCAGTGGTTTAAGCACCGATTCAAAATCCGCGTAAACGACAAACGGTACACGCATTTGCTTTTCTATGTTGTCAAATTTTAATATATTTTCACTTACACTCCTTCCAAATTTATCTATTTTTAAATTTAGTGATGGTGTTAATGAATATTTGTGGTTACAGTCATTTTTTTGGTGTGATATCAAAGATGATGGTGAACTAAAATATATCAAACAACCATCACAAAAATACATTTTATCTCTACGTGATGTAATTTGACTGGAACATAATTTCGATAAGTCTTTTATCCAACAATAATGACTTTTAGAACAACGCGTATCACAAATATGTTCATCATCATCTTTAATACTACAATCCTTTGTTATTAACAACAAGTTGACATGTCTGTTAAGTTTTCTACCCGAATACCTTAATGGACCGACAACTTCGTACTTTAACATATTATTTTCGAAATTTTTTTGCAAACCATAAACGTTAACTGAAATATTATTCATTTCTTCAAATTTTGATATATCACGCAACTTTACTGGAAAGTCTATACCTGTAAAATTCAGCACTCTTGAATAGTGTGGATAAGATTGAATCTGTGATGCCATTCTAGTGGTGGGGCACAAAGCAGACACGATTGACCACGCAAAACAACACTCATCTTGATTAAACACATTGATGATGGCTTTTTTCAATTCGATGAATCGGGGTAACTTTATATATGAAGATCCACCAAAAGGTTTATACTCGTTGACATTTACTTCCAGGTATAGAATTTTTTCCAGAGCCCAACCTACGAAAACAAAAAAGAATGACATAAGTATTTATTTTATTTTTAGTCGTTAATTTATAACATACCTGAATCTTTTTCCTGAAACTCAGTCGATTGACTCTTCATGGCTTCCACTAATGATTGATATATTTCTTCCAAATCGCTTCCTGAAGTGACAATTTCATTGCGTGTATTAAATGACTTGTCACTGTACATATTATCTTGTGTTGGTAAAAGATACCGACCAACAACCACCATATTAACTTTCAAAGCACAACGCACTCTTACTAGGTCACTTACTACCTCTAACACTCTTGCTTTAATTTCATCAAAAAATAATGAATAGTCAGTATGTTCATTATCACTTGATATACGGTATGTGGCAATCCTATTTCTAAAAGCACTGGACACTAGCTCAACACCAGCTGATATTGGTGAACATGCATTACTTTTATGGTGTATTGTTCTTTGATGACCTGCCATTCGATTTGCTGGTATGGTTATATTGCAGCAAGTGCAAGTACGCACCTCGGATGTTGATGCCCCATCGTCAACTTTTCGCTGTTTTCCACCATGCATATTTTCAAATCGTGCTACGCACGATTCTCGTTTATGTCGTAACATATTATAACTCCGAGTAAATGATTTACCACAATTTTCACACACGTACGCCATGACTTTCAAATTAACTTGCTTGAACCGTTTTACTCAACACAATGTTCTATACTAAAATTTAACCCCCCCTACCCTCATTTATACCGATCCACATTTAGACCCAACCCACTCGACCGTCATACCAAAACATGTTACACCCCAGTAATAACTCAAGGTAAACTAACATCATAAATGTAACCTTGAAATAAGCGTCGTCCACCTGGTCATCACCAAACAAAGAAACATCTGCTCGCGTTCAAGGCCAAGCAAATGTAACCTTGAAATAAGCGTCGTACACCTGGTCATCACCAAACAAAGAAACAGCTGCTCGCATTCATTGAAAATATGCACCGCAAATGTAACCTTGAAATAAGCATCGTACACCTGGTCATCACCAAACAAAGAAACATCTGCTCGCGTTCAAGGCCAAGTTCTTGACCTTGACCTTGGAATAACACCTGCGCATATCAAGGCCAAATAACAATAGCACACCTGGGCGTTCAAGGTCGACCCTACTGCGCATGCGGAGACTCGGGGAGCATCATATCCCTCTACTTCCATTATTTATAATTTTAAGTTAGTACTGAAAATAGGGCCCCGCACGGCCGATACAGCATGGCCGCGCTACCGCTCAACAGAGTCTATTACATAAAATAATTTTTTTATAGAGTTAAATATCAATAGAAAAATTTTAAAAAATTATGGTGTCATCAGAACACTTTAAAGAAAAAAGTCCCGTTGGAAAACAAATTTTTTGTTGATTTTTCAAAAAATCATATTATTGTTAACTAAGTAATTTTTCGTGGGCTTTCATTTTTACAAAAGACAGTATAAAAATTTAAATAATTGGCCTATAAATTTTTGGCTTCTTGGAGCTCTTCTTATATACATATATACTTAACAAGACCACGTTATAAAAGCATCTTAAATTTGTGTATTGTGTTTATTTAACAAGTTATAAGTAATAAAAGAGACAAAAATGTCAAAAAATCTTCAATGTTTTTAAATAAAAGCATGTAATAGCTAATCAACAATAGTTACAAACTTCGTTTTGAGCTCATTTTAAAGAGTAGTTAATCCTTGATAAAAATGACCTAAATGTTGATTATCGTATCTCTAATAGTTTATGAGTTATGGTAATTTGGTACTTGACAAGTTATGTGACCAATCAAACTTTGGTATCGTGGAGTATTCGATTGGTCACATAACTTGTCAAGTAACAAATTACCATAACTCATAAACTATTAGAGATACGATAATCAACATTCAGGTCATTTTTATCAAGGATTAACTACTCTTTAAAATGAGCTCAAAACGAAGTTTGTAACTATTGTTGATTAACTATTACATGCTTTTGTTTGGTTAGGTCTCTTTTATTACTTATAACTTGTTAAATAAACACAATACACAAATTTAAGATGCTTTTATAACGTGGTCTTGTTAAGTATATATATAAGAAGAGCTCCAAGAAGCCAAAAATTTATAGGCCAATTATTTAAATTTTTATACTGTCTTTTGTAAAAATGAAAGCCCACGAAAAATTACTTACTTAACAATAGTATAACTTTTTGAAAAATCAACAAAAAATTTGTTTTCCAACGGGACTTTATTCTTTAAAGTGTTCTGATGACACCATAATTTTTTAAAATTTTTCTATTGATATTTAACTCTATAAAAAAATTATTTTATGTAATAGAATCTGTTGAGCGGTAGCGCGGCCATGCTGTATCGGCCGTGCGGGGCCCTATTTTCAGCACTAACTTAAAATTATAAATAATGGATGTAGAGTTCCGGGAGTCGGGACTTTTTTTTGGAACTTTTCTCTTCTTTATGATTTTTTTTTAATTTCTAAAATATTAATAGTTTTTGAGTAATTGCCAAAAAACGAAACACCATTTTTTTCATCTTAATTTGTTAATAACTTTTGCAATTTTTATCATGCAGTAAAATCCTTCGAATACATTTTTCTAGACGTCATTCCGAATCCAATGAGCTATCGTACATATTTTTAGGACCTTTATCAAGATTTAACACGATTTTGAACTTGTTGACTAGACTAATAGGGGCAGGTATTAATCTTCGAATTATTCTACAGAGCATATTCTAGACGTGCTCGATATGGTTCGGATCTGAGCTGTGCGGTGGTCAATTCATTTGTGGGATGTTAGTTAGCATTATTTAAGTATTTTCTGACTATCTGAGCGGTCTAAGGTCGTGCATTAGGAGAAAATTAACTCCTATCAACTGTGCGTGGGTAACATGGACGAAAGAAAATGGGGAACATAATCTGCTAATATTTCATTTACTTATATGTTGATGTTCTTTGAAAGATGTTGATTAAGATTAGAAACACAGGTTTGCTAGAAGTTAAATTACTGTAGATTGTTAATGTCTTCTTTAAAAGCCTGCACCTTCAACAAAAATAAAGCTCTTAAAATGAATCAACAAATAACTTATTGAGAAAAGATGTTCCTCGGCGGCAAATAATTTTTCTACTTTTTCAAATGACTCCACAGGGTGTTTCAAACTTAAACCCAAAAACCAACAATTTGTTTTCCCTCATATAATATGACATATGTAGTTTTCCTCTTTAAATCGAAAATAAGTTATAAAGTCGAACAATTTATCTACAAATTGCCTAAAGAGTAAAAAAAGTCTAGAAGAAAAAAGTTATCAAGCTTTAAAATTGGTCAAAATTTTAAGGTGCCCGTACTTAGTACCCGTTAGTGCTAATATCCAATAAAGGGGTGGTTTAATATAAAAATTAGTCATTATTTTAAGAGGAGACTTTAGCGCGCATTACTACTATTTTGTTTTTCTCAGCACTGTTGTTTTTCAGTTATTTGCTATTATAAACCAATAGCTCTACGGTTGTAGACACATAAAATAGTCATAATATAATTCATTAAATAAATTATAAAATAGAATTTTGATTTTTTTTAATGGACTATACAGTGACCGACAGAAATAGTGCACCATATGGGAAAATTTTTTGATTAAGGGTTGAAGAGAAATCAAACTATTGTAGATAACCTTTGTATGTCCTAAAGCCAAAACATCTTTAAAAAATTTTGAACGAATGCTGCAGTATACGGGGTCTACCTAGGGTGTCCAGATTATGGAACAAATTGCCTGCAGATGTTTTCCCTTTCCGTCCCAACCTCCAATCCTTTAAATTCCGTGTTAATAGACTACATTTTCCTTCTATTCAGAGGCCCACTGTACGTTAATACTTAGGCTTGAAGTCTACGTGGGTTGTCTCAGGTAAAAGAGGGTACCTTTATTTTAAAAAATGCAAGAAAACGTTACTAGGAAAAGTTGTTAAGAAGTAAAAGTTATGCACAAATTTCAGTCACTTAAAACAAAAATAAAAAATTGAGTTTTTGGTTTGTTAGGGGGTCTAAAACAATATCCTGTATTAATAATTATAAATGTGCTTTCAGTACGCAATTTAGCTCAAATAATGATTTTTATTAGAAAAATATCAAAAAGTTACGGCGTTAAAAAGTCAATATAATAATATAAATATTAACAAAAATAAACTAAAGGCAGTAAAGACATTTTTTTTATCAAAAACATATTTGTTTCATCAACAGTACCTTCTTACTTTTGAAAACAATTTTTTCCACAAAAATAATATTCAGTACTGCAATATTTTTTAAGACATTTTGGTTTTAGGACATGCAGACGCTATCTAGAGGTAGAGTTCTTTAAAGCGTTACAAGGCGATATCTCGAAAAAGGTTTAAAATACTTTCATGAAATTTTGGCGAGTTAATAGGGAGATGGGGGGACATGTCATTTAAACATATTTTTCACATTTACGCCCTCTCTCTATTTTGAGGGATGACAACTTTGGAATTTTAAATGGGATAATGTAATTTTGTTTATACAATTCGAATCTACATAAAAACTACGTACGTGTACAAAAAAAATTTTGATTTGCTCTTTCGGTTACGGAATTATGGTTAACTAAATTCTGACCAAATTAAAAAAAATAAATAAATTTTACCAATAAATCAAGTTCACTTATTTCAGAATTATTATTCGTTTCCATGGAAATGCGATATTTTTACTGTCACTTGAGAGTTTTGCCGTTTTAACGATTATTGCTCAGTTTATTGCTCAATTAAACATGCGGAAGCGAATTTTAATGTATAAATTGATATGTTGCCCGTAATCATTTGAATGAAATATTTAAAAACAAGTGGATTGGAGCTGGTCCGGTCAACTGGCCTGCTAGGTCCCTGGATTTGACCCCCCTTGACTTTTTATTATGGGGTTTAAAAAAGGAAAAAGTGATGGCGACTGCACTTACAACTTTAGATAATATGAAAGACCGAATCCTCTTTGCCTGCTTATTAGTGACACCTGAAATGTTACAGCGGGTACGAAATTAATTCAGAAAAAGAGTGAGAAAGAGTGTTTGGAAGTTAAAGGGGGATATTTCGAACAACAAACCCGAGCAAACCCAAGGATGACAGACGATAAATAAGTTGAAATTAAATGGTAAGTAATATTTTATAACCTAATAAATCATAATTTCGTAACAGAAAGAAAAAATTAAAAACATTATACACATAAGTAGTTTTTTACGTATATTCGAATTTTATAAACAAAAGTACACCATTCCATTTAAAATTCCAGAGTCCCCCCCCCCAACCCTCAAAACAGAGAGAGGGGGTGAATGTCAAAAATATGTTTAAATATCTCTCTATTAAATTATCAAAATTTCATGAAAATATCTTAAACCGTTTTCGAGATATCACCTTGTAACACTTTAAAAACTTACCTTGTGTAAATGTTAACAAAAATAAACGAAAAAAGTGTGTACAACGCCTGCCATTTTGACTGTATTTTTCTAAAGTCAATAAACACTTTTTTATCAAAATCATGTTTGTTTAATCAACAGTACGTTTTGAAAACAATTTTTTTCCACAGAAATAATACTCGATTACTGAAACATTTTTTAAGACGTTTTGATTTTAGGATATGCAGACGCTATCTACATTATTTTAATTTATCGTAAACCGTCAAAAATGTTTCCTATATGGTACAACAATTTTGCATGTGTTTTAATGTGTCTACTAAGTTGTTGGGTTTCACAGCAAATAAATGAGGAACAACAATGTTAAAAAAACGCAATACTCCTCTTAAGGCGCGAACTCGCCAAATAATTACTCTAATCACAAATCTCCTATCGTAGCAAAATATGCTGATAACATTCTTTGCTAAGTTATGGTACGAGCAAAAGGAAATAAAAAATTATATACATACACACAACCAAATAACCTACAAGCTAATTCTTGCTCACCAAAATTATATACATAGTATTTTTTTGAAAGAAAAAAAAATTATAATATTTCTCCTAAAATAAAATCCCGAGTAATCAGTACAAAAAAATTTTAGATAAAAAAATCACTTAAGATTAAGAATATTTTAAAGCAGAGCTGTATAAAAAGAGCTTTAATGACAAGGGGCTACAATTCAATTATTGTTAAAATTCTAGACAGCAAAAATGCTTGCAGAAACCTTAAGATCGCGGTCTTATGAAAAGATATTGAACCAAATTAGTTAAAATAGTTTCTTGGAATTACATTATGCTTTATCTTATTCTTTGTATATTAACCCTTAAAATCATCTCCGACCTTAAAAGTGGTCATGCCACCCCAAAGAGATCAAGCCTGTTTGGCTTCGTATCCTTAATGTCTTTTAAAAGTACTTAGAAATAAAACAAACCCTGATGGCACCACCAGTCGGAAAGGTGGATTACGCAATTAACTGTTTTGCTCTTTTACGCTCTTCTTTTTCTGTAAGTTTTAGTAACAAACAAAAGTTGTAGAGTTGTAGGGCCTACAAAACTCTATCAGATGATGTACTGCATACGTATACGGATTTATATAACTAAAAAATATATTTAATTTTTGAAAACTGACTCAGTATCTTTCTGCCAAATTTCACTTCGATCAGGCCTTCAGAATATATGTTATATCCCATATATTGCAAGAGGTATAATGTCTGCAAAATCTATTTAAAAAAAAGTACAGAAGTCCTCTAAAACTCAACCTGCTAAACACTATGAAAACTGCAAACATTTTTTCAGGATTACAAGTATTCAGTGAAATGTGTAAATTTTGTGAAATGACTAAAGCCTTCAACATTTCAACAGCACTTAAAGACCCCTAAGGGTTGGAAATTTTTAAAAATATTTCAGTTGTCTGTACTGGACTACAGGATCTATTTACTTTTTAAAAATTTTCAGCATTTCAAATGTGCATATATATATATATATATATATATATATATATATATATATATATATATATATATATATACATCTTTGAAGCACAAGTACCTTTGAGTGCTACAGAGCCTTTTTTGCCGTTTCCTTGTACTCACTTTACATCGTCTAAACTTAAAGGCTTCTTTAAGACTGTATCTTAACTTAAAACTCTCTTTATTGTGCTCTGCTTTACAAATCTTTGAAAGATATAGCAATTTCATTCACTTGTAATAAAATTCTTAGAAAAATGCAAAATCTTTACCAAAGAGTAACCAATTAAGAGGAGTAATTAGTAATCTTAATTGGGTTACTCTCTGCCATTATTATTCAAATAATAAATTCGAGGCATCTAAAAGCACCTACCGTACGTTTATAATACTCACAGCTGTGCAATTATACATAGTGTCTTAATTTTCGTGGCGCGACTTGTTATGCACATTAAAATTCTTAAAAAATATGCAAACATATTATAATATCAAGTCCAAGTTTCATAAATAAATATCAACTTACCTTACGTTCAGCAATTTACCTTCCAGCGTTTGGATAACATTTAGGACAATTGGTCAAGTGATTACTTATACATTTTTAATAAAAAAATCACGTGACCAACACATCCGACGTGAATTGCCGAAAGCAAGTTAGAAAACAATGAATCAAGTAATCCATAAAAACTTACTAGGTTTTTCGTATTTATTACTGGACAATATTCAAGGTTAACAAAACCGAGTAACTCTTCAGACTTACGTGAACAATGGCAAATTGTGGAAATGGTAGCCCCTCTTGCCCTTTGCGGCGAGGTATATGTAAACAACGTGGTATGCTCCTGGGATGAAGCATATAAAACCTAAAAATAAATATGTTAATGTAGTAAGTGGTTTTAAATCTCGCGCTATTTTTAAATTCAAATTTGTCGCCTTTGTCGGAAAGGCAGATTCCTCTAGATCAGTGGTTCTTAACCAGTGGTCCGGGACCACGGGTGGTACGCGAGAACTAAAATATGGTACGCGAAACATTTGAACGTTTATTCATGGAAGTAGTCATATATAGGGGTTTCTGCAGCCACACCACACTGTCTATGCGCATGCGCGAGAATTGTGCACATCCGTCAAACCCAACTTCCGATACCGAGTAAACTAGAGCAAACCCAACTCAACACCCGGTACCGAGCGAGCAAACCCAATCAAACCCAACTCCCGGTACCGAGTAAACCAGAGCAAACCCAACTCAACACCCGGTACCGAGCAAACCAAATCAAACCCAACTCCCGATACCGATCAAACCCAATCAAACCCATCTGTCATCTGTCAACTGTCATCTGTCATATGTCACCTGTCACACTCTTGGGCGTTAGTTACTTTGGTCTTAACTACTTGGGCACTATCTATTCTTCTTCCTCTTCTTCTTCTTTCTGCAGTTAAGTCCTTATTCACGATGATGTCACAAACTTTTTCATTAATCAACCTCACCAAATGTATTTATTTCGTATGTCGCGCATGCATTGAAAAAAGTTTTTCTGCCCAATGCGAGGATCGAACCCGCACACACGTGTATAAATTTCGTATTATATACGTTTCCCAGCTATAGAACCAAGTACCCCACGGTACCGAGTTGAATAAATAAACATGGAAAATGATATCTTCAGTGAGTTCGGACGTGACGTAGTAGGTATGTTTTATGCATTTTAGGTGGATAATAAAATAGTTTCTTCGTATTTAACATGCATCACGTGTGCCAGCCTGTACACTCGCAGCCGGCGACAGCGTAATAAGTCGTTTGAAAAAAAAACCGAAGAAGCTCATGCTATGCGCATCCTGCCTACCGCATAGCATCAGGTTGAATAAATAAACATTGAAAATGATATCTTAAGTGAGTTTGGGCGTGACGTAGTAGGTATGTTTTATGTATTTTAGGTTGATAATAGAATAGTTTCTTTATATTTGACATGCATCAAGTGTTCAACGTGACGTAACAAGTCGTTTGGAAAAAAAACCGAAGAACCTCATGCTATGCGCATCCCACGCGCCAATCTCGGGGTGTTGCCGTTTGAAGGCCATGGCGTTGTCGAGCTGGCGGGAACAAGAGATATCGTTCTCTCTGTCTTGGTTTTTCTCTGCCTATATCAAGGGAATTGTGAAGAAAAAGGTAATCCGCCATCTTGTGGCGTCCGCCATATTGGGTTTAGAATGACGCCACATAGCTTATCCTATTCTCCTCGTCAAACCCTTTCATTTGATACCCATGTCAAGGGGGTTGTGATAAAAAGGTAATCCGTCATCTTGTGGCGTCCACCATATATTGGGTTTAGAATAAGATAAGATAAGATAATTTATTGGTGTCACCATACAATGTATTTACACAAGTCCCAACATTAATAAAAAACAAAATATAACATCACATGTCACATAGCTTATCGTATTCTACTTGTCAAACCCTTTCATTTGATACCAATATCAAGAGGATCGTGAAGAAAAAGGTAATTCGCCATCTTGGGGCGTCCGCCATATTGGATTTAGAACAATATTAGATATACTATATTGCATTGTCACCGGGCTTATACACGTGTGCAAAATTTCAAAGCTCTCGCTTAATTAGAACTAGTCGAAATTTTGATTGCAATATTTGACCTAAACATACCAACTAACAAACTAACAGGTGAAGTTAAATTAAAGCTTGTAAAAAGGAACACTAGTTTAGTTGCCTTTCATTGCATAGTCTGTTTCTGATATCTGAATGAACGAGTCATTAGGAAGAAAACATCCTTTCTATATCTGCAGAAGGTGCACAGGCACACAAAACAGAAATAGCTATAGGTAGCACTTGCACAATTTCAGGAACATTTTCTTGGGATCTTCAAAACTGTACTGCTGTTACATTTTTAATTATTTCATCCGCAAACTGTTTTGTGAAAAGGGTCCGACCTGGCTTCCAACTTAATTATCAATGGTAATAAGCCTGTGTGCAAAATGTTTGGCAACAGCATCTAAAGCATCTCTCTTTTCTTCAGCCAGAAATATTTCTTTGTTTATTGTGGGGTTCAATATGTATATGCCAAAAAGTGAAAGGGGGTTAAAGCTTGGTCATACTTTTTTGTTCAATAGTTGATATTGATGCAAACTTCTTTCCTCGTCAAAGCTATCAAAAGTAGCCAGTAACGTTTGAACTGCCACCCCAATTACAGAATACGGAAGGTAACAAAAGTAAAGAAGAAACGGAAGTGGAAATAGATATGGAGGATCAAGAAACATATTCAGATACCTATTAGAATGGTGCATTAGTTTATTAGATTTTGTTCAGTTTTTCTTAGGGTTACTTTAGTTTTAACTCTGATTTCTGTCGTCATTGGAATAGTTCATAAAATCTTTAATAATTTTACGCTTTCCGAAAACGTTTCACTAAGGTTCATTTCTAACAACTGCAGTATTTCTTGCACTGTTTAAAGCCATTGTTGACATAAGTACTCAAGTACGGGTACTACACAAACACAGATATTAAAGAATATCCAAACAAAACACACAGTAAAATTATGTAGGTAGAACCGAAACACTTTAACTTAACTAACCAGCGGACAAATAATGTTGAACGATAAACAAGAGCCTGGCGGTGGCAGAATCACAAATGCAATTCTAATATATTAAAGGAGAATGCTGTGTTGCCAAATTACTGTCAAAGTCATAGTCAAAGTCGTAATTAATTCCTGTAGGTTTTAATGTTTTATAGGCACAGTTACAATTATTATTATTATTAGTAATTACCTAAATATCTTAAAATAAAATTAGGTAAGCTTATATTAAATGTATAAATGTATCGCGAATACTGTTCTAATAATAAATTGGTCGGATTTAAATTAGTGAGCCAGAATTTGCGACAACCCGACATCCGGCGCTGCGGCGTTGACGGTCGCGCGCGCCCCGAAAGCGATATTATTGGTGGGCCGTCGACAAATTTTGTCTCTTTTTAACTTCCTCAAGCGCGTATGTTTGTTTCTCTCTTAGCTTTTAATGCATTTTATGTAGTCCATATACACCTATGAGGTCAATTTTTTGGCTTAATCACCGTTGTATACGGTGGCTTGATTCTTTCTTGGGGAGTTCTCGCACTTTTTTGAAACAAAAGATTATTTTCTGGTTTTAAAAATAAAAAAATAAATTATTAGGTAGATCATTGAAAATTTTAGGTGGGTCTTGACCAAATGACCTTATGGACGGGCCGCGCCTGTCAAATACTAAATTCCTTTCTACCCCGACTTGTCATGATACAAAATTTCGTGATACACTACTCTCATAAGAAAAAATATTACTGATAACTGGAATAGGCGCGTGTCATTTAAATAGCCGAGCGTTTTCCGCAAGTTTCGACGAAGTCGCGAACAGAATTTTTCGGACTCGACTTGTCGAAGTTTGTTTCGCTTCTGTATTATTTACGCTTAAAAATATTTTTTCATTATAAGTTTAACCAAACAAGAGATGAACAGTTAGAAAATATGTGTATTAATAAAAATTAGTCCAAAATAAAATTTTTAGAAAAAGAAATAAAAAAAACATGATTTAAAAAAAAACGATTTTAATTTTTTTTAAATCATGATTTTTATCAACCCTGGTTATAGTGAAAGAGACAAGTTATACAGTATCAGCATTTTACCTGCTAGTAAAAACACAGATGCCTGCAAGCCAGAATTGGGTTCGCTCAAGGTCAACGTCCCCGTAACCAACAACCCGGTTCCTATAATCAGTAACGTCGTAGCTGCCAACACCATCCTCCAGTTCTCTCTCACTTTCGGATGCCTGAAGCATGATTTGTGAAGGTTCTCCTCACTTGAACAGTCATAATAGTCCTGGATGAGGGAGTCGCTGTCCCTGGATGTGTCTGTTACTGCTTTGTAGCCTCTGGTGAAAAGAAAACAATCTTAAAAGGAATTTTCAGCACCCATTAAAACTATTGTGTAGTTTTAAACATTGTTGTTGCTCAGTTATATTCTAACCAATTATTTTCCAGTGTAGACGCATGAAAGACATAAGTCATTACAGAAATCAAAATTTTATTTTGCACTTCTCGTTTAAAATCGCACACTGCAAAAATTCAACAGAAGAAAATTTAAAAATACATAATTAAACATTATTTTTACTCCATTGAGGAATATTTAAATATGTCATGTAAAAAACCTGAGCGAGTGACCATTTACGTACCCATACCTACGATTAAGGCCTGTTTGTGCTCAGCTGGAGTTCTTCTTTTGTTTTTAGCCTGTGATTGAATTTCTTTTTATCTGAGACTGCCCACGTAGACTTCAAGCCTAAGTACTAACGTACCGTGGGCGTCTGAAGAGAAGGGACATGTAATCTATTGACACGGGATTTAAAGAATAGGAGGTTGAGAGGGGAAGGGAAAACATCTTCTGGCAATTTGCTCCATAACCTAGGTATGAAGGAGCGAGAGAAGCGAGATGTTCTAGGCTTTTGTAACTGGATATAAAGAGATGCATACGTAACGCATCTCTTGTTGTTCTGTTAGGAACAGTCAAGGGGGGAATTACAGCGGGTAGTTTTTCAGAGCAAAATCTGTGGAAATATCGCTAAAAATAAGGAACAATTCGGTACGCCGCCGTTGGATAAATCACCAACAGCGTGGCGATGCGCGAAAGAAGGGAGTTTTCTTGTAAGGTTTCATTGGGCCACTGGTTCAAGGGTCATTGATGAGTCGAATGGCGCTCTTTTGAATCCACTACACACCAGAGACCAAACAACAATCAAAGCAGTGTCGAAGAAGACAAAGGCAATTCCATCTGCCGGAAAAGTTATGGCGACCGTTTTTTGGGATGCCAAAGGCATCGTAGATTACCATGAAAAGACAAAAAACAATAAATTTAGAGCCGTATACGAGCTTACTTGACCAACTACATCAAAATATTCGCGAGAAACGTCCCAGCTCAGCCAAGAAGAAAATTCTGTTCCACCAGGACAATAATCAGTGCTACAAATTAGTAGTAAAAAAATTTATCAGTTAGGCTTTCAACTGGCTCCTCATGCACCTTATTCGCCAGATCTGGCCCCATCGGATTTCAATTTGTTTCCGAACTTGAAAAAATTTCTTGCTGGCAAAAAGTTCGCATCGAATTTAGAAGTGGTTGCTGCCACAAACATCGATTTCGACAACTTGGACAAATCAGCCTATAACGATAGTATAAAGGCATTTTAACATCACTGAAATAAATGTATTAAGCTACACAGAGACTATGCAGAAAAATAAATATTTTACTGTTTTCTTTGATAGGTCAGAAACTTCTCATCCCATCCTTGTATGTCAAAAGGTAGGATTTGTTTGTACGTACCAAAGAAAATAGAATAGTTTTGTGTACCTACATACGTTCAAAAATAACTAAGCCGATTTGAAAAATCCTTTCATTGATGAATAGGATGGCCGACCTTCCCGAGTGTCATTTCTACTAATATAAATGGGAAATCCTGTTGCTCAAACACCTGATATATTTTGGTTTACATTTTGAATAATCATTGCCCACAGGATTTTTTTAAATTTTATTGTTTTTATGGATTTTTGTTTGAAAAGGGTTTTATTTGACTATCACCGTAAATATATATGTATACTAAAAATAACAATATTAACTTATGTACCGTTCACACTGATGGAACAATGTGGCAGTACAAAGAAATATTTCTTTTTGAGAAATTAATAAAAATTCATAAAATATTTATTTATATGGCCAGATACTCCACTGCTAGATCGCGACCGGTCGAATTTGACAACCAAAAGTTTTAAATTGACGAGTGTAGAAATAAGACATCTACGTTTTATACAATGATTTTGTTTCTGAGGTTTTCGCAAATTTATAAAAAAAATGCAATTTTAGTACGTACTTTCCACAATAATAGAAATACATTCATTCTGGCAACAAGTGCCAAGATGACAATCATTTGGAAACCAAGCAACTCACTGAAATATTAGAATAACTCGTAAGTTTTTAATGGCGACTTATTAACAATGACAGAACAAAAACCTGTCAAAACCTAACTGGTCAACTATAAGGTCTTTATTTAAACCAGTACTAAATCTTAAACTTTTTTAATGAATCTGAACGTAAAGGTCTGGTTTATTCAGAAATAATTCTTTATTAAAAAGAAATATTTTGAAAGTCAATAGCTAGTAAAATTAAAAAAACATAAAACTAAATGATAGCTTATAGTAAAATACAGGAATTCATCGACCCAGATTTCATCCTTATTGGGACTCGTCGGGATGAATGTACTATTTTTTATTACTAAACAAAATTAAAACTCTTCAAGGGGCGTACACAGAGTGTGAAGATTAATAATTACATTTCCGATCCATTTATCGTCTACTCGGGGGTTCCGCAGGGGCCCGTCCCACTGTTCTCCTCTCTTGTTCAATATCTTTACAAATGATATATGTAACTGAATGTATTATTACGCATGCTAATGTTAGCTTCTATGCAGACGATTTAAAGTTGTACAAGAGGGTAGAATCAGTTCAGGACAGCATGGCTGCAAAGAGATATAGGCGCCCTTTGGGAGTGGTCCCAAGTGAACCAGTTTAGCATTAATATAGTCAAATGATTCCGAGCCGAGCTGTACAATAGTGGCTTAAGCTTAGTTCAACTAAAACTCGGTTCAGACTTAAACCTTCCCATATAAATTGCATTGCTGTCAAAAATGCCTTCAATTTGACAGCAATGTATTTGTTATGGGAAGGTTTAAGCTTAAGCTTAAGCCACTATTGTACAACCCGGCATTAATAAGATTCAATAGGAAAATAACAAGAATACCAACAGCCTATAACATCAATAACGTCAAACTGGTTTATAAATCATTGGTGAAGGACCTGGGAGTGCATTTTGATGAGCGTTTTAATGATCATGTCTTGCGAGTTTCACACAAGTTTAAAGATATTGGGTTTTGTTTGTCGAAGTTGTCGAAATTTATTTCTGGATGTGTTAAAAACTCTCTATGTGAGCTTAGTTTGGTCTAATCTAGAATATGCAAGCTTGATCTGGCCTCCTTATTACCAAGCCTACATTGACATCATGGAGCGAGTCCAGAATAAGTTTTTGAGGGCTGCTGCCTTTAAGATGTGGATTGACTTTCCTGACTATCATAGGACTGATGTTCTGCAAAGAATTGATTTGATGACATTGGAGCGAAGGAGACAGTTTTTGGATGTCTGTTTTGTGGGTAAAATACTGATTGGTTTGAATAATGTCTATAATTGGATTAAATGTTCCGAGTAGGAGTTTTATAAGTTGGAATCTTTTTTACGAGAACTCCCACAGGACTAATTACGGTACGAACTCACCGCTAGACAGAACTGCATACACAGCAGAACATTGGACATTTTTAATCTGTTGCTTGGGTTTCATAAATAAAAAAAAATAAAACTACTGGCTTTTAAAATATTTCCTTTTGATAAAGAATTCTTTCTGAATCAACCAGACCTTAAATATGTTATCAATTGTTAATAATTTCTCAAAAAAATGTTCCTTTGTGCTGCCACATGGTTACAAGGACAGATTTATATCTATCAGCATGAACAATACATAATACGTATATTGTTTCATCCGAGGTTTCATCTATATTTGTGGTACCTAACAGTCAAGTTGGAATAAAACAGGATACTTTGTATCCCGATTATTATACAGGGTGTTTCACAAAGATGGATCAGAAAAACTACTAATCAGCAGGTATTCAAAAATTCGCATGCCTAAATGGCTTAAGGTCGTGGTCTTGTGAAAAGAAAAAGACTATTTTCTATTACTGAACAAAATTTAAAAAAACAGTTTTTTCTGATATCAACATCTGTTGATTCTAAAGGTTAACAGAAAAAGAATGAAAAAATAATCTACAGTCATAAATGTCATAATATACCTAATCCCAAAACAACTGACTGTTCAGATATTGGCCTAAATTTATTTATTTTATTTTCACTCATTCACAATATGGATCCTAAACTACAGACATGTTTCGTCAATATGGTAAAAACTACATTAGCACAGTAAAAAAAAACAGAATAAAAATAACATTCAAAATACACTAAACAAAAGACACACCGTCTAGTTAAAAATTAAATTAGAATAAAATGCAATACAAAAAAATACAAGAATAAAGATGTAAGGGGGGAAACATATCAGCAATCACACTCACATTCACACACCCAACAACCCCTAACAACTGCATTCAAAAAACTCCTGCACAGAGTAAAATGTACTATACTGCAGCAACAGTTTTTAAAAATTTAATTTGAATTGAGGCAAACTAGTCACTCTTCTTAAAGCCTTAGGCAGATGATTATACAGTGCGGTCCTAAAGTCCCCCCCCCCCCCCATACTAAGTTTAGCTACGAAAGGAATATTGAAATGAAATTTTGTGAGATTAAATATGAGGAACAAAATAATTTTCTTGACTAAACAATTTTAAATTATCTTTCCAAATGGCGACCAGCCGCCATCTTGTATAACTTTTTTAAATGGCGATAGGTGGCATGTGACGGTCTTTGAAAGTTCTATTCAACCTCCAAATTTCAAAAAATAATTTTAACTTATGTCAAAATGGCGGCCATTTTAATTTTTAAAATTGAAATGGTCGCTGTTTGGAAAATAAATGATATATTCGTTTCAAACTCCGAATAAAAAAGAAGTTTAAAAGACTTCAAGTAATGCAGCAATAATACTATCCCTTCTAAGTAACTGTTTCAAAATGGCTACTGCCGCCATTTTAAATATTTTATTTTTAATGGCAAGAGGGGCGAGTGACACATCGATTTAAAGGCCTTTGACAGTTCTATTTGTTACCAAGTTGGAAAATAATAAAGCTATATGAGCCGATTTAAATGCTTAAAATTTAAATGGTCGCCATTTTAAAATAAATTAACTTTATTATTTTTTAACTTAGGAACAAATACAACTTTCAAAGGCCTTTAAAACGATGTGTCACTCGTCCCTCTTGCCATTAAAAACAAAATATTTAAAATGGCGGCAGTCGCCATTTTGAAAAACTTACTTAGAAAGGATAGTATTATTGCTGCATTACTTGAAGTCTTTTAAACTTCTTTTTTATTCGGAGTTTGAAACGAATATATCATTTATTTTCCAAACAGCGACCATTTCAATTTTAAAAATTAAAATGGCCGCCATTTTGATATATTTGAAATATTTAAAATGGCGGCAGTCGCCATTTTGAAAAATGATACTTGATAAGGATAGTATTATTGCTGCATTACTTGAAGTCTTTAAAACTTAATTTTTATTCGGAGTTTGAAACGAATATATCATTTATTTCCAAACCGGGAACATTTCAATTTTTAAAACTTAAATGACCGCCATTTTGACATAAGTTAAAATTATTTTCTCAAATTTGGAAGTCGAATAGAACTTTCAAAGACCTTTCAAACGATGTGTCACATGACACCTATCTCCATTTAAAAAAGTTATACAAGATGGCGGCTGGTCGCCATTTTGAAAGATTATTTAAAATCTTTGAGTCAAGAAAATTATTTTGTTCCTCATATTTAATCTCACAAAATTTCATTTCAATATTCCTTTCGTAGCAAAAGTTAGAATGGGGGGTGGGGGGAGGGGCGGACTTTAGGACCGCACTGTATATTTTAACAGGCATAAGCATAAGCATAAGCTTGTGAGAAGGCAATTGAAGGCAGTCACCGTTCCTCAGTGGGCACCCTGAAGCCATGTCATCTGAGGTGAGGAATTTGTTAATATGTTTCTTTACATAAACAGACTTCTGCAGAATATACAGGGTTCTCTTTTTAAAACCTGACATAGGATAACTTATTTATTTAAACAAAAAATAAAGAGATTGACCTATAGTTCCAAAAGCAAAATTTTAGAGAATAGGCCAACTGAGAAAAATACGGAAACAAATTGTTCACAGCGTTGCCTTGTAAGTTATTTCAGCAAAACATATTTTCTTAAACGGCAACAATGCATTTTTTGACAAATTTTTATACATCTAGTGATTCTACGAAAAACACAGAGTAAAAATTTTTGATTAGAATAGCAGTTTACAAGCTATTGGCGTTTAAATTTTAATTAAATCCATATTGCGAATTAACATAATAATTATAAAACTAAATAAATTTTAATTTTTTAGATATTTTCAGAGTCTTTGTAAAAAATTGTTTATTTAGTTATTTTGTTTTAACCTAAGAAAAACCAAAAAAAAAGTTATTTTTACAAACGCATTTTAAATTTGTCCATTTTAGCATTACGCCAATAAGTAGCTCATAAACTGCTATCTAATCAAAAATTTTTACCCTTTACCCACCCGGATCAAAATTTGTCAAAAAAATTCATTGTTGTCATTTAAGAAAATAAGTTTTTCTGAAATAACTTACAAACTGACAACAGTGGGGAAAATTTGTGTTCATATTTTTCTTAGTTGAACTATTCTATAAAATTTCGCTTTTGGAACTATAGGTAGGTATTAGGGCTACCTCTTTAGATAAAAAAGTTGGCCTATGTTAGGTTTTAAAAAAATAACCCTGTATAGATATATGGCAAATAAGATATTCAGTTCTTTAAAGAGAACACACAAAGAGAACACACATGAAAACTTAGAATCCTTAAATAATATTGTACCGACAATCCTTTTTTGAAAGACTAAAATAAAAGTAAAATAGAAGAAAGAGTAAAATAGTGTAAAGAGTAAATGTAGTAGGTACCTAGCAAATTATGTCCATTACAGATAGGCCATTTAGGTATTAGTAGTATCCTAAGAATTAGGAACAAGCTAAAATTTGCGGCAAACCGTGATAAATCACAAAAGTATGTTAAATAAGTTAAGTTTAATCATCCAGCATATTATAAAAATACAACAAACAAAAACTTGCATAAAAATAAAATTCAAGGTCTTGACAATTAATGTATTCATGCGATTTTGGACTGGTTAGACGAGACACATTTTAACAACTAACATTTCCCAGTGGAACTGAATAATGATTTTGGTGTAAACAAAATAATTAAAGGTTGACTTAAAAGTTTTTTGATGACACTGAAGGTCATGATCTTATAAAAAGAGATAGGCTATTTTCTATATCGAACAATACTTAAAAAATACAATTTCTTAGGTACCTAAATTTTACATTGTTTTAGTGAATCTGGAGGTGTATTTTTAAAATTATGTGCAATATACATAATTAGTCTCTTTTCACAAGAATATGTCCTCCATAGGATTAAACATAGTGATGCAACGAATAAAAAACCGCACGGTTTTTTAAAAAAAAAACCTGTTTTTTATTAAAAAAAAACAGAGCCCTCCGGTTTTTTTTAAATCACGTTTTTTTTGTTATAACTACAAATCTAAGATACAGCGCCGATAAAAACGAAAATACAGAATACAATAGTTTATTTAAAAATCAAATACATAAAAATTTAACAAAAGTACATGTTTACAAGCCAACCACATCACTATGTATAACTAGCTGCTTGCCTGGCCCTAATCGAGTTGGAACGATTTACCGATATTGCGCAGTTTACATTTTACGGAATTTTAACGCGACTCTAAACTGGCTAGTCTCTACAAGTTAGCTAAGTGCTGACGCTGTTGATAGACATAGCGTCATCGTCATCGCTGTCATTTGAATCATTGTCCACGTCAGTGCCTAGGTCACTTTCGGAAAGGACGGATGATCCAGACTCACTGAGTGCGATTTCAACTTCCTGTTCACAGTGATACTGGCGTCAGAGCTTGGCCCAGCAGTGGGTTCAGAGTCACAGCTGGATTTGGGTTTTTCTTTTGCGTTACATTCCGCCATTAATTTCAAATTATTCGCGACCTAGACAATTTTTGACGCTCGGTTGTTGGTCAGCCGATTCCTATATTTGGAGTGAATCCTCGAGTATGAAGAAAAAGATCTTTCACATGCAGCCGATGCTGGCAACTATAGAAATCGGATCGCCAACCTGGATAGCTCAGAGTTAGAACAAAGTCCGCTCCACCAAGCTCTTGGACTGATAGCTTCGATAGTCTCGCTATTCCAGAGGAAAGATTTCTTAAATGGACCTTCTTTTAAAAAAAATTTTAAGTGTAAGTTTTTTTATGCTTTGGATTTGGTAAAAACAAGTACATTCAGTTTCACATTTTAATAAATCCTTTTCTGTTCAAGAAAGAGGAATTTAGTATTCCTGTAAAGGTGTTTCCGAGGTTTTTGCTGATTTGGTTTCGAAAATCAATTTATTTTATTTTTTTTTTTATTTTATTAAATTTACGGGTAACCCCATTTTTTATTACATGAATACAAAAGTATAATAACAAAACTAAAAGATGGCGATTAATTAACATAAGACATCGACACAATAGTTATATCACCAAATAGTGTCACAAAACAATAATATGTATCAATTATAATAATAATAACATAATAATAACATAAACTATGGAATACTCCTTAATCGACACTTGAAGCCAGACAGTGTGCATCCAAAGATGTCAACATCGAGTCTATTAAGCACTCGAAGAGTTCTATCTATGGGAGAGTGCCGTCCATAATTCGTCGAATGGAATGGAACAAAAAATAGATCGAAGCGTCGTAAAGTGCGCTCAGGTACATTCAAGCAAATTCGGGACAGCAGACGGGGACAGTCAATCAGGCCGTGAATAACCTTATAAACATAACACAAATCAAATCTTTCACGTCTTCTCTCCAGTGTCTCCAAACCGATCATCTGAAGCATAACAGATCTGTGATAGTTTTCGAAAGGAATGTTGATCCTGAAACCTGCAAAGCGCAGAAACCTGTTTTGGACTCTTTCCAAAGAATCTTTATGTGATTGATACAAGGGTGACCATACGATTGTAGAGTACTCCAAATTTGACCTCACAAGAGAGATATAGAGCAACCTAGCCACACTCAAGGAGAGCTCCCTACAATGTCTAGCCACGAATCCCAACATGCTCATGCCCTTCAAGGAAATTCTAGAAACGTGCTCCACAAAGGTTAGCTTCTCATCGAACCATACCCCCAGGTCCTTAATCAAGGCGGAGTATTTTAGGTTTTTATTACTAATGGTGTACTTGGTGTTAAATCTTTCACCTCCCCTAAAAAAACTGATATAGAAGCACTTGTCTACATTTAATTTTAAGTTATTGATCCGTGACCACTCACATAGAGCATCCAGATCGTTTTGAAGTCCCACTGAGTCCTCCCACTGCTCAACTGCCGAGTACAGCTTGAGATCATCCGCAAACATACTAACCGTAGAGTTCTTTATAATTTTAGAAACATCGTTGACAAATAGATTGAACAGTAGGGGGGCACAGTGTGAACCCTGAGGAACACCTGACAATACCTGAATGGGAGAAGAAATAAAATTATTGATTTTTACACTCTGAGTCCTCCCCTCAAGAAAGCTCTTGAACCAAGCAATAAGTGAAGGATGAAATCCCATGGCACCAAGCTTTGTCAATAACAACTGAAAATTGACTCTGTCAAAGGCCTTCGAGAAGTCAGTGTACACAGAATCAACCTGCACTTTCCTCTCGAGGGCCTCCAGCAGGTCCATCTTATATAAAAGAAGGTTGTCGGTGGTTGCCCTGCCAGATGAGAAACCAAACTGACATTCGGAAATCATTCCCTTGCACTTCCAAGCAAGCTGATCATATAACAGGCTATCAAACAACTTTGCCACTGCACTCTGAATACACACACCACGATAGTTAGCAATGTCATTAATGTTACCAGATTTATAAATCGGTGTAATGTAGGTATGCTTCCAAGTGCCTGGAAATGTAGATGTATCTAGGGACAAATTGAAAATCATTTGAAGGGGTTTGCTCAGAGTACAAACACAATTCTTGAGAAAGGTATTGGGGATAGAATCTGGTCCACATGAAAATTTATTGGGAAGCTCTGAGATTTTTTTAAAAACCTCTGATATGGAGAACCTATCGAAAGAAATGTCACATGACTGTGGAAATTGGTAATTTGGAACAGAACATAAGGAACCGTCATAAACGGAAGAAAAAAAATTTGCAAATAAATTTGCAATATCCTGACCAGTCTCAGCAGACTCATCACCAAGGAACATACTGTTCGGATAGCCATTAGACTTGCGTTTATCTCTCACATACTTCCAGAAGTTCCCAGTGTTGACCAATAGAGATCTCTCAACCTCCTGCAGATGCTGCAAGTGACAAGTCTGATATTCTCTCTTGCACTGAGCCCTATAGTTAGAAAAAATTAAATAATCATGATGTGTTTTGTTGGACATAAACCTTTTATGAGCAATCTTTTTCATGCAAATAAGATCTTTCAACGTGGGACTAAACCATTTTGGAAAAGGTGAGTCTTTAATAAGTTTTCTAGGTACAAACATAGTCAAGCAATCACCAACAATCGAGTGAAGTCTCTCCGCTGCCACGCAGGCATCAACACTCCCAAAGCACTCACTCCAATCGATCGAAGCCAGATACTCATTGATAGCAGTATAGTTAGCATTTCTAAAATCAAAAAAATACTCTTCAAATGATAGTATACTATCATTAATTGGAATATTAAAGGTATATGCTATATGATGCACACTATCTGGCAAAATGAGATCAACAGCGGGTGTCACAGATATATTGGAAACATTAGAAAAAAGCAAATCTAAATAAACTAGTCTATCATTTGGTATCGTGTTCACCTGATACATATTCATGTAAGTGTAGCTCTCAGCCAAGGTACGAGCAGGATAATCCTCAGGACACTCAACATGGAAACCATCATCATCAGATGTCCACATGGCATTCGGCAAATTGAAGTCGCCAAAAACCATGAAAGAGGAACCATGGTAGCGCTCCCCGACATCCATAACTGCCCGACAATGCTGTTCATATTTATCACTGGGTGAGTTCGGGGGAATATAAACACCACCAATTACAAATGACTTTCTCCCGGCCTTAACCTCTACAAATGTTTGTTCAATATCATCATTACACAAATTCACTTTAACCGATTTCAACTTGGAGGAAACGGCGATTAATACACCCCCACCTCTCATTTTTTGACTAGTGGCAGTGCTACGGTCAGTACGATATATATTATAGCCCGGAATGCTGATTTCACTATCAGTAAAACTTTCATTAAGCCACGTCTCAAGTAGGATAATAACTGAGAAATCACACAGACTCATCCCTTCCCGAAGTTCCTTTATTTTAGAACGTATTCCTCCAACATTTTGACAGTAAAAGTTCAGGGATGTTAATCGTTTTTTGGCAAGTTCTGTCCTTCCTTCTGCTTATAGATGTAAGGGTTCCCATTTTTAAATCTTACAGCAAGGTCACCTTCACCATCTGACTTCCTCCTATTGAGCTCATCATAAACACTTTTTATTTGGTTACGCTGCATAACAGTGAGGTTTGCTTTCACTTTGATATTACTATCCCTAAGTTTATATTTGCTCTTCAAACATTTCATAGCTATTAATTGGTCCGGCAGTATAATTTTCAATGGACGTGAATTTTCTCCAGAACGACCAATTCTTATGGCTTTAAAATCAGGTGGATTATCAATGTCCAATTTCTCAAACACCTCGATCACCCTAGACCTATCATGCCCCACTCTCTCACGGGACGAATTAGACTTACTTTCAGGTATATTAAACACAAGGATGTTTTTAGATCTTAGACTTTAGAACAATTAAAAACAAAAAAAACGGTTTTTTATTGTTTTTTTTTTCCGGTTTTTAATTCGATTTAAAAAAAAACGCGTTTTTTACATCACTAATTAAACAGGATCCAAAAATTGTCATTTACTCTTCCAGGAATATTTTTGATCTTTTTTTGCTGAAAAACATAAGCCTTGTGCTAACACTGGGTAGCTCTTTCATAATGTAATAAATTGGCAAAAAAAAGAAATACAAAAAAAGCGTCAGTAATGTCTCTAAATTAAAAATTTAAATAAACCTAAGCAAAGGTCAGCCATATAAACCAAACTCTTTAAAAGCGATAAGTACTTACTGATTTTTATAAATAATTGAGTTACACGTTATTGGCATGATTTTTTCACTGTTGATAGATAGTTAACTGCTTCTTTAAGCAATTATCTATTAAAAAAAGGCATAGCACATATAAGCAATGCAAAAGTTGTGCAACTAAAATTACCTACTGGGTCCTTAGCATTAATTTATACCTAGAAAATAGTTGAACATACTCGTGTAAACAGAATAAGAACAATGGTATCATGACAAAACCAGCTTTGTAATAATTTGACCTTGTATACCACATTAAGCTACTTTTATAGCTTAAAATTAGGGAACATGCTTACTTAATAAGAAATTATAAGTTCACTTACCGCCCATTTTCAAGATTCACGCACATCGAATCCCCATGTCCCACTTTGTCATTGGGCGTAGAGGGTCTCGTAGTCCCATAAACCTTAATAGCCTCGTCAGTCTCTTCTTCAAAAGCGTCGTCAATCGAGAACCTCTTCTGCTTACCATTTTGCTTTGAAAATTGCGTAGACATGTCTATTATTTGAGTTTCTGTGTGTTTCTTGAGGTCACTGAGTACGGAAACGAAAATATGATGGTCAAGTCATTTTAAGCACTGCCTCTGAATAACAATTAACCATTTTACTAAATTAGGACGGAAGTTTATTTTAAATTTATTGACGCTTTTTGCCTTTACGAGATGTTGTTTATCAAACGAACTGATGTTTTTTTATTTACCTGTCACTGTCAGTTACATTTGCTGTCACGGTACGAGATGGCGCTATATTCCAGTTTCTTGTAAAGGGTTCCCTAATTCTCAGAAAATGAAGTTCTTTATAAGCAAATCCTAAAAAAGGAAAGTCTGGCGGAACGGCCCAAGGGTACTAAACTTAGGAACGGCCGAGAATATTCTGTTTCCTCTTCCCATGTATTTATTACTACTCTTCCCACAACCTAACCAGTAAAAAAACAAAAAACATAAAGCCACAAAACACAAACAAATCCTTTTTATTTTCTTTGACAAAACATCATAAAGCCTGCTGGCCTGTGGTAGGGTGGTAATGTATTCTGCACGACGTTTATGGTATTCTGGTATTATTTGGTATTCGTTGGTGGTATCAACAAACGGAATGAAACAACACTGAGTAAACCCTTTATTTTTCTGAGTTAAATACAAAGAAGACCAAAGAAAATAAAAAAGAAGACAGCCTGCAGCAATCATTATCATTGTGATTAGCAGCAAGAAATCGTCGTTTGCTAGTAGTCACTTCCCAGTCCTTTTATGCAAGTCATGGAGTTAAGGCTTAAGGATTTAATCCAAAAAAAAATGGCCAAATACTGATTAAAAAAGAAATTTACCTCTTTAGTATTGTTATTAAAGTTATTCACAGAAGCTAAGGCATGAATCCTCAACCATTACATTCGTGTGAAACCATAGAATCGTGGCTCAAAGAATTTCCTGGCCTAGAATTAGATGACGAATTAATACTACACTGTAGGAGGTGTGATACAACAGTGGATTGTGCAGAAAAATCCCACTTAGTAGAACATTGTTTCAGTGATGAACACAAATCTGTAACCACAGGTAAACCAAGTGCTCTTGATAAACAAAAAGATTTTAATTTAAAATTAGTGCGACTTTTTGTTGAATGTAAGATACCATGGGCACAGCTAGACAATCCATTATTAAGAAACTTTTTAGAAAAATGTGTAAATGGTAAATATGGAGAAGTTAAATTGCCTTCAGAGTCATCTCTGCGCAGGAACTACAAACCAAAGGTGTTCCCTCAATCAGAGGCAGATAGCCAAACAAAAAAAGACAGTACAAAAGTAAAAAAGAAACTGAAAACTAGCCACCTTAAGTAGAATAAAAGAAGACAATACTAAGTTTATAGAGAACTCGACAGGAAAAAGTTATCTATTAAAATGAATATAAAAAAATGACTTCCCCTACATCTAGAAATATGCCATATATTTACTGGTTATGGATATACCTAGTTACTCAAACGGATAAAAGAAAATACCATATAGAACTTGTTAATGGTAATTGATTCATCATACTCCTTTTGTGATTTAATAAAGAATTTGGTAATAATTCTGATTAGTGATGCAACGAATAAAAAACCGCACGGTTTTTTTTAAAAAAACGTGTTTTTTATTAAAAAAAAACAGAGCCCTCCGGTTTTTTTTAAAATCACGTTTTTTTTGTTATAACTACAAATCTAAGATACAGCGCCGATAAAAACGAAAATACAGAATACAATAGTTTATTTAAAAATCAAATACATAAAAATTTAACAAAAGTACATGTTTACAAGCCAACCACATCACTATGTCTAACTAGCTGCTTGCCTGGCCCTAATCGAGTTGGAACGATTTACCGATATTGCGCAGTTTACATTTTACGGAATTTTAACGCGACTTTAAACTGGCTAGTCTCTACAAGTTAGCTAAGTGCTGACGCTGTTGACAGACATAGCGTCATCGTCATCGCTGTCATTTGAATCATTGTCCACGTCAGTGCCTAGGTCACTGAGTGCGATTTCAACTTCCTGTCCACAGTGATACTGGCGTCAGAGCTTGGCCCAGCAGTGGGTTCAGAGTCACAGCTGGATTTGGGTTTTTCTTTTGCGTTACATTCCGCCATTAATTTCAAATTATTCGCGACCTAGACAATTTTTGACGCTCGGTTGTTGGTCAGCCGATTCCTATATTTGGAGTGAATCCTCGAGTATGAAGAAAAAGATCTTTCACATGCAGCCGATGTTGCTGGCAACTCTAGAAATCGGATCGCCAACCTGGATAGCTCAGAGTTAGAACAAAGTCCGCTCCACCAAGCTCTTGGACTGATAGCTTCGATAGTCTCGCTATTCCAGAGGAAAGATTTCATAAATGGACCTTCTTTTAAAAACAAATTTAAGTGTAAGTTTTTTTATGCTTTGGATTTGGTAAAAACAAGTACATTCAGTTTCACATTTTAATAAATCCTTTTCTGTTCAAGAAAGAGGAATTTAGTATTCCTGTAAAGGTGTTTCCGAGGTTTTTGCTGATTTGGTTTCGAAAATCAATTTAGAACAATTAAAAACAAAAAAAAAACGGTTTTTTATTGTTTTTTTTTTTTCCGGTTTTTAATTCGATTTAAAAAAAACGCGTTTTTTACATCACTAATTCGGATTAATGGAAACATTGAATTTTTTGATGAAATTTTGCATAGACCCTAACTTTGCATTGTAGAACACAAATCTAAAATCAGTTTTCACTGGTGTTTTGTGGTTTTTCAAAAAAAAATGTTTGCTTTTAGGTTAGGTTTTTGGACAGTTTCACTTGACCACATCTACACAAGTCATAGGTCATAACACACCATTATGGGTCGCTAATGCTAACCTCATATCTAACAGACACAGAAATAAATTATCATTTAGTGCTTAAAATTGTTATAAAACAAATTTTAAAGAATTATAAAGTTTATTTATATAAATTGACAACCTAAACATAGCAATTAATTAAAAAAGTTAATTAAAAAATACTACGTTAGTATATATAAAAAAAAAGTCAAATGATAACCTGCTATGAGCTAACATATTGTCCTCGCCAGGCACTGCTGGAGAGGGAAAGATTTTAAGCTCCTATTTAATAAGTAAAAACTAAATGTGTTAGATTTTTTCGAACTGCGCGACCGATACCGGGTTAAGCAAATTTATAAGTATATAAAAAATATTAAAAAAACAAAGAAAACCTTAAAAAATTAAATAAAAATAAACACATAATCCATAATACACCTGCCTTCAGGTTCCCAATCTGATGTTGCCAAATGTGTATGACATTTGCCCATGCTCGAGATTTTGAGTAGTACATGTCGTCGAAATAGCACATCCTAGTCCACTGGATAACCAGTGGATAACCTTAATTGAACATACCGGCTGTCCATAGGATATCCAGAATTTGTCCAGCTGATAGCTTATGGATATCCTGTGGACTTACACACTCCTGCACATCCTTCTGGATACCATTTATGGACCTTATATGGACATGTGCAAAATGCGACAAAATAAGTATCGATGGAATATTTAGATTTTCAAAAAACGCTGTTTAAACACAAATTTAACACTCTGATTGATTATATACCAGTTTTTACATTTTCTACTTTTCTATTTGATTTGTAAGGCCAGCGCTAAATATATGTATATATTATATAAAAAAATAGTTTTCTTTGTATCACATTAATTATTATTGCTAAATTTACCTTGTAGATACCTGCGTAATCCCTTTATTATATGATCTTGTTGATATTACCAGAGACTACTCTACTCTCTGATATTACTGACCTTTTTTTATACATAAGTAGCATTATTCTATTCCTCATATTAATATAAATATGAAACCTTGTATTTCAAGTTATCTCACTTCGGAAAATAACGATCAGTGGCCCTCTTTTAATAACTGATCTAACTGTTTAACCATTTTCTGAGTGAGGGTGCTATATGTTAGTATGTTGATGTACAAAATATGTTCAAAATTGTACATCCATAAACACTACAATAGTTGGATGTCCAATGAACGTCTTGTGCTATCTGGGGAACATGCAAGTTTTCAGTTTAAAGAAAATAGGCTTTTAAATATTTACATCAATAGTAATCGATACCTAAAATTGAAATCTTAACTTTTGAAACTACCTAACATGGAGTTAATTTGCTTTTTGCGATCACCAAAATTATGCCAGAATAAAAATTGTATTTCTTTTTTCGAAAAAACGCACATTCTTTTTTTTTTTTGGCAAAGTCTCCACTCTTGTGAAACAGGAATTGGGGTATAAACGGGTTATAGGCTCACGAATACATTCGTGACTTTGGCGTTGATAACTTCCAAGGTTAACACGTTTGTCCTAGGCAAAAATGCAAAATTGTCACTTTCGTGGTTTTGGCATTGTACCGAATGAGATTAGCAATAATTATATATAAAACTTGTCACCATAACCGGCGCTAAACCGCGTGATTGGGCCTTTTATTGTGCGTTTTATCTGCGAAAATAATTTAGAGAATTACAGTGCAGCCTTTTAAGCCTTACTGGTGTGCGTGTAATATAGTGCTGGGCGTCAAAAAATATATAAGAGGTTCTGGGCGTTTTGCACCAGAAGCCCCGGGTTCAAGGCCAACTATTTTTTTTTTATACTTTTTAAAATTTTTTATCTAATGAATTGACAGTAACAGGCGTATTCACACGGTTTAGCACCAGCTAGAGTGGTAAGTTTTATATATAATTTTCTAATCTCATAATATGTACTACCAGAGACTATAAAGAATATAGACAAATTTTCGAATACACCGAAATGGGACCGAAAGCGGGTCTCCCATGAAACGTTTGGGTCAGTTTACTGGTTTAGGAATTTGTTTGTTCGCCATTATATATCTATATAGCCTACATATACATATGTATATAATGGTGGACAAACATACCTAAGCCATAAACCAGTAAATCCCCCAAAATGTCTCCAGGGAGACCCGCCTTTTGGTCCATTTTTGTTACACGCCAGTGTTCGTCTATGTATTATTTAGTCTATGGTACTATTCAAAATCTCAAGCAACAAATGTCATACATTAATCAAACCTAAACATACCCTTTTATTTTCTTTGATACATATTTGGCAACATAAAAAAAACCAACGGGACGTTTCGATGCGATCGAACGCATCGGATGGAACTGCATCCACTCGAAAATTGCGTTATAAACGGGTAGAATTGAATTTTCGATCGGATGCGGTGGTTCAAGTCAATTCTATAACTTTTATGATTTGAGTTGACTGAAGTGGATGGAATATTATTTTTGGCGATAGGAACGGAATTGGAATAAATAATGGATTCAACTGACAGTTAACCCTTCAGCAGATGTCCTTTTTGTGGATAAACATAACCTAAATTTGTTGTATTTAGTATTTCAATTTTTTTTGTATATAATTGGAAATGTAAGTATCAAACCTAAATTCACTTGTTATCTCGTGAAAGAATGTTGTTGATTACTGTCGCGATTTTCGGTTGCTTTAAAGGTAAATAAGAATATATTTATTTCTTTCTTTTTATGCTCTTTCCCTATTTAATTTTAGAGAACTGAAATCTGGATTAGTCGATCCGCTGTAAAAATAGACGATAAATACGGGGTTCGTTTTTAACAACTTCCATCCGATCGGTTCCATCGGATCGACATTTTACGTTGGAAACGTGGTCTTATGGATTGGAAATCTGACGGCAGGTGTATTACAAGTTGCTTATTTTTTTTATTTTTTTTTATATATATATATAAATTTGCTTAAATATGTTTCAGAATCATAGTGTGTTATGTTACGACTTTTATAGATGTGTTTAAGTGAAACGGTGAAAATTGAAAGAAATCCATAGAAAAACCTAACCTAAACGCATTTTTTTTTGGGGAAAACGATACGAGACCACCGAAAACTGCTTTCAGACTCGTGTTCTACAATCCAACATTAAGCGTACCTTACACGGTCAATAATATTTATATCAATCAATACTGACAATATTTTAACAATCCACTTCGATCTCTGTATCATTATTCTTCAACCTTACATGATAATGATAAGTATTGTCAATATTTCCTTCAGTACGTAACCTATTATCCGTGCCTGTTGAAAATGGATTCTCGACAGAGAGCATGTATTACGATAATTTTAAGTTTAGGTATAAAACGTACAGTAAAGTGTAAGCGCGGAATGAAAGATTGATTAAAAAAGCATGCTTGCTGTTTTCATTGTTGACCGCAGCTGACGTTACACGAAGGATTGATCCAATTATTGACAGCGCATCCTAGACGATCAGTAATACCGACAGTATCCCTCTACCCGCTGATATTGATGCCTTATATTCGTAAATTCGAATTCGCGTCAGTTCAATCCATCAAACCACCAATATATCCATCTTACACGGTCAATATTTTTGTCAATATAACATATTGTCAGTTTTATTGACCGTGTAACGTATGCTTTAGGGTCTATGCCATGGATTTATTACCATGGTCTATGCAAAATTTCAACAAAAAATTCGGTGTTTCCATTAATTTGAATAATTAACAGAGGGTATAATAAAAAAAACAAGTCTTTTTCGATGTATAATTTTATTGAAGTAGTGAAAAATACCTTTAAAAAATATATTGTATAAATATACTTATTTCTTACTGCTTAGCTCCAAACAGTTTAAGCAATATTATATGTAAGAATAGTTAAACATTGATGGCACATTTTCAAATTTGTTCTCAACTATCTATGAATATAAAATATAATAAGTAAGCTACCTACTACTACAATAAAACAAAATAAGATGTCTTTCTCAAAATTTTTAGAATTATGCAACAGTTTTTACCATTTTTGTTGATGAATGTTTTTTTTTATATAATCAGCTTCCGTCTCTAATAATTTTTTTTAACATTGTTGCTGTTCTTTTCTATAAGAAACCAATGACCTTTCCGGTATCCGGTAATAAATGGGAAAAAACAACATTGTATTTTATACTTTCTCTTTAAAACCGCCCGCCGCAAAAATTTGACATATATATATTTGACTGGTAAGGATTTCAGCGTAAAAAAAATACTCTATTTGTGAATTTTTTTTAAAAGTATGGATTGAGCAAATGTATTCAAACCATTTCTACATTATTAAGTATTCTTTTAACAATATTCTGTAATTTTTTCATGCGGAAATATTGAAAAACAAGCCGGTGACAGAGCTTGCCCCAGAACGTCTTAGAAAAATAACAATTTGCGGTGTTCACTATATCTCGGTCGGAAATTATCTGAAATCAAAAACCATTAAAATTTAGTCAAAGTATCATCAAATCCTCCCCCCCCCCCCCCCCAACGTTCTATGATTATTTGTTTGTTCATTTAAACATTTGTGGTGGGCATCTAAAGTGTAAACTGCTATTTTCCACGAAAAATTCCGCCATTTTGTGGGTGGGAAACCCCCTTAATGTAAAAAATTTTTTTAACTAAACGTTGGGGGGAGGTATTTTATATGTAGAAAATGTGTACCAAGTTTGAAATGAATCGGTCAAGTAGTTTGTAAATGGCAGTGAACACGGACTTTAAAAAAGTAGTTTTGAGACAAACGCGTTTAAAAGTGTATGAGCTAAAAAAGTGTAAGACATCTTCTGGAAGTGGACTGTAATTATGTCTGACATTTTCCACTCCTGTTGTGGCCAAAGCTTTTTGATATGGACACCACGAGTTCTCACCGCTCGGGTTGCTCGACAGCTGCACTGCCTTCCCGAACGCCCGCTGTTGTCAGAGCTATAGTGTTAAAGGACAGGATACTAACTAGACAATAACTTCAAGAGTTTTGCTCAGATCGACTTAAAATTTTGGGAATATATTAATATATATATAAAAATTCGATTTTTCGAAAGTGCAAACCCTTACCACCCCCCCCCCCTTAATTTAAATGTTTTATCTTACAATTAAATATGTAAAACATTAAAAAACATTGATTTTTATTATTTTTAATACTTTATACATGTAACCCCGGGATAAACCCGGGATTCCACGATCAAGAAAAATCATTCCCGTAATCGATAAGATGTGCCGGGATTGGATGCCCTAGTGCTGAAAATGAACTTTTACGGCCAGCTTCTCCAAGGCAAGCCCGATCTAATTTGACAACCAAAAGTTGTAACTGACAAGTGTAAGAATAATACAACTAAGTTTTATACTGTGAATTTGTTTCCGAGTTTTTTCGCAAATTTATAAAGAAATTGGAAATTTTAGTACTTTCTTTCGACAATAATATATCTAAATTAATTACAGCAATCACTGAAATATCACAATAATTCATACGTTGTTAGTGACGACTTATTAACAATGACAGGACAAAAAATTGTCAAAACATGACTGATCAACTAAGATCTTAATTTAAACCAGTACTAAATCAAACCTTCTGAACGTAATCCTTTTTCATGAATCTGACCGTTAATGTTTTTCAAAAAATAAATGCATTTTTTTAGCTAATTTTTGGAGCTGTTTTGGCATAATTGGCACAATAACATAATCTTAAGATTCTGAAATTTACCTATTAATCTCTATACTTTTAATAGAACAGGTCCCAACATGGAGTTAAAAATTTAACATGTAAAACCATATGCGCTGCTTTTTAAAAAAATGTACTATTATATAGTCTAGAAAAGTTTACTGAAACTACTACTGAATCTGAACGTTATTGTTACAATATACAGCATGTGTCAAAAATTAAAAAAAAAAAATACATTAGCTAAACTATGAACAAACCTGTATTTTTACTATTCTAACTTATCCTAGTCTAAAATTATATTTTATAAAAAATAACTGGCTATATTTTACTACTAGGCACGGAATCACATAAGTAGGTATCTTATTTTGGCATAGAAGTTTTTACAATGTAGATTTTTCTAGAATTTTTAAAAAAGATACCGAAGAATCTATTAAGCAGTATTTAGCGCCTATCACTACTATTTTTTTGGGGACATTGCTGTTCTTTATTTGCAAAAAGAAAATTTTATGCCCGGACTAGCTAACACTGTGTTAAATTTTAACACAGTGTTAAATTTTTGTCATGTTACCCACGATTAAACTAAAGTTGTCCAAGGCCTGCATTAAAAAGTAATTGCTTAATTTCGGCGTTTAAATTTGGACAATCGGAAGCGGTCCTGTAGTGACCAAGCGACAAGGGTTGTACTTAACCTGTCTTGTGTTTTTTTTGAAATGTATTGGACGAATAATATTGATGGAAAAGACACAAAGGGACAGATCCTGCAATTATACCGAAAAGTAAAAATTTCTATTGCTATAGTGGGAAATATAATTTTATTTTTATTGAAATAAATATACATTATTTATTCAAGCTCTACATAGTTGTTTACTCTCAACTGATATATTCACAATGTTCCGTACAAATATCCCATAAAATACCTAATTAAAGTCCGATTTCATATTAGATTTTCCAGTATTAAACTTCTAATTATTTCCGGCCCCTTATTTTTATTTTTTCCATATTCAACCTTTATAAGTTTACACAAGAGCAGCAAACAATGGATTTATATATAGAATTTTGAAAAACAACAATGTGGTATATTACTCAAGTTGTCCATATTTTATGTTAAAATGTACATTATAAATTGGCTTTATTTTTCCTACATTTTTTTATTATAGTGTGCATACTACGATACCTTTGTACAAGAGTATGCATATAGTTAATAATGATCAATTAAATAATGTCTGTATTTATTATATAAATTAAATGCCCATCTGCAGCATAAAAGTATATACTTTTGATTTCAAATATTGGATACAAAAAATTAAGATTTTTTTTTAATTTTTTGTATTGGAATGTAAAATTTTGCCAAATTAACTTATATTTTATCAAAGATTTTACCAAAGACATAAATTTAATTCCAGCATGTTGTAGAATTAGTTTGCTTCAGGGTTAAGTCCGATACGTTAAAAACAAATGACAAAAATAAACATCTCTCTAAGGGGTTTGTAGTGGCAATAAGGAATATGCACATTTTTTTTTTATTGCATAAATCGTTTAAGGAGGTCATTACAACCCCAAAACTGCTATTTTGAGGAAAATTACTGCGTTAATTTAGCTAAAAAAAATTTTTACTTTTCGGTATAATTTATTACAATTTCAAAAGGAGCCATTTGCCGGCTCAAAAAAGTTACGTCACAAGGATAAGTGGCAATCTACATGTTAACGTAAAGCTGAACCGAGGGCTGCCTACCTACAAACGTCTAGAAAATCAAGAATTTCTGTGATAGTCCGAAAGCAAGTCAGTATTTTCTCGAATGATTGTACCTCTATCCTCTATCAATTGATTTACCAAACTGATTGTTAATATTGTAAAGTTATATGCTTAGGAATAGAAAAATGTCAGTCGACAAGACCTAAAGTCAAAAAGGTGATTTTTTTAAAATAATTATTAGGGCCCGGATTTTGGTTTTTTCCACTCACTTATTTGTGTGAACTGCCAACAATAACAATAACAAACATCCGTAAATTCTTTAGTAGTAATTTGTGGTATTTTTATTCTGGGTGAGTTATACGGCAGGACGAACTAAGGGATAACGTTAGTTGCGCCAATAACAATGTAAACTACTATTTTTATATTTCTATTCCATTAGTTTAATGAATCAAAAATATACTTCCTATATATATTGAAAACATTTGATTTATTTAACTGTACTGTTACTAGAGTTATATTTGCCGTAATTAGGAATAATAACCTACAGAAATAAACTGCTTTGGTGCAAATAACTCTCTCCAATGCAGTGCGAAAAGTCTCCAAGACACTCCAGGAAATACATTCTAGTAAACAAGCGTCCCATAGGCGTCACGGCGCGGCGCGTAGCAGGTAAATGATTATTTATTATATTGGAGAAAAGTTGTTATGGTTGTAGCGTGTCTAATGATGAATTTACCTAAACATGCCTGTGTTTAATAGGCATTTTCGAAAATTCTGTGTCGAACTATTACCCTTGGGCTACAATTGTTTATTTACTTCCATTAAATAGTTTTTCAAATATGTATTTACGCAGGTATAAGATACAACATTAAAACTTTTCTTCAAATAAAATCCCTAAATCTGGGTGACATTGTCTGAATAACGTAGTACTTCTGGCAACAAAAGACTGACAGATCACAGTTCACACTGAAAAACTAATTCTGGAAAATTACAAGGAAGTTACCGCTGTTAGTGCGACCACTGAATTTGTTGTAAAGGTACAAAAATAGTGTGACAGTCAATTATATACACTGTTCTTGTAAAATTACTTTAGAAAGCCTTTGTGAACTTAATTTAACATAGCATTACTTTAGGAAAAACACATTGTCAAAGTACAAATTTCTTGTAAGAGAACATGGCATGTTCACAGATTTTGCATAAAAGTACGTTCTAAATTTACTTAACTTTTTGGTATATTTACATACGTTTGTAATATTACAACGGAAGGTTAGAGTAATGTATGAATTTTACAACGTAGAAAACTTTTAATAATTAAGATATTTTGTAATATCGCATTGTAAAACTGCTAAAATATATATCTCAAAATAGAAATACATTTTAATTAACAAACAATTTATATGTTTATTATGTTATGTAATAGACAAATAAATAAATGCCATGAAAAGTGAACATATTTTAGTCTTATTATCCTTGTTATACAAAATATATATGTGGCCTCGCAACGAAACAGTTTTGGTGATGGCCACATATTCCCATTATTTTAAACATAGAAAAATTTATTTTACACATTTTGTCACATTTACTGATTTGGTGAATATATAGTTAAACCAATATACACATTCTAACAATAACATAACAACTCTAAATCAGGACATCTTTGGTAGTTCGGTCTTAACCTGCTTAGACACACACACACACGCGCGAATAAGAAAATGCTGTTAAATGGCGGTCGAGGCAAGCTTTCCGTGTTCTCGTAAAGATGCGTCACGTGATCCATTACTGGCGTTTTATTGGTAAGCGTTTACAAGGACCTTGTGAATTCACATTCTCTAAGTAATTATACATACATATTGTAATGTAACTAACTGTTATTGTATTTTCACATGTTCTATTCACAAACAGAATGTAATTTTACATTTTCTTTATGGATTTTTTAAAAACACCGTTTATTCGTACAAATACCACAAAAATACATGGAAATTTCACAGAAAGAATTATGTTTATATGTATAATTATTGTGTAAAGTTAGTAAATTTATGAAAAATCACAAAAATATAAAATTTACTTAAAAATGTGTGTATATTTCCCTCATTTTTCTTGTAAATACTTTGTGATTTTACTACCACTTTTTTCAGTGCATAAACGATTTAAATATTTTTAAAAATTATGCACGCCTATGTTTGTAGTGTGTCCTCTTTACGACCTCGTAAGAAAATCCGGGCCTTAATAATTATAGAACATTTTTCTGGGAGAGGAAACACAAGATGATTACCGACTCTCGGACTAAGACAAGAAGACAGCTGACAGCTACAGTACAGAGTTATATGGAGACCGGCATTAGTTTCCCAGCTGATTTAGTTGTTTATGCTGGTAGCGGTTGTGTTTTTATTACAGTGCTATTTGTGTATAATTCTTTTTATTAAACGTTAAAATGTATTAAAAATATAAACTACAAATATTGTAGTATGCCAATGTGCAAAAGTATCCCTGTGTGTGCACTGCAAACCTCCTTTTTCATGTGCCCAAAAAACCGATGTCGAAGAAAGTACCTACAGCAAATTTAATCAAAAATTTTACATTAAGAGGTATCTGTAAAGGTTAGTATCGCTAAATTCAAGTAACCATATGTTGCTGTACATTTATTTTTATAGTATAATAAACAATAAGTGTTTTTAACTAAATTGTAAAGGCAAATCCACCAGCACTAACTTCCAGCCAATTTTCCGATTTTCTTTGCACAAATGCCGTTTTGGTCATTTATAACCAGTCTGTTTAATAAAACAAAAGGTTTTCTATCGACTAAATATTCTAGTCTTTGGGAAAAACTGAAGAAAATGGATTTACACTGAAATTTACATTACACTAGCCGTGACTAGCCATTATAAAACGTTGACGTAATAAAAAAAGTGACGTCACAAACAAAAGAAGTCCGTTTTACGAGATGTTGGATTTTGCAGGAAAATTTGCAAAATAAAACCTTGTTTTTTGTTAATAAAACCCAAAATAAAGAGATAACAGCAACTGCCATAAACACTTAATTTATGTAGAGAATACAAAAAAAAATATTTCAGGATTTTTTGGATTACATGCATATTCCCTATTGTCATGCAACCGAATTATGATTCAACACTGGATTAAAAGTTTTGTGCAACCTGCTATAGAAAAATAAATCCTTTAAAACTGCGCATCGGTTGGGTTTGCTTGGGGACGCAGGAAAAGTACAAACAAATCTTTAATAAGTTATATGTCTTTTTTAAATGTCTACGCTCGAAAGTCATTGGATTTTATAGCAAATAAATGAGCAACAACAATATAAAAAACAACAAAGTAGTAGTAATTGGCGTTGAAGAATTAATTAATACTAGGTATTACAAAGAAGACTGTATTTCTGCATCTTTTTGTTCTTAGCTAGCAATCTTGTTATAAACAAGTGCACAAATGTACTTATTAATTAACAAACCTGAGCCTCAAATTTTCAGAATCCATAATCATAACCTTCCAATCTAAGCCAATATGAGCAAACTAACGTTATAAATCATACATACTACAGTAAGAAATCTTCAACTTTGGACAAGTTGTTACAAGTACTAATCTTGTAGAATCGCCAATTTTTTTATTAATATTTACACCCAAATGTGTTGTTTCAAAATTGGACATTATAAACTCTAATATGTTAACTATTCAAGTTGATTGCTTTACCAAATATTTTATAGAAATTTTTGACACTTCAACCTTGCTAGACATTCCAGTCTCTAAAGAAATTCATACCCAAGGCACAACATTTTTGATTATTACATTAGGAACTCTTCTAGTTTTTTTTTACAAACCGGAGACATATTTTTGAATCTTTTTATTAATTAATTTAACCAAAACTGCCTCAGTCTAACCTCTATCTGCCCTTATATCTTACTCATAATTCTTATTTAACTTGTTCTAATCCAGTCTTACTTTTTCACACTATTAAAACAATCATGCGAACAGTACAACTTCTCATTCCTCAGCAACAACTTCTTTCCCATGAGAGGTACACTGCACACTATGCACCTGAAGCACCGATCCTCAGCATGGAAGTGTACCCCATTCAACTGACACCCTACTTCATCAGGTTTGATCACATTTTCGCACGTGCTGCATCTGGCGGCTTTGGAAGTTTCATAGCAAGGCAGGCAATAAGGCTTCTCGTCCTCCAATGTGTAATCCTGTCCTGCTAAAGGCGTATCGCACTGGAAGCAGCAGAAATGCTTCAAGTGGAAGGTGGAGTTCTCTGCCAAGCAATACTCCTTGGTGAAAATCAGTTCGTCGCAAGCTGTACATCTCGGATACCCCTTGATTTTGGCATAGTCTCTTCCACAGTACACGTTATTACTTTCCTTGTGATAAAAGTAAATATTGTCCGCCAGACTTTGATTACAACCAGCGCACTTAAAGCACTGAGCATGGAATAGAACATTCGCTCTATCCAGAGTCACTGCGTACTCGTTTTCATCAAAAGGCTTCTTACAGTAATGACAGTCAGGCAGTTTTATGTTGTTTAGAATTTCTTTAATGCTCTCAGGACTATATTCGGCTCCATTATCACTGTAGACGCTTTCGTCGTCAAATCCTGGGTTCACCTCTGTTGTAGCAGCTCTAATATCAGGATTAATGTCTTGAATAGGGCCTACATTAACCATATGGGGCTCTAAATAATCTTCTGGGACGTTTATCTGACCTGGTTGCAGTTGAGACAGCGGATTCCTGTGCTTACCTAGCTTGGTACTTTGGGGTCCAGACCTGGAATTTGGATAATGACCAATTTCGGGATTGTCAGGGTCGTAATTGTCAATTCCTGGTATATTTTCGGGTCTATTCGAACTTAAATTATCGGTAGGATCAGTATTTGGATCGATGTTACCATATCCAGGAAAATTTTGAGGGTTTGAATGGTCAAGGGATAAATATTTTTCTGTTTTGGGATCGAAATTATCAGGCCCAGAAATGTGTTTTCCTGTCTTGAGGTCAAAATATTCATGGTTTTTAGGGTCATAAGTTGAATGTTCATGGCCAAAGTTTCCTTGCCTGGGAGCTGAAGGGTTATAATTACCACCTTCGCCTTCACAACTTTGTGGAATAAACTGTCCTGTTTTGGGATCGAAATTATCAGGATCAGGAATGTGCTTTCCCGTCTTGGGGTCAAAATATCCATGGGGGTTTTTAGGGACATAGTTTTGATGTCCAGGACCAAAGTTTCCGTGACCAAGAGCTGGAAGGTCATGACTACCACTTTCGAGGTTGTTGCCACCTGATGGAATGAATTGCCCTGTTTTGGGGTCAACATATCCAGAACTGTAAGGGTGTTTGGGATCATAAGTTGGATGTCCAGGATCATATCCTTTTCCAGGGTTGGTAGGGTCGAAATTATCTAGCCCAGGAATGTGTTTTCCTGTCTTAGGGTCAAAATATCCTTGGGGGTTTCTAGGGTCATAAGTTGGATGTCCAGGCCCAAAGTTTCCGTGATCAGGCGCTGGAAGGTCATGACTACCACTTTCGAGGTTGTTGCCACCTGATGGAATGAATTGCCCTGTTTTGGGGTCAACATATCCAGAACTGTAAGGGTGTTTGGGGTCATAAGTTGGATGTCCAGGATCATATCCTTTTCCAGAATTGGTAGGGTCAAAATGGTCTAGCCCAGAAATGTGTTTTCCTGTCTTAGGATCAAAATATCCATGGGGGTTTTTAGGGTCATAAGTTGGTTGTCCAGGCCCAAAGTTTCCGTGGCCAGGAGCTGGAACGTCATGACTACCATCTTGTGGGTTGTTACCAGCTGTTGGAATGAACTGTCCTGTTTTGGGATCAATATATCCAGATCCATAAGGGTTTTTAGGGTCAAAATATGTACCAGGATTTTTAGGGTCATATAGACCTACTTCTGGATTTTTAACATCTCCACTAACAAATCTCCCCGATTTGGGACCAAAAAATCCAGGTCTTGTATTTTTCAAGATCCCATGACCGGACTTGTTACTGCCAAGAGGTTTGGCAGGGTCACTTTTGCCCAACAAAGATGGATTTTCATATTTTATCACGCTAGGATCATGCTTATAGGTACTAAGAGTAACGTTTGGGTCATATCTAGGGTCTGAATGGTGAATATTTTTATTCTTGGGGTCATTCTCGTTATTATCTTCTGGTAAAGGACCTTTACTGGGATCATATGTACTGTAGATTAAATCTCTTACACTTCTTGGAGCTTTTGGATCTTGAACATCGACTGTGGGATCATTTTTGTCTAGGGAATATCCAGGTAGATTTGTTTTTGAAGAAGGAACAATACCACCTGATTTTTTTTCCCTTCCTAAAATATTTTGACTAAAATAGGGATTTTCAAAGCCATATTGCTTAGAATGGGACACTCCTTCAATATTTTTAGCGTCCCCAGGTCTAAAACCTCCTGAAACCTTATTGTAAGACAATCCTTCATTGCGACCACCTAAACCACCAGAACTAAGTGGGTCAGATTTTTCTACGTCAGAGCTGAAAGAAGTATCATGACCTTGAGGCCTGCTAGACACTTTGTCATAGGAAAGCCCCTCTTCATTTTGATACTGGCCTTGAGGTTGCTTTAAAGGTCGATATCCTGGAGTGTGATATCCCAAGAACTGACTAGGCGTTTTGGTAGGGTCAAAATTCGTTCCTTCAAGTAGTTTTTGGTTGATAGGGTAATCAGAAGGCTGAGGCCCAGGGTTTTTTGAAGGTAAGCCTCCTGGCTTACCAGATTTAAAGCCTTGTGTGTACTGGGGTGCTGAAAGCCCTTTGTTAGGGCTAGAACCTGTATACCATGGGTGAGTTATATCTTTAAATTTAGAAGCAGCTAAAGGATTTTGTACATCTTGTTCTGTAATATTACTACCCGACTTGGGCAGCATGTTGGGCAAAGCAGGCTTATTTTTCTGAGTTTTAGTGTCGTTGAGAGTTAATTTTTCCAGGTTTTTCGCTAGTCCCGACTGAAGTTTTACAATTTCGCTAAACGGGATTCCTTTTGAGTAACGGCTGGCTATAATGTGAGCTTCTTGGGGGCTGATGTTATGGAGATTAGCTGGAAAAAGATAAAGTTCATTTTTAATATTTTAGAGCTATTTAAATGATGCAACTAAACAAAATTTGAAGTATGACACCATCAAACAAAACTTTTTTTATAGTTAAAAAAACAAATTGTATGTTACAAGAACTTTTGAAGTTTTTTGATTAAAGAGATTATCAAAATGTAAGTATTACAAAAGGTTGTGGTGCATTCCTAAAATCAAAATTAACTATTATCAGAATCGTTAACAGTCAAATAGTATACAGGAGAAATAAAAATTTGAAAATCGTAAGAGTAAAGTAGGTACCCTGCGGGTGAACTCTGTAACTAAATAGAAAGAAAATTTCTTGCCTACATAGAGAAAACTTTAAAATGGTACTGTCTAAGATCAATCGGTTAGGTCCGAGGGGATTCGGACGTCTCAAGGAACGGTCGGAAATAGGAAAAATAGAAAGAGTTGTTAAGCTCTTGCTGTTTTACTATCTCTGTCTGTAGCATACTCTTTGTATAACTTTTTCTTTGGTTTTTCCATGTGATTGACTGTTCGTATTATATGTATATGTGGTTTTAAGGTTATGCGATTTGATTTTGTTGCGTTTGCAATTTTCGAAGTTGCATGTTTATTGATAATGATAATCAGCTTGATTAAATTTTCTTTAATGATAATAAACACGTTACAGGGGTTTACCATTAAAAAATATTGGCAGATAATAATTTGTGTGATACTACTGAATAAACCGTGTGAAAAATTGTTGCATTATAGTACAGATAGCTCAGAGTTAGGATTACCATTAAACGAAGTTTGTTTTTATGAATTCTGAAAAAAGAATTTCCAAAAATTAGGTCTGTTTTGAAAGTGTCACTTGCTCTAATTTGAATTGTTAATTTTTTACCTTTTTCCTATCCGATTTAGATATTAAAAAACGAGAATTTAAAACTACATCCTAACAGTGGAAAGTTATAGTTAATAATCTTAAACAATATCCCATATTGTACGTTTTTTATTACTCCCAAAACAAAAACACAGGTTCGAAATAAACTCGGAAATAAACATGTCAAAAGAGTGAAATTTAAAACTCCCTAAAATTTTACTAGGAGGGACTGAATGTTTTTAGGTTCAATAATACGCTATTTTCTACTGCCGATTTAACCCGAAGTGTTTTGGAAAGAAACGTACAGAGTAGGAACTGGAGATAGAAAGAATATTTCTTTCTATCTTATTTCCTCTCTATGTCTATCTCTACGATGTTACGGAGTTCGCCTGCTGATTTTTAAAAATACGGCAAAATGTTAGTAAAAGTTGTTTAGAATTAAGAGGGATGCCCAAACATGAAATCATGGCATCATATGTGCAATTTTTTTTATATATTTGTTTAGTAATCCGCATATTAATTTTTTTTTAAAACCTGTTTTAGGCTTCTTTAAATTTCGTCATAATCGAATAACATAGGCGTGCGGTGGGAAAAACAAACGTAAATGTGTGTACTCATTTTCAAATTTTTGTTTCTCCCTGTATGCTATTCGCGATCTCAAGTAACTATAGATGGCAGGTCGATCGCTGTCATTGCGGTTGTAGTTAACTCCACTTATTGAAGTTAAACAAAATATTTTACATGTTCCAAGCTTCTTGCATCACACTGAATGTATTCTTTTTTACCTTTAATTACACTGGATAAATTAACAATCTGTCCCACTCCCACTGAACTTTTCTTAATATGAGCTATGTACTCTTCCATTTTCTTAACCTCTTCTTCATTCAATTCGTGACATAAAGACGGGTCAATGTCGTGGATCGGTATTTGTTTCTGCAACATCTGTTTCCTTTCTTGGGCCGCTTGAGATCCTGTAAGAAAAACGATTAGGTCAAGTGCAACTGCGAACCACTCCCTGCGCTATATTTACACGTAGCGTGGTGCCAAAATTGTATTTCCTTTCAAATTTTTCAACTGAAATATTGGTATAGAAAAATTCAAAATATACCGTTGATTTTTTGGCTGCAATAAATCCTTAATGATGTCTTAGGCTATAAAAGCTCATAAATGTCCATCCCTTTCAGACAGGGCTGGCCCTTAATATTTTACCTGCGACATGAATTATACCAATTGTTAAGATTATTATTTTCCAATTCATTTTAGGAAAAAATGGTTAAAATTAAATTTTTACAGGTAATTAAATTTACAGTAAATTAAAATGGATTTGTTCAAAACTGTTTGTTGCTTTCAGCCAAGAACATTGCAGATTCCTATTTGGACTACCATCAAGATACGAATGCAAAGCTTTTTGAAGAATGGTTTGAATATCGCCTTCTTAAAAATATTCCCAAAAATAGCGTTATTGTAATGGATAATGCTAGTTATCACAGTCATCAGACAAAATTAGTCCCAAATTCCAACAGCACCAAGCCAGAAATTCAAAATTATATGTTAAATAATGATATATTTTTTGAAGAATCTTACAAAAAAAGAGAACTTCTTCAAGTATTAAATGCTTATAATATTGAAAAAGAATATGTGTGTGATAAACTTGCCGCCGAAAACGGTCATACAGTGTTACGTCTTCCCCCCTACTATTGCGTTTTTAATCCAATTGAACAAATATGGCACGAATTAAAATCAAATGTTAGGAGAGAAAATACTACTCCCACATTAAGTACATCTGTGGTGGAATTAATACAAAAACATGTAAATAATATTTCTACGGACAGTTGGAAGAATTGTCTACAACACGTGATTAAGGTGGAAAACTCTTATCTGATTCTTAGTGATAGTGTTCAACCCTTAAAAATTAGTTTAGGTTTAGATGAAGATAATAGTGATAGTGAGACAGAACTGAATATAGAATAGGTAAAATATTGTATAGAATTAAGTATAAATAAAATAATTACATTTTTTGATTTTCCAATAATTTGTCTCTTTATAAATAATTTATTGAATGTAGTATTGTTTGATAATGTATTTTTTTGTGTATTTTAGATGTATTTTAGACTTATTATGATTGTATTTGTTTTATTGGATTTTGGACGTATGTAAGTGCTGTGTAGGTATATTAACATGAATAAATAATTTTGAAATAAGAGAATATGTATGCATATAAAAACAAAATCCACCCCTGCGCCCATTCATTGCAGTTTAAAGATGTTGGGATCAACACAATGGGGTTCAATCAGGTAGTTGATTTATGGCAGTAAAAGCCAACGGCATAATTTGAACATTACTTTTACACACCTGTTACTGGCAACGCTTCTGGTGGCAATGTCTTAAGGTACTTGTCTATCGTTTCTTTTTGGCCCTTGGGGGCCCACTCCAATTCCACTTCATCTTTTTTTCCAGGTAAAACTAAAAAAACAAAGCAATAAAGACCTCTTTTTTGTGATATAGTTTATTTATAATAACATTGACGAAAAATAAATATGGACGCGGTATACCCTATATCGTGAGCGTGTCGAACGTGTAACATTATTGTTATTATGGAGAAATCGTTTCCTCTGGGGTACTGCTGTCTCTCAACAGCTGAGCGGTTGATGTCAAATTAACAATCGATGGACGTGAAGGAAAAATACATGGGCGGAGTAGAGACTTTCAGGGTATAAAAATAACAAATTGATTGAGTCGGCCGATACTTGGTGGAAGTCCATAACTAATATTATGGGTTAACCAGAAAAACTACTAGTTTGACTTAGTAAACTTCCACTATATTGACAAAATTATTGACATGTTTTGCTACACTGTAGCTTCTTCGGAATAAGTTTTACGAATGAGTGGTGACTAACAATTGCAATAATGTAAACCTCTAGGGTAATTAAATAATATAATAAATATATTTTATTATATTATTTAATTACCCTAGAGGTTTACATTATTGCAATTGTTAGTCACCACTCATTCGTAAAACTTATTCCGAAGAAGCTACAGTGTAGCGAAACATGTCAATAATTTTGTCAATATAGTGGAAGTTTACTAAGTCAAACTAGTAGTTTTTCTGGTTAACCCATAATATTATATAAAAATAACGTTTTTTCGCATAGAAAATCTAATTACTACATGTTTATATAATTAAATAGTATGTTTCTCAATACGGAAGCTTAAATTGTCGCAAGCAAATTTCCCCTACTGTTTTTTAATAAAAAAATATTTAGTATTATCGTACGCCAGGACATGTAATGAAACGGTGGCTGACGGCTGACCTCGCTTTCTTCCAAGAGTACTCGGCAAGCAAATCACAGTTATCTACTCTTATTTCAAATTTTCCTAAGCCATATAAGGTTATTTAAATCGGTGATACTCTTTACAGTGTTTGATGATAGTAATATTATAAATTTGCCAAAATATTAAAATTTCTCTTGTTTTTTTCTTTAAATTTAGGTAGATATGTGGTTTGTTAAAATAAAATGTATCCTCGAGTGGAAGATGTAAAGAACAAACAGCTGTGATCGTCTATATAAATAACCGAGGCCTGATTGAAGCCAGTTTCTGTTTTTGATTGGACAAAAGTATAGTTAAAAACTAAATATTTTTATGTCCTGAGGATATGCAAGAGGTGGATAAGTCTTTCCAGGCTCATCTATTTTAATTTAGTGGTGCTTTTGAGGGCTCTATTGTTTTTTTTTTGTTAGTTTTTTTTGTAAGTTTTCTTCTCGGTTTTAGTGTCTGATTCTAAAATATTTCTTACCAATCTTAGTCTTGATTTTATTTGGTTTACTTCCCAATAACTGAAACTGTGCCCACCCATAGATGTCATCATCGTGCACATCATGTTCTTCCTTGGGGCACCTACAAATTTTGCAGGCTTTTCTCCAAAAATGAAGATCCAATCCTGCATAAAAAAATTTAAATTCATCTTATGGAAGTTTAAGAGCAGTAATCAGTGCCCATTACCACTATTTTCGTTTTTTAACATTTCTGTTGCTGGGGAATTTCCTATAAAAAAAAACAATGACTCCAATGTCAGTATAGCCCCATTAAAAAGCATATAATTTATTAAAGTCCCGCAAAAATTCAATACTTTTGTCGAATTTTTACGATGCGTTTGTGTTTGTTAATGAATTAATTTATATTATGTTGTTTTTATCTGTCCACAGTGGAAAGTCGATTTTTTATAGCAATTGACCGAGCAACAACAATGTTAAGCAAACCAAAATGATAGTAATGAGCGCTAAATACTCTTCCTTAATTACTTTTTTCTGATTAGATACATTGGTCATACCATAGAAGAAAGAGGGGATGAAATGTCACCCAAGTTTCGCATTGTCTTGTTGATATACTGATATACAATAGTATTGTATTGCAAATCTAAGATATCCTAATCAAAATAACGAAAATGGTAATAAGTTCTCTAAAAGAATTGAATCTTACATAGAACGTTACTTCCAATTGCTTCAATTATCACATGACCCTGGGATATTGGTTTTTGTTCGGTTTTAGTATTCTTAGTAATAGGCGGGTTCTTAAATTCAGCAGATTGTTCCATCAATGGTAACTGATGTTTTTTTGTCTTTGTCATAATAGGCATTTTAAAAAGGGAGAGAACACAGCGATGGAATTAATCGCTGAATTTTAGAACATGCAAAATTGTTCATGGGCATTAATAGAGCTTTTCTGCCGTCACTCATGTCGAAATATCGGCGTCACAAGTTGCGTGTGTCAACACTGGTCGCAACGCCTTATGGTCTGTAAATGTATGAATTCCGTAGAAGTTGTCCTGGCCTTGCAGAACCACTTGAGCCTATTTTAACACGATGGGGAACATGGCTTGAGGCGGCAATGTATTATTATAAACATTTTAAGCAAATAAAGATTGTTGTTTTAAAATTTATTCCTAAAGACTCTCAAGCTATTGCCGCGAGTCAGGCCCGGTTTATAATATTCAAGTATATATGTAATGTCTATGAGCACACCCCGATTTAAGTATTATTAAATTATATAGTAGAAGCATTCGACCATTAAATTTGGATATATAATTCAATACACTACAGAAGGAAGGCTTTTCTTTAGCCGAATCTCTAAATATTGTGAATATGGTACATTCTAGGCTACAAGCGCTAAGCGACAGCATTGGCATAAAATTTTTTGAAAGGTTTTACGCACATTTTTGGAAAAATACCGATTTAGCGATATTACAGGACATTCTTCACATACAGTATCAGAAACATGAAGCCTTAAACGATTGCCAGAAAAGCTTCCTGTTTGCCAACCTTACATCATTAGATGCAGAACGGTCGTTTTCTTTGTATAAAAACATCTATTCGCCACGGCGAACTTCACTGAAGGAGCAAACCATAGAATCTTACAAATTTTACATCATTTTGTCGACATTTTTTAAATTTTGAGAGAAAGAAATGTGTTAGTAGAAAGTTATAGTCATTTGAATTTTTTTTTAAATTATGTTTTAGGCTTAAAAAAATTCAAATGATTATAACTTTCTACTAACACAATTTTTTCTCTCAAAATTTAAAAACTGTCGACAAAATGATGTAAAATTTGTTTAGACAAAATAATGTATAAAATACCTAGACGTGTTCATTTTTTCCTAGGAGGGGCACACCACAAATTCAACTTTTTTCTGCAAATTGCAAAATGTTTCTTTTCTTTACCAAAACATTCCCAGTGGGCTCACTATTAAAATCCCTAAATTTGGTACGGGTCCTGTAAGTAGGAACAGAGATATACAACTTTGAAATTTCACCAGCCGCCACTGCCTTGCCCTTCAGAAGGGTTTGTTACAATAAACAAAGAGGAATATGTCTTACAGTTTATGTCAATATAACTAAATAGTGCGGACGCAAGATGACATTTATATCATCTCTTTCTTTTATGGGTCATACAATCGTTAATAAGATTCGTTATTATAAAAAGTCACGTTACTAAATAATCTCCTCTATTTAACAAATCAATGACTATATGAATATGTCTTGGGAAAAATATTTTTTGGAAATATTTCTCTTAATATATTTCATAATGAAAATACTGGATAAGATATATTTAGCAAATATTTTAAGTAAAAAGCTAAATAAATACAACATAGATTATTGACTGATATAACATAATACTATTTTTGGGAATTATTAAAACATTTAATTTGTCGACACTTCCTAATACATAGATACATATTTTCCAAAGTTTACTTGAAATACCTACACAAAAATAAAAGTTTTTAAAAATAAATTCGAATTTTCACAGATACGATACTAGAACTGCTAATCTCCTGCGCCCGCAAAGGCTAAAATTATAGAAAAATATAAATAACTCACTTCCCCTAAATATGTACAACTAACTTAAAAATGTTAAAAACTTAAACATAAAGGTCTCTAAGCGGGTAATCAACGGTATGCTTCTAGAACATGCCGTTTATAGTATGGAAGAATATATGGCTGATCCCTTATAAAATAAAACTTGAATTTTTAAGTTTCGATTTGGTAAGTTTTTAGTTGTAGGGTTGCAAAAGTTTAGATATTAAATGTGTTAACATGTAATGCATTAATAATATTTAATAATAATAAATTATCAATATTTAAAGATATAAAATACAATTGAATAGGGTCAATGATGAAAAGAAAAGTACATTACCCCTCAAGAGTACAATTTATTAATTATTTTCATAGTATCTATAATATTCGTCTATAAGGTTCAATTTCCAACAATAACTTTAAAACATTCTTTTTTAAAATCTGTAAATTATTAATTACAAATAAGTTTAGTGTCATTTAGTAGACAGTTATAAAGTTTAATACAATGATAGTATGCTCCCTTTTCAGTAATATCCAATCTATGATTTGAATAGGTACATATACTCCTAAGTTCTTGTGGGACACACCCATTGTAATACGCTATCTCCAAAAAATGCCTGTTCTTAAAACAGAAAAGAATACACTCTTGTATGAAAATTGCGGATAAAGTCAAGATTTTATGCTCTTTAAATTTTCTTCTACATGACTCCCGCAAATCTAAGTTCAGTACAATTTCAAGGGCTCGTTTTTGATCAGGGGCGACTGGTACATAAGGGCTGCAGAGCTGCAGAACCACCAAAATTTTCAAGCAACCACAATTATTTGCAGTTATCGTTGTTGTTATTGTTGTTAGCTGTCGGTTGTTAGTTTTGTAGACTGTGAAATAATGGATGATGTGTATAATTTAGTAAAATGTTATTTCTGTCATTTAATTTTATTGCAGAACACCTATAACATTTTCCCACGAGCCGCCACTGCTTTTGACAAATAAAAACTATTCCTGTATATTTACAATTTTCATACATAATAATTCCATATCGTATATTGGACTCAGAGTCTGCATGATAAAGTATCTTTTTGGTCTCCAAACGAACATACCTACTTAAATCCAAAAGATAGCATATTTTACTTAACTTGTCTACAATATAATTGACATGACAATCCCAGGAAAAAATATTATCTAAAAACATGTCTAAAAACTTGGTATTATCTTTAAAACTATATTACAATTATTTAGACTCAACCTTTCAGGATGTTCCACTCGTGATGTTTCTTTTGAATATTGTTATGTCAGTTTTAGAATTATTGACAATTAACTCATTTTTAGAGAACCATTAAGTATCTACTCATATTATAAAATCTTGAAAATCGCGTTCAAGAGTGTTTATATCCCTGTTAGTCAACAGAACATTAGTATCGTTGGCATATGCGGTAATTTGGCAATTATCATTTGGTTATATTATTGACATGCAAAATAAACAGTATTGATCCAATAACACTTCCTTGTGGTATTCCTATAAGAATAGTTCTTGTTTCTGACAGTATTTTGTTAGCACCTTTACCAATTACTAA